>CM075978.1:17592943-17833667 GCA_038087875.1 Malacoraja senta | reverse complement strand
GACCCGAGTGTATAGGATGTAAAAGTAGGATAACGTGGAATTAGAGTGCAGGTGATTGATGGTCGCCATGGACTTAGTGGGCCTAAGGGCCTGTTTCTATGTTGGATCTCCAAACTAAACTGGGCAGGATATGAAGAGTTAACATTTATACAGTTAAAATTTCTGGCTAATTACCTTCAATCAAAGCTTTCATCAGAAGAGCTCTGAATATGCACAAAATATGACTGGTTGCACTGACTTCTACTGCTACTTCTACAATTTCATTCATGAAAGAGAAGACTTTCTTTGGCACTATCAAGAAAAAAATTGATCGTAATGAACAGCTAATATTTTACCCTATTAAGTTCCTTTTAAAGCAGTGGAAATATAAATGTTAAGGTGTAAGTCATAAAGGGAAACAATTCCATCGGATAACATTGAAATCCCATGAGTGAACCTAATTAAATCCCAATGGGTTTCATAATGTATTTTATTATAACATTCGGTAAATTAATTTGGTAAGAAAATGAAAGAGTTGGTTTTAATGATGTGTAAAATCCCCAGAGGGATGGTTGGAATGCAGCAGGGGGCACAATGAGTG
This sequence comes from Malacoraja senta, assembly GCA_038087875.1. Classification (NCBI taxonomy): domain Eukaryota; kingdom Metazoa; phylum Chordata; class Chondrichthyes; order Rajiformes; family Rajidae; genus Malacoraja; species Malacoraja senta. The sequence continues at coordinate 17,833,087 of CM075978.1, read as the reverse complement.
CTAATTAATCTGCAGTTGTTTGCTATGGGTTGCACTGTTGTGCTCATTGCTTTGAATATTTTGGAACAATCTTCCACAAGGTAATGGTTCAATGAGAAAAACGTGAAGTGATGATATCTCTATATTCATGTGTTGCAATACCTAAACAACTCCAATTTTCAAAATCAATCTGATCATTGGAGATTGATGTCCAAAACAACCTACACCCGTTGGCAACCATAGGAAGGAGGAGGAACTTTTTATTGTCTCATGTGACTAAGCACAGTGAGATTCATTGCTTGCATACACAATGTATACAAATAGCAGCCACCTACAGCGCTGACAAAGTTACAAAGCACGCCGGCTCCCCCTTTTGTCCCCCCCCCCCCCCCACAGCAATTCCCCCACGCCGGGTCCCCATTACCCTTTGTTCCCAACCCCCCCCGCCCCCCCACATTGTCCATTGTTCTTCCCCTCATGTCGGTCCCCCCATGCTGGGTCCTCCATTGTTCTTCCCCTCCCCCCTCACGGTGGTTCTCCACGCTCTCATCGACCATGGGTCGACCCGCGAGGCATGGCCGCCCTCATGAGGCTTCACCACCACCGAGGCCCCATCGTCGCGAGGCCTCACCCCTGTCGACGCCCCACTTCACACCTCTGCGGTGCCGACCTCTGACTGTCATCAGTAAAATGGAGAGTGAATTGTAGATTAAATTCCTAAACTATTGGATTAAAGATTTTAAATGAGTAGCTGTGTAGGAAGTAACTACAGATGCTGGTTTAAATCAAAGATAGACACAAAATGCTGGATTAACTCAGCGGGACAGGCAGCATCTCTGGAGAGAAGGAATGGGTGACATTTCGGGTCGAGATGCTTCTTCAGACTGGAGTAGCTGTGGTGTTGTTACGCTCATCCAATATGGCGTACAGACACCTCCGAAGAGATAAAAACTAGTTTTTCACATTTTCAGACCTTTATTTTGATTTTATACTTTTTAATTGTTAGTTTATTAAATTAGAAGTTGTTTGGTCACAAAATCAAAACTGAAGAGGGATTAATTTTTAATTGATATGCATATTGGCACCAGTTAATCTGCAAAGAAAGCACTGCTCTCATTTCACACTCTGTAAAGCCCAGGGATATTTCCAATCCCGATCCAGTTCACTTGATCAAACGAACAACAGACTACCAGTGGGATTAATTTATGGGTGATATCTTTCAAGGTGATATAGCCTGCTGATACAAGTATATGTGAAGAGCAGTAATCGGGTAGGATTTTCATCATGTCAAACAATATTGGAACGATGACACAACAATAGGTCAGTTGTTTCACAAATGACAGGAATAGAGCTAGAGAAAAAAAGGAAGGTTAAGTTATGTGCAGGAAGAATCTACTCAATTGTCATTGATTGATGATTGATTCACAAATTAGTTCTAATATATAATGCCTCCTCGTCTTTTTATGATGGTTCTTATGACAAGATTTTTCTTTCATGTATAAATCAGCCATTGGGATGCATTGTAATGATTTTTACTAATCAGCTAATCATGTACTTTACACCAATTATAAGCCATATCATGTACTTTACACCTATTATAAGTCATATGAAAAAGGGAAATAGCAGTGAATTCCACTGCAGGATATTCTAAAAAAAACTTTCAACAAAAAGGGAAGAAAAGGGAAGAAAAGGCTTACAGTATTTTGTCTGGAGTATATGGGCTTGGATCTGATTCATGCTGATGGAATTAATATTTAGCCACTTCCATGGTATTCAGTGACAATGTTCCCAGAAAAACAGTAATAAATAGTACAACATTTAGTATTAGGTGGCATTAGTGTTTTTCTTGTTAAGAATCTAAAAGAATGAAACAATGAACATGGAACATGGAACAGTACAGTAGAAGAACAAGCCTTTCGATCCACAACGACTGTGCCAAACGTGATGCCATGATGAACAAATCTCATCTGCATATACATGACCCATACCCCTCTATTCCCTGCATATCACACCCTAAAAGCCCCTTAAATGCCACTATCATATCTGTCTCCACCACCATCCCTGGCAGTACGTTCCAGGCACCCACCACCTTCTGGGTAAAAAAACTTGCCCCACACATATCTTTTAGACTTTTCCCGTTTCATCATAAAGTTATGTCCTCTATCTAGTCTTCGACATTTCCACCCTGGGTGAAAGGTTCTGATTGTCTACCCTATCGATACCTCTCATCATTTTCTATACTTCTATCAGATATCCCCTCAGGCTCTGATGCTCTGGAGAAGACAATCCAAAAATATGGCCCTCTCCTTATAGCTAATACCCTCTAATCCAGGCAGCATTCTGGTAAACCTCTCCTGCACCCTCTCCAAAGCTTGCACATCTTTTCCTGTAATGGGGATGACCAGAACTGTATGCAATTCTCCAAAGTGGTCTACGCAAAGTTCTATAATGCTGCTTAATGACTTCCTGATTCTTATACTCAATGCCCCAACCAAAGAATGATCTAAATGACCTTAAAGGATGCATTTAAATAAAGAAGCGTTTAGATAGTCATATGGATATGAAGGATATGGAGGAATATCCATCATGTATATGCAAAGACTAACTTTGTATCATGTTCAGCATTGAAGTTGTAGGCCGAGGCTCCTGTTCCTATGCAGTACTGTTCTATGTTTATGTGTATATCAATTGTCCATTTGTGATACTGGCTGAGCTTTTTTGTTCCGTGTTTTCCCCCTCTTTCATTTTTTTCTCTCTGGGTGTGGAATACATTTCAGTCTGACTTGCCAGGCATGTCTTCCTGCTCTCCATTTTGCTACTCCTGTCCATGTTCCCTTTCTCTAACTGCTCCCTGTCACACATTGACCAGATAACCTTTCTTATGGCCACTCTGGTTTTAAGCTATCATAATCACCCCCCCCCACCCCCCCATCTCACCCCCCCCCCCCATCTCACCCACCCATCCAATCTCCCTGCAATTTAAGAAGCTTAATTTGTCTCTTTCCTAGTTCCAATGAAGGGTCTTCAACCAGAAATACTAACTCTTCCCACAGATGCATGTGATTATTTCCAGCACTTTCTGTTTTTATCTTAAAATAAAACATATGACTATACACAATGTCATAGGGCTGTGTTTATGAGCATAAATGAAAACCTCGAGAAGAGAATAAATTGAAGAAAACATATCCTTCAACTGAGCTGTGCATAATCTACCCACAGACCAGGTGGCAGTGGCAAAGCTGATAGAACTGCCATCTCACAGCGCCAGAGACGTGGCTTCGATCCTGACCTCGGGTGTTTCTGTGTGGAATTTGCATGTTCTTCCTGTGACCACATGGGGTTCTTACATGCTCTAGATTCCTTACATATCCCAAAGGTGTGCAGGTTTGTAGGTTAATTGGCCTCTGTAAATTGCCGCTAGTCTGCAGGAGGTGAATGTGATAACATAGAACTAGTTGAACGGATGATCGATGTTTGATGTGAACTCAGCAGGTCGAGGAGCCTGTTTACATGCTGTGATTTTCAATCAATCAACCACGGAACAATCAATCAATCACTCTCAAAGCTGCCACAGCCAGACATAAAAACAGCTTTTTTCCACGAGTAGTAGCTCTATTCAATAACCTAAAATCTGTAGCCTCCTTTTGCTCTGGTATTTTATTTAATTAATTTTATTATTAATGTTTAATGTTTTATGTGTCATTCCTAACTGTCACTGTATGTCATGTTGTCACTTGCGGGCAGAGCACCAAGGCAAATTCCTTGTATGTGAATACTTGGCCAATAAACGTATTCATTCATTCATTAATTAATTGATTCATTATTATAGCTTGAGAAATAAGATAAAATGAAACAGAATATAATGGAAACACTCACTCAGAGAGCATCCGTTGAGAAAGAAATTGAGTTCATACTGTGACTTGATCTTTAAATGATTTTCATTGATTTTCATTGAAAAGCTGAAATAAAAAAGAAAATAATTGTTTCACTTGGCACCTTTTACAATTTCTTCTCAATGGTAATTTGTATCCTTTCACTACCTTTTCCCCATAAGAAAATCTAAAGAGCAAATAATTTTGCAGCCTTGAATATTTTTGCTCTCTTTACATTAACATTATTGAAACTGGAGAGGCAAAAAATTTACCTACATATTTTTTTAAACCTTTGGAAACAAGCCATGTGCATCAAGAAGATGATGAGAACCTGTGATAACTGTGTAGTGACATCCAAAACCAGCAGATGGTGCATTCGCGATTCAATGCCTGACATTCACTCCATGATGCATATGGAACACAACCAGGCAAAACATTAAATCTAAAAGCCCTGAAAATAGGTTGAGATATTGAAATTCCCCAAATAATTGGATTGCCTCCATCATTTCTCCTTCCTGATTGACTATTAACATTTATTACAAAAGCAAATTTAATTAATCCACATAATTTCCTAAAATATCCCTTGGCATCCATCTGTCAATGTTAAATCAGGGATTCAGGATTTATTTGAAAAAATTAAATAATTGGAAATATTTGTTAAGTGTCTTTATATTTGTATAATATGTATTGTTTAGAGAGTTGCATGTAAAATTATAATAATTGAAAATATCTTGGAGAAGTTAATGAGCCCTTTTTAAGAGGCAGCTAAATAATTGTATTGCAGATAACATGAATGCGGGAGGCTTAGTTTAGATTCCACGTGCAAGACACCCCTACACAATTGGGACATTCAATTGGCCAGATCCGTGTCTCTGATGACGTGAATAGTACTTATCAAATTAAGTTTTATATTGTCCTTTAAATATCATACATTACTGTGGTACTTTTCTACATTACTTTCTCTTGTGTTACATTTCAAGTCGCTTGTTTTATAATATATGCACACACCATTTTAAATGATCATATAGAAAACATACATTGCCACCAGCACAATGTTTTCAAAAAAATTAATTTTCAGGCCATACATTTGCACATAAGGACTCCATACATGGAGGCGAGTGAAACCTTCTTCATCTTGGAGGATGGTGCAAAGGAGGCGCAAGCGAGGAGGGATCAGGAAGGAACAAAAGAGGAGAGACGAAGGTGCAAAGCTTGCATGAAAAATAAGGAAGAGGGGAGCAAGGAACAAAGAGGAATGGGAAAAGAAGGGGGGAGAAATGGGAAAAGTGGAAGGAGAGAAGGGGAGGGGAGAAAGAAAGGAGAGCAGGAAAGGGGATAGGAAATGGTTGGGCGATGAAAATGTGTAGGTGAATAAAAGGGGCAGAGGAGGGGAAGGGGAGAAAAAGTGAGAGAGACTGGGAAGGAAGAAAGGCATGGTGGGAGGAAAGGAAGAGGAGTGGGAGGATATATGAAGGGGGAAGGTAGAAGAAGAGAAATTAGCTGGGAGGTGATCATTAGGAGGGGAGGAGCCTTCTATACCTTTTGTTTGATGGGTGCAGGGAGAAGAGGGAGTGCGACTCATCCTTGATTATGCTGCTGGCCTTGCCGAGGCAGCGGAGGTATAAATGGAGTCAACGGAAGGGTGGTTGGTTTGTATGATAGACCAGCTACATCCACAATTCGCTGCAATTTATTGCAGTCTTGGTTGGAGCTGTTCCCAAACCAAGCTGTGATGCAGCCTGATAAAATGCTTGCTATTGTGCATCTGTAGAAGTTGGGGAGAGTTGTAGGGGACATGCCAAACTTCCTAAGCATTCTAAGGAAGTAGAGGCGTTGGTGTGCTTTCTGGTGTTGAAGGGGAGGGGACAAGGAAGGAGTTGCAGAAAAAGGGAGAAAGAAGGAGGAATATAAAAATGGGGAGTGCAGCAGGGGACATGGAGAGGAGGAATATGTTGAAGAGTAAGCAAACATGAAAGGAACAAGGGACAAGGAAAACAGAGAAGGAAAAAGAGAGGAGAGGGCACAGAGGTAAGTGACTGAATGAGGGGGGGGGCAAAGGAACGTGGAGGAGGGTGATGAAGCCAAGTGAAAGGGTAGGAGAGGAAATGAGTCTGGGAGATATGGAGAAGGGTAAGGAAGAAAGGTAGGAGGTGGAGGAGAGAGAAAGCAAAGGGGATAATGAAGGAAAGAAAGGATAAATGGAAGAAAGGAGAAGCGAAGTAAGGGAAGTGGTGGGAGAGAGGGAAAGTTAAGATGGAGAAGAGTAGAAGAGGCAGAAAGGATAAGAGCAGGAAGAGGAGAAAAGGGGGAAGTGGGAAGGGAGAAGATGGATGGGGAGAGGGAAAAGGAGGGAGAGGGAGAAGGATGGGGAAGAAGGAAAGGAAGAGCTGTAGGAATGTGTTTTACTTATAAAGAGAGCCTGAATAGGCTGGATTTCTTTGGAGCAGAGGAGGCAGTGGAAGGACGTAATAGGGGTATTCAAAAATTATGAGGTGTAGTTAGGGTGTATCTTAAGAAAGGGTACCACATGAGTAGTTGTGCAAGACCAGAAGGCTTAGATTTAATGTGAGGAGTAAGAGATTTAGAGGGGACATGAGGAAAACATTTTCACCCAGAGGGTTGTTGCATTCTGTAAAAACACTGCTTGCCACACCCTCACAATGTAAAGATATTTAAGGAAAACAAAGTACGATTGGGATTGGAGAATCATGTCATCTATTGTTCGTAAACTAAGTGAACAAAACATTTGCCTGATTGTATATAAGGATGGAGATACAAAAGACTATAGATGCTGGAACCTTGATCGTACAGCCCGCCCAACAGGTGGGGAAAGGACACAAAATGTTGGAGTAACCCAGCAGGTCAGACAGCATCTCTGAAGAACACAGATAGGCGATGTTTTGGGTCGAGATCCTTCCTCAGACTGAAGAAGGGTCTCGATCCAAAACGATGCCTACCCACGTTCAGTCTGAAGGAGGGTCTCAACCCACAACAACGCCTATCCATGTTCAGTCTGAAGAAGGGTCTCGACCAGAAACGTTACCGATCCATGTTCTCCAGAGATGCTGCCTGACCTGCTGAGTTACTCCAGCACTTTGTGTCCTTTTGTGTGTAAACCAGCATCTGCAGTTCCTTGTTCCTACAACAGGTGGGGGGGGGGGGGGGGGGGGAATAGTTGCCAGCCATCGATTGGTCGAGACCATTGGTTCGTCGGCAGTCATTCGCCAACTGTTGCACTTTGAAGGCCAATCACAACCAGAGCAAGGGTGGATTAGAAACGCGGAATAAAAGCACTCGCTCTGTCTTCTGGGAATCGTAGTTCCTCAAGTTCAGATTGTGTGTAGCAAGAAGAACAGTGGACTACGACCACCACAATTCCCTTGCAACATGCACTCTTAAAATAAGATAAATATTTTTGTGATAAAAAAAAAGTCATTAAATAAGTTTGTTGTTTGAGATCGACTACTCAATTCTAAATACACTTTGTCAGAAGACAGGACGCGCTGTGTCGGAGTGTGTTACTTTATTTAAAGCCCCACACACCTCGCCTATTGACACACGGAAATTTGATGTGTAATTGCTTCCTGCATCACCGTGCTCGAGTGACAGAAAATAACACTTGGCTCGCTGGCGCTCACGTTGAACGGGTTGTCCGGGGCGACTGTTTGAAGAGCGGGTCACCGAGCCAGGCGGGGCAAAGTGACCGGGAGAAGCGCTAACAAGTGCGGGAGGAGAAGTGCGATCGACTCTTCCCCTGGGATCCGCCTCGGCGAGATAAAGGGGGCTCGAGGCTCGTCCGGGGACATCCCCCCCCACACCTGTGATGTTTACTCGTGGCCAACTCGCTTTGTCGAGGAGGGAGAAGGGCGAATAAAACCAGCAATCTACAGCTTGTCATTCCTGCAACATTCAACTTTAACTTTTTTCTCCACCCGCGATCAAATTAAGCAGCGCTTTTATTTTTGTTGTGGAGGGGGGTCTTTGTTTCTGGTAGCTTTTATTTTGTTTCCACTTTCAAGTGGCCTCTTGTATCTCTGACAGTCAAACCAGTCCCAGTCCCAGACCTAGCTCCAGTTCCCGCAGCGCGTACGTTCCCCAAGCCGGGCTGACAGGGGTGCAAGGATGGTGCTTTTCAGCGGGTCCCTGAAGGTGAAGATCGGAGAGGCTGTGGATCTGAAACCCACCCGCTGCGCTCTCCGGCACTCGATATCCAGCAAGAATTACCAGTTGTTGGATCCGTATGTCATGGTGAAAGTTGACAATCGGAGGGTCGGGCAGACGGTCACCAAACAGAAAACCAGCCGGCCCACGTTCAACGAGGACTTCAGCACTCGGATATGGAGAAGCAGCGAGATCGAGCTGACCGTCTTCCACGACACCCCTATCGGGTACGATGACTTCGTGGCCAACTGCACCTTACAGTTCGAGGAGTTGCTGAAAAATGGCACGAAAACCTTCGAGGGCTGGGTAAGTTGTTGATATATGTGACATTCCCAGACTGACAGTTCGGAAAGGCTTTATGGAAACATGCATTGCAGGGTTTGAGAATATAAGTTACCATGACTCTACAACGAGTTTTCTTTATAAAATAATGTTCAACCCGTAACAGTGAGGTTTAAAATGCCAGAACCCATTAAAGCTGTTCCTGGCTGCCGTTTACTGACCAATGGCCATGACCTTTTAGAGTGAATTTATTGTTATGGCAAATATCATACCTTCTGTGCACAAATGCTGCACGTAAACAGTTAAAAAAAAAAAAATCAGATCAAATAAATTCATATCAAGAAAAGGAAAGTGTATTAAAATAAACTACCTAAGACAGATAGTTCTGAGCATTATTACAAATTGTACCTGTTTAATCAATATTCTCACATCAAAGTTGCAGAGACATTTAATTTTCTGATATTGGTTAACAAAATTTATAAAATTCAAAGCCTCCAAACCACATTGCTTTGCCCAGTGTTGGTCGCTTAAATTTAGAAAACAAAATGTTTCCACACCATGTAAATTTGTTAGTTGGCTGAACATCTAGGTTCAAGAGAAATTTGGAAAAAAAAGATTTTCTCCTCTTGACCCATATTTAGACGGTATTAATTTCTCCTCTCTTTCCACTCTTGTTTCTTGATTACATTCGTATTGATCACGTGTTAGGCTTTTGAATGGAAAATGGAATGGAAAAAAATGGCTATTTGATAAATGATCTTAAATGATGACCAACGTTTTGAGTTGCAGGCCCAACATGGTTTGAGCTGTCTGTACAGGTTAGCTCACAGCCCCAGAGTAACATGAGGTAATTTTGCTTACCAGAGGTCTTTAGTTATTATCTCCTGGGGTATGGGTATCACTGGAATGGGGAGCGTATAATGTTGGTCGATATTGGCCTTAAAGGTTACGATGCTTGAACGTCATGGTGACGATATTCTTGTTTAGGTAATGGAGTTCAAGGATTATATCAAAACAATGTTGAAGCTATGGTGATGTATTTTAAAGTCAGGATTTAGTTTAGAGATACAGTGTGGAAATGGGGCCTTTGGTCCACTGAGCATGTGGTGCCCAATGATCGCCCATACCTTACACATTAGGGTCAATTTACAGAGGGCCAATTAACCTACAAACCTGCACGTCTTTGGGACATGAGAGGAAACCGGAGCACCCGTAGAATACCCATGTGGTCACAGGGAGAACATGTAAACTCTGCACAGACAACACCCGACATCAGGATCGAACCCGGGTCTCTGGCACTGTGAGGCAGCAACACTACCACTGTGTCACTGCGCTGCCCATAATGATCTTTGCATTGGAGGGGAATGTGCGAGTGGTGGTGTACTAAGCACCTTTTATTTTTAAACAATAGAGGTCAGAGGCATAGGAGGTGCTGTTGAACACAATTTGGTAAATTGCTGCGGTGCATTATTGTAGATGTTACATACCTCAACCACGACGCATTGGTGGTGGATGCAGTTAACATTTAGTGTGGTGAATGGAGCACTTATGAAATGGGTGGCTTTATCCTGGATGTTAATGAGCTTTATCGGTGAAGTAGAAGCACTGCTAGTCCAGGCAAATAGAGAATTTGATTACACTCCTTACTTTTGAGTTATGGATGCCTGAAAAGTACATTAATGGTAGTCAAATGTGTATATTTCTGTCCACCCACAGATAAAAGTCTGATAGACTGGTAATCTCAAATAACCCTCCATCACTGAGAACAGAAGCAATGCGCAGGAGTGCAAATATGTGTGGATCACTAAATACAACCCAAATGCCAGGGTTTGAAGTGTGTTTGTAATGTGAATAGGAATGTGCTAGTCCTCTTTAGTCATGTCCTCTATTCATGCCATCAAGGAGTAAAATGTGTGCCCTTCCATGGTATGTTTGGGTTCAGAAATTGAGATCATAAGATCATAAGTGATAGGAGCAGAATTAGGCCATTCGGCCCATCAAGTCTACTCCACCATTCAATCATAGCTAGTCTATCTCTCCCTCCTAACCTCATTCTCTTGCCTACTCCCCATAACCTCTGACACCTGTACTAATCAAGAATCTATCTATCTCTGCCTTAAATATATCCACTGACTAGGCCTCTGCAACCTTCAGTGGCAAAGAACTCCACAGATTCACCACCCTCTGACTAGAGAAATTCCTCCTCATCTCCTTCCTAAAAGAACGTATATGAGCTGGCTATCACATAGTTTTATCCAGCATGGTGCGTATAATAAATGTTCAAAAACAACTTATCTTTTAGTTCTAACTGAGTGAAATATTGCAAGGTACATCATCACAAAAAGAAAATTTAACTCTGAGATGCCTAAAGAGTTTTAAGGGAAGGTAGAAATTTTTGATTAAGCTGCATTTGGAAAATTATGTGTATTTCTCACATACCGTAGGAAGAATGTGAAGGCTTCAGAGAAAAGGTTGAAAGAAAAGAGTAATAATTGGAAAGAGCCATGGTTTTCAAGGGAAATTGGACGGTTCGGAAAATGAGAGAGATCTACAATAAATATAGGCAGCATGGAGTAAATGAGGTGCTTGAGGAGTATAAAGATTGTAAAAAGAATCTTAAGAAAGAAATTAGAAAAGCTAAAAGAAGATATATGAGGTTGCTTTGGCAAGTAAGGTGAAAGTAAATCCAGAGGGTTTCTACAGCTATATTTATAGCAAAAGGATAACGAGGGATAAAATTGGTCCATTAGAGAGTCAGAGTGGACAGCTATGTGCAGAGCCAAAAGAGATGGGGGAGATATTGAACAATTTCTTTTCTTCGGTATTCACCAAGGAGAAGGATATTGAATTATGTGAGGTAAGGGAAACAAGTAGGGTAGCTATGGAAACTATGAGGATCAAAGAAGAGGAAGTACTGACACTTTTGAAAAATATAAAAGTGAATAAGTCTCCAGGTCCTGACAGGATATTCCCTAGGACATTGAGGGAAGTTACTGTAGAAATAGCAGGGACTATGACAGAAATATTTCAAATGTCATTAGAAACGGGAATGGTGCCGGAGGATTGGCATACTGCGCATGTTGTTCCATTGTTTAAAAAGGGTTCTAAGAGTAAACCTGTCAATTATAGACCTGTTAGTTTGACGTCAGTGGTGGGCAAATTAATGGAAAGGATACTTAGAGATAAGATATATAATCATCTGGATAAACAGGGTCTGATTAGGAACAGTCAACATGGATTTGTGCCTGGAAGATCATGTTTGAATTTTTTGAAGAGATTACTAGGGAAATTGATGAAGGTAAAGCAGTGGATGTTGTCTATATAGACTTCAGTAACGCCTTTGACAAGGTTCCACATGGAAGGTTGGTTAAGAAGGTTCAATTGTTGGGTATTAATAGTGGAGTAGCAAGATAGATTCAACAGTGGCTGAATGGGAGATACCAGAGAGTAATGGTGGATAACTGTTTGTCAGGTTGGAGGCCGGTGACTAGTGGGGTGCCTCAGGGATCTGTGTTGGGTCCACTTTTGTTTGTCATATACATCAATGATCTGGATGATGGTGTGGTAAATTAGATTAGTAAGTATGCAGATGATACTAAGAAAGGTGGTGTTGTGGATAATGAAGTCGATTTTCAAAGTCTACAGAGAGATTTAGGCCATTTGGAAGAGTGGGCTGAAAGATGGCAGATGGAGTTTAATGCTGATAAGTGTGAGGTGCTACATCTTGGTAGGACAAATCAAAATAGGACGTACATGGTAAATGGTAGCAAATTGAGGGATGCAGTAGAACAGAGGGATCTAGGAATAACTGTGCATAGTTCCCTGAAGGTGGAATCTCATGTAGATAGGGTGGTAAAGAAAGCTTTTGGTGTGCTGGCCTTTATAAATCAGAGCATTGAGTATAGAAGTTGGGATGTAATGTTAAAATTGTACAAGGCATTGGTGAGGCCAATTCTGGAATATGGTGTACAATTCTGGTCGCCAAATTATAGGAAAGATGTCAATAAAATAGAGAGAGTACAGAGGGGATTTACTAGAATGTTGCCTGGGTTTCAGCACCTAAGTTACAGAGAAAGGTTGAACAAGATAGGTCTTTATTCTTTGGAGCGCAGAAGGTTAAGGGGGGACTTGATAGAGGTCTTTAAAATTATGAGAGGGATAGACAGAGTTGACGTGGATAAGCTTTTTCCATTGCGAGTAGGGAAGATTCAAACAAGAGGACATGATTTGAGAATTAAGGGACAAAAGTTTAGGGGTAACATGAGGGGGAACTTCTTTACTCAGAAAGTGGTGGCTGTGTGGAATGAGCTTCCAGTGGAAGTGGTGGAGGCAGGTTTGATTTTATCATTTAAAAATAAATTGGATAGGTATATGGACGGGAAAGGAATGGCGGGTTATGGTCTGAGTGCAGGTAGATGGGAGTAGGTGAGAGTAAGTGTTAGGCACGGACTAGAAGGGCCGAGATGGCCTGTTTCCGTGCTGTATTTGTTATATGGTTATATGGTTAAATGCAGACATTTGGCCTGTGTGATGGACTGTGTGATGGATGTTGCCTGGATTGGAGTGTGTTAGCGATAAGAAGAGGTTGGACCAAATTGGATTGTTTTTGCTGGAATGTTGGATGCTGAAGAGAGACCAGGTAGATGTAAATACAATTATGAAAGGCATTGATAGGGTAGGCAGTCAAAAGCTTTTGCCCTGGGTGGATATGTCAAATACTAGAGAGTATGGGTTTACAATGAGAGATGGAAAGTTTAAGGGAAATTTGCCACACATGAACCTTCACATGGTGGTAGTAGGTGCCTGTATCATTCTGCCAGCAGAGATGGTAGAAACAGATATAATAACATTGATTAAGAGTCAGTTAGACTGGGAATAGAGGGACAGAGATGCTGTGTAGAAAGTTGCTTTATGTTGGATTGGCATCATGGTGGGGGCAGACATGGTGGGCCAAAGGGCCTGTTCCTGTGCTATACTGTTCTATGAAGTGACCATACGTCAGGGGTACCTTAAAAATAATATGATTATTTAACTACATTACACTACATTTAACTACATAACTGCAAGATTTCTTTCTGGCTGTGCATTTCCCTTGTTTCTTTTTAATCAAAGAGAATTTCAGCATAGATTGACACAAAATGCTGGAGTAACTCAGCGGGACAGTATTTCAGCAATTAATTCTTATTCCTGGAGTAGAAGAGCAGCGTGGCTCTGCAAGAGCTATACAACAACATTAGAAAGCTTGTTGCAAAATTGTGCACACCTCTTGTAACCACATTACAGGAAAATATGCTTGACTAAGAAAGATTCCAAAGATTTTACAAGGATGCTAGCATAACCGGAAGATGTTTATGAGGACAGATTGCTCCAGATCAAAGGCCCGCTTTGTGAGATGGTCTTCTATCTGAAATGTGAACCTGTTTCCCTTTCCACAGATTATGTCTGATCTGCGAGTGGTGCCACAAATTCTGTTTCTGTTTCAGATTTTCAGAATCTGCTATTTATTTTTCTTCAAGAGGAAGGATTGGTTGGGCTGGCGTTGTTTATTTGGAATGCGGGAAATTTACTTGAGGTGTATGAAAATTTGTGAAATAGACACAAAAAGCTGAAGTAATTCAGCGGGACAGGCAGCATCTCTGGAGAGAAGGAATGGATGACGTTTCGGGTCGAGACCCTTCTTCAGACAAAATTTGACAGGCCTGGTTAGGGTGAACCTATTCCTGTTAGCAAAGAGGTCAATAACTAAGGGTAATATTGATTTGCGTGAGTAGAAGGATTAAAGGGGCGCTGAGGATTTTTTTTGTACGAAGATCAGCAGGGGTTAGGAAGGCACTGCCTGAAGGTGATGGAGAGAGACAAATGCACATCAAATATAAAAGGTACCCTGCTGAACATCTGATCAGTTGTACCCTGAACAGCTATGATCTGAGAAGTGGAATTAACCCAATGGATGTTTTTTTTTTAGTTGGCATGGGCTTCAGGAGCCAATTACTTGCAAATTTCTGTTTCTTAAAATGTTATTTCAGAACTACTGTACCAAGATATTAGCAAAGTTCAGAATCAACCACACTTGTTTATTATATACGGTATGTTGTAATATACAGTATACTTTTATTGTTATAAAAGGGCCGTTTGAATCTGTGAGTTTAATTAAAGATCAATATGTCTGAGCATTCAGTGTGTGGAGAAATTCTATATCAGAATATTAGGATGCAAATTTGTAAGCTTTAAAAAACAAAATTCACTGGAATCTGCCTGAATTACAAGTTCTATGGTTACCAGTGGTTTAAGTGGACACTTCAATGAGCGAGGTGTTAGATTATGTGGGAAACTGTCATGGCGTGAGCAATACGGTGTTATACCCATGCAGCTGAGTTTTTGAGAATGTATTCCATGCAGTTAGTTTGCTCTACATTCACTGTTAATTTGGCTTAATAAATAAATAGAAACAAAACACTTTGCCATTTTTTAAAAGTTTGGGATGTGCCAGCATGTCTGACAGATAATTAAGTTCCATTTGAAGGGTAGAGATGATAGATATAGGGAAAAGCAAGAGCCAATTTACATACAGGAAGATTGCACAAAGAGCATTGAAAGAAATGACCCAGTAATCTGTTTCTGTATGTGTCGCTGTCATATCATTGTGGGCCAGGAATACTGTCCAGCTCATCTTAAATCTGCCAGGGGACCATCATATCTGTGATAGGACAAACAGGACCTTGGTTTAATGTCTCGCTCAAAAGAATACAAGACTTCTTCATTGTATTTTTTATGATCTTGCCAATCAGTACTAGGTACCCATGTATCTGCAGTGGAATTGACCCATAATGATCTGGTACAGAGTAGAACTACCAATGAACCAAAGCTGGTTTCGGCGCGAAACGTTGCCTATTTCCGTCGCTCCATAGATGCTGCCTCACCTGCTGAGTTTCTCCAGCAATTTTGTCTACCTTGAACCAAAGCTAATGCCTTGATAAGTAGGACATGTTTTGTGATGGTGGCATATTTTATTCACAGAGCATAGGCGTGAAATCTGAAGATGGCTAAATTAGCTGATCTCAACCAGAACACTGGAAGGGATCAATAATATGTCCTGAATAGCTTATGATTGAGAAGTATATAAACAGTTAGGATGGTTGCAGGTGATTACTGTACAGTAATTGCAAAAATGGAAAATTGCCCAATAGATATCAGCCATGAGATCAGCACAAGACTGGTTTTGACTGTGATGGTTCTTTTCCTCAGAATCGCATTGTCTGCACTCACATGCTGCCAAAAGTGTGAGAATTATTGTTTTGTCGAGGCGAGGGCAGTTGTTGAGGTGGGGTAAAATGGGTCGGTGTGAGAAAATGGCAGGAAAACCACAACATTGTGAGCAAGTGTGTGATAGGGGCTGAAAAACAATTGTAGCGATTATAAGAAAAGTATTTCCAGCTGGAAAGCACAAACATAATTTGCATGCAACTTCTTATGATGAGAAAAGATGCATTTTGGAAACTTGAATTCTTTACTTAACATCTGGGATGTGGAAATATAAATAGACTTTATGATAAACCTTTGATTTTTATGAATTTGTGGGTTTTTGGTGTTAAAAGTAATCCGTAATCAAACAGTTTCAAGAAGTTTCATACCATGGAGTTTAAATTGGTTATTTAATGAGGTTATGCAGCAGATGGCATGAGTCAATATAATCTAACATGGAGATTCATTCACCTATAAGTATCTTTAAAAAACAGGTGTCATTTGCTATTCCTGTTTCTTATAAATGTCATTTTGCTCGCCTTCTGAAGCATAAGGTATGGGATTCCAGCCCTGCATTATTTAACGCTTAACCTGGATTTTTCAGTAAGGCTTTGTTCCTATACAAAAATTTGAACACGTTGGCCCAAATTCTGTAGTTGCGATAATGCATGGCTCATGCCATTAATTACCCATGCAATAGGCCTACATAATTTGCCTAGGGTTTTCTGTGGCAATATGCCACTATTGAGTGTCTAGTACAGTGTGGTCGTCTTACCAGGTGATCCAGAGCTGATGGTGACTGGGCTAGTGACAACAAGCATCATCTACTGATTGGATTGGAGACTTCTTTGTGAAACGAACAGAGTCGAAAACGAGGAAATGTCTGCTTGAATAGTCAAAATCTTGATGAGAACGTGAAATAATAGATGGAACTGAGAATATAACAACATAGAAGCAGGCATGGATCATATGGCTCATTGTACCAACCATACAATTCTGTAAGAATTTGGTTATCAGCATCTCTGGGAAGGAGGGGGGTGAAAATGGTGATTGGTTCAATAGTCTGATAGCAGTGGGCGAATGTTCATCTGCACACAACAGCTCGTATTTAATTCCTTTATTTTCTTTTTATAGTGAAATATCCTTCATAAGGTACTTCATAACTGGTTTTAGATCCAAAAATAGTGTCAAAACATGCTGCTGATGGAGACACGAGGTCATAGAATCATTGAGTTATACTGCACAGAATTAAATTCTTCAGCCAACTTTGCCCGTGCCAGCTGTTAAGTATCTATCAATACTAATTCCATTTACCGGCGTTTGGTCTGTAACCTTCAATGCGTTGGCAATTCAAGTACTTCTTAAATGTTATGAGAGTTCCTGCCTCAACCACGACTCAAACAGTGTTCCGGATCCCAGCCACCATTTGGGTGATAAAGTTCTTCCTTGTGTCCTTTCTAAACCACTTACTCACTCAAATGGAAGGGAAGGTGGCAGGGAGATCAGTTTTACAATAATTGTCCAAATGTGGTCTTCTAGGGCCCAAATATAATTGCAGTGTGGAATCGGCAATGTAAATATTCTGTTTGATCGGTATACAAAACTAGACAAAGAACCAGTGGAAGCCAACAGGGACTTGAGGTAGCAGGTGAGCACCAGTTTCCATTTAGCACAATTTAATTTGATGAGGTGAATTTAATATAAGGTGGAAGTGGAAATAAATATATTCTTGGGAAAAAGAAGAGAATGCAGATGCTGGGATCTGAAGGGGAAAAAACACTGCTGGAGGAATTCAGTGTGTCAGTGGAGGCAAATAAATGGTCAATATTTCAGGCCAAGATCTTGCATCAGGACAAAATATAAAGGAGAGATAACCAGTATAAAGTGGCGAGGGGGAGAGGTGAGGCAGGAACTGCCAAGTGACAGGTAGTTCCAATTGAGGAAGGGTTGATGGGCAGATGGAACTAGATGAGGAAGAGGGAAGGGTGGAGACACCAACCGACGCTGGGAGGTGATTAGTGCAGACTGTAAAGGACTTCAGATTATGTAATTTGATAAGAACGGAAGGTGATAAATAGAACCAGATAAGGGATGGATGCCGGACAAATTGTGTCAGTGGGAAGAGGTGATGAAACGAGCTGAAAATGGCAATATGTAAGATTGAACAATATGTGAGATTGCACTGGGGGCAGCCTGATAAATCTGATCTGGAGTTTGAAGCTCCACCCAAGGTTGATGATGAACCCCATAGTTGTAGTTGGGCTGGACTGCGGTTGCATTATATTTAAGAAAGAAGAAGTAGCGCGGGCATTACGTTTTTGCTTTGGTGAATTAGTGCTGTTTTGGTGCTCTGATCAAAAGAATGGAAAGTTCAATAACTGGGTGAAGAAGCGAAAGTGTAATGCAATATAAATTGGGCTGAGAATAGCTGGAAGGGAATAGAGCTGGAAAATGTCAGAGGCAATGAGCGAGCCTCTCGTCACCTGTATTATGAAATTATGTGGAAGTGTATTTACCAACATACTGAGGAGAAAGCAAACACCACACATAATTCCTTTTAAGAATTATATTTCAAACAGCATTGCTTACTTAGCCGGAACATTGTGTTCCATGATTTTTATATATTACTTATAGGATCGCAGCTGAGAAGGATTTTTGGTCCTTCATATCCATGCAGGCTCATGGCATAGCAAGTCTCATTCTCCCTCTCATTTCCCTGTGACCTATGTTTAAGAAAGAATTGCAGATGCTGGAAAAATTGAAGTTAGACAAAAATGCTGGAGAAACTCAACGGGTGAGGCAGCATCTATGGAGCGAAGGAATGGGTAACGTTTCGGGTTGAGACCCTTCTTCAGACTGATGTGGGGGGGGCAGGAAGAAGAAAGGAAGAGGTGGAGACAGTAGGCTGTGGGACAGCTGGGAAGGGGAGGGGAAGGAGGGAGAAAGCAAGGACTACCTGAAATTGGAGGTCAATGTTCATACCGCTGGGGTGTAAACTGCCCAAGCAAAATGTGAGGTGCTGCTCTTCCAATTTGTGGTGGGACTCACTCTGGCCATGGAGGAGGCCCAGGATAGAAAGGTCGGATTCAGAATGGGAGGGGTAGTTGAAGTGCTGGGCCACCGGGAGATCAGGTTGGTTAGTGCGAACTGAGTGGAGGTGTTGGGCGAAGCGATCGCCAAGCCTGCGCTTGGTCTCACCGATGTAGAGCAGTTGCTACCTGGAGCAGCGGATGCAATAGATGAGGTTGGAGGAGGTGCAGGTGAACCTCTGCCTCACCTGGAAAGATTGCTTGGGTCCTTGGATGGAGTCAAGGGGGGAGGTAAAGCGACAAGTGTAGCATTTCCTGCGGTTGCAATGGAAAGTACCAGGGGAGGGGGTGGTTTGGGTGGGAAGGGACAAATTGACCAGGGAGTTTCTCCAGCATTTTTGTCTACCTCCCTGTGACCTTTCTCTCTTGCATATCCATCAACTTCTTTCTGATTCTCTTGCCATTTGCCGATGCTTTGGATGATTTACACTGCTTAATTAACCTATTAGCCACATCCTTTGGATATGGGAAGAATCCAGACCACCTGGAGGAAGTCATTACCTGAGGTGTGGATTGAAACTGGGTTGCAGGGGCTGTGATGCAGCAGAACAAATGACAGCACGATTATGAGTTAAACACAAAACCATTTGGATTAAGAATGTTCTGGGGCTTCTTCTGATTCCCAAAATAGCTACAGATTGAAACGGAGCTAGTTTCACCAGTGTGAACATCTGAAAGGCTCTGTATGTATTAATATTCATGGAGTTTAGGAGTTCGGATCTGTCTTGAATGCAAATCCCTGGATCCACATATTGTTTTGCGGCACTAATATGCTTGAGTCGTGTGGGTGGGTGTTAAGGGAGGATGATGCAGTCACAGTGTCTTTTTTCAGAATCTTAGCTCAGAACACTTCATCATTCACTGCAAAAATAATATCCAAGCCCACAATACAATCTTTAGCAAAAAACAGTTTTTTTTTGGCTGCAAAGTGTAATGTTCTGAATCCACTTGGTTTTCTAGCATATTTCTACACTGTGATTAAGTGTGGTTAGATCAACAAATATTGTTAATAACTTGAATCAGTGCAATATACATGGGCATCAATAATTCCTATGTATTTATTAATAGGTACCATTCATGGCTGCTATTGATGAGTTTATTGAAGCTGTGTGGCCGAGCTGTGTAGACCAGGAAGGCTCCAAGCTCATTCCCTTGGTCCCATTTCTTATCACCATCATTACTGAGGCGATTCTAGAGTTTGTATTTAAATCGTTTTTTTTTAATTTTTGACCGTTACTTGCTTTCTTCAGATATAATCTAAGATAGCTCAGCCATATGCAGCTCGAATAGTAACAGCACAAATTTTACTCCTTAAAATTCAGTAAGTTATGTTTGGGTGGGATTGAAATAAAAGTAAAGATCTCAAATCCAGACATAACGTGCATATCTTTAGTTTGAAAGGGGGTGGACAACTAATCTACTTATCGAAAATAAGTATTGATAAATGTTGGCTCTTTTAGTACGGTTGCTTGTCTCAGATTGTATTTCATTTTTAGGTCTTACTTTGGCAGACTAGGTTTTCCATTCTGCAGAAATCTGACAGATGAATAGAGATGAGGACTGCCATGTGCATGGGGTAAATCATTATCCAACCCTGCCTTCCAAGGAAGCCATTAGATTGTTTGCTTCCAGCTCCCAAGCAAGGTTGGTTCCCCTCAGCAGAATTGGTGGACTCGGTGCCAGTGGAGAGAATTGGAAGCTTAAAATTCCTTGTTATTAACATTTTGGATGACTTGTCTTGGGCCTGGACTGAGAATGTGCGCCAGCGTTTCCGCTTTCTTTAAGGAGGTTTAAGGAGATGTTGCATTTCACTGAACATTCTAACAAACTTTGATAGATTTACTGTAGAAAGTATCCTGATTAAATGCAGCATGACCTGGTACAGCAATTCCAACACACAGGAACTCAAGAGGCTGTAGAGTAGTGGACTCAGCCCAGTCCATTAGGGACACTGCCTTCCCTACATCAACGTGCTGCCTCAAGCATCCACCATCAAGGGTCCCCACCATCCAAGCTATGCCCTCTTCTCACTGACCATTGGCAGGCTAGAAGTTCAGAAACTTGGTCCCACACCATCAGGTTCAGGAACAGCTGCTTTTCTGTAACCATCACATTCTTGAACCAACCTGCACAATCTTAATCCTACCTCAGCAATGGAATTCTGTGGATTACCTTTTGTACTAGCATGGACATGCTTACTAATTGTATTTTCACACTAATGTATTGCTTTGGCACACTCTTTTCTTTGTATAATTTATATTGTCAGTTTGTCTAGTCTATGTGCTTATGATACTGCTGCAAACAAAATTTCCATTGTACCTGTATCTCACCGTACTTGTGCATATGACAATAAACTTCACTTGACGTGACATGTTCCCTGTTCAACCAATCATATCCTGGCTCTGCAAACCATACTTTACTCTCTCCCACCCCCACCCCGCTCAACCTTGCAACTCATTTTTATGGCAGCATAAACTTACCAACCTGTGGATGTGATCTGTGCTGTGAGGTTCCTAACAGGTTGACAAGCCCATTAATCTTTTTCATAGGGAACCTATTTAAATAGACACAAAAGCAACGCAGAGACAAACTCAAATTGTATTCTGTGACCAGAATATATGCATTCTTCTCATTCCAAATAATTCTCAGTGTTATATGGAAAACCCTCTCCAATAAATATTAGGTCTTTCCGTTTTATTCCTCTTTATTACAACTTAAACTCTTATAATATAAACGTATGCCTAAAAATTGAAACTATTTTATGTATGACTTTAGTTTTAACTAGAATTATATTCTGCTTGTGCTTGTGCTCATTTTTTGGTGAAATTAAATTTATTATGACACAATCTTGGCACAACCAAGTGGGATTAATGTAAATGTTCAAAACGGTTGCATGCATGTTGTGGGGGGCGCTGCGAGTCGGCTGCCCTGCCAGCAGCGTATTCGTTATTTTGACTTTTTGGGGGGTTTTGGTGTGTCCAAATGTGAGTTTAGGTGTCTCTCTGTATGTCTTGCGTAGGGGGTGGTGGGGAGAGAAAAGGGGGAAACTGCTTTTCGGTCGCCTCCACGACGGAGAGGCGACTTTTTCCATGTCGCCTCCCTCGCGGCCTAACAGCTTGGATTGGAGCGGCCTTTCCCGGAGTCGGGCCCGGAGCTTCAGCAGCGGGTGCAGCATGCACTTTTCCATCTCAGAGCGGGTGAACCCTTGCTGGGGGTCGCCAGAGAGGAGTGCTCTGATCGCTGGCCTGGTGACTTTGGCATCATGGGGCTGTGGTCTGCGGAGCTTCTAGCTGCGAGCGTGGCATGGACTTGCCATCATGATTCTGGGATCCCTTGCAGGGGATCGCTGGAGAAGAGCTCCGACCGTCGGCCTGCGGCCTATAACATCCTGAAGCCGCGGTGTCCGGTAGGAAAGTGCCAATTCGTGCGCTCCAAGCCGCGGAGTGTCTTTGACCGTCCCGACGTCGGAGTTTAGATCATCCCGATGAGAGGGCCTGTACATCCAGTCGTCCGTAGCGGCGACTACGGAGGGTTTATGGCCCCGACCATGGATGAACAAAGGAGGAGGACTGACTGAACTTTGTTGCCTTCCACCAAAGTGAACAATGCTGTGGTGGATGTTTGTGTTAATTCTATTGTGTATTGTGTGTTCTTTTTTTAAGTGTATCGCTGTCTGGCAAATTAATTTCACTGCACCTTCGTTGGTGCATGTGACGAATAAATTTGACTTTGACTTTGGAAGGGCCTGTTTCCTTCTGTCGGGCTCTATTTGTAAATTGAACTAGGCACCTGGCGCACAGTTCAACATAATGTGTCTGTCATTTATTCTGGCATCAGAAGTGTGACCAATAATTATCACTATGGTAATCAAGAATTACTGGGGGTGATCAAGAAAATGGACAGGATGAATGCAGGATCAACAACAGAGTTGTTATGTGGTGGACCAAACTCAAGGCTGAATCACCAACTCCTATTCTTTCTTGTGGTCTTGCACTTATGCAACTCATTTTGTCTCTTTCTGGCATTAAAGGGTTTATTTAACGTTAAAACCTTGGTTGAATATTCACAGTACAATTAAGAGTAAATTATGCTCCTTTGAATTAGTGTCTGTTCAAAGGGACACTGCTGTTATGGAAATGTTTGAATAATTGGCTTCAGACGGCAGGACATTTAAATCCTTCCAAACTCCTCAGCTTGCTCTTGGTTAACAGGGAGTATTTTCTTCAGCATTTAGCTGCTGAGGTATTCATCCGATAGGTGCTTCAGTGTTACCAGCACTCTAAAATTTGAGGTCCCTATACGGTAATGAACAGTCACTCGAGATCTATCGAGTGACTGCAGCAGATCGCCACCATCGTTCATGCTTTGCTCCTCACCTTCGCATCAGGAAGGTCACCCGGCCGGCACTATGTTCAGGATGAAACAAGTTCATTTTCTTCAATTTCAATGAGGAACAGATGGCATCTCGGGCAATGAGCTCTGCCAGTATAACTGGTTTTCCACAAACAGACTGCCATCTACTTATTACTCTAAACTTTTCCTCAAGAGAAAAGAATCCTCTGCCCTCAATATTCACATAGAAGTGGATCATCAGAAGATTTCACGATGGTCATTACCATGTTTCCAGGAAGCATAACAAAATCATCCTCAGAAAGACTGAATTGCTCGTCATGTTCTTGCGCTTCCTGGAGGAACAGATCTGGAGGAAAGAGCTTCTGATACCTGTTCAGTCCTGGACAGTAGATGAGAGCCATTGTTCCTGGTGCCTGTATCAGTCTGAAGTGCCCTGCAGCGCATTCCCAGCAGGTGTGGAGACATCATCCTTGTGTGCTGCCTCCTATAAAACCCAGTGCTCAGAAAGCAGATGGTTGCAGAGCAAGAGTGGCTTGGAGACGCAGAAACGACACAAGCTGAAGAACAGTGGTAGAGTTGCTGCCTTACAGTGCCAGAGACCCGGGTTCGATCCTGACTAAGGGTGCTGTCTACACGGAGTTTGTACATTCTCCCTGTGACCGCATGCGTTTTCTCTGGCTGCTCTGGTTTCCTCCCTCACTCCCAAGATGTACAGGTTTGTAGGTTAATTGGCTTCTGTAAATTGTCCCTAGGATCTTGAGTATCATCAGTGTATGGGTGATCATTGGTCAGCGTGGATTCGGTGGGCTGAAGGGCCTGTTTCCATGCTGTATCTCTAAATTAAACTAAACAGCAGGAGCCAGAGGAGTGGAAAGATCAGAGAGCTATCCAGTGGGTACTCCAGGGTGAACATTGGTAATCTTCCTGCAAAATGTTGGAGGGAGGCATCGACTGTTCATGATATGAGATGGCCAGACTAAGAGTCAATTTCATTTGAACTTGCTAATTGTCCCAATGCAAAGTAACTTTCTTCATCCTCCACCATTGTTCACATGAGTGAGCGCAGATATATTAGGCTTATTCTTCACATGAACCTTGGCAGGACCACTCTCACTAACCATAATAAATGAATGACTAAATCCCTGTTCCATTTACTAAAATGACCTGTTGTAATTGCTGCCAGTTGTGTGGAGCTCACCTGACCTATCGCGTGAGGATGATAATTTATTGGGTGGAGATTCTCACACCTGGGGAAGGGATTTGGAGCTACATCTTCCAGGCTGCTTACAACATTGCTCCTTATTGGTCTCCCAGAGCCTGGGCTGCCATGGGTTGTGGCTTTGAGGACCGATACCACCCTCAATCTGCTGTGTTGAATTTTATTAGAATCTGCACCTCATTGGGAACAATGCCGGTTATTTTTTAATGCCTGGCTTTGGATGCAAGGCCCCCCCCCCCCCCCCCCCATCATTGTATATGATCATATTTTTGGTTTAAACCAGCATTTGCAGGGAATCTACCTGGACATGAAGACTGCACATAGCAAAATGAATAGAAAGAGTGAAATTTCAATTTCAAAGCATTAGTTTTTCCAGTTTACTCTAATTGTGACTTGCAATGTTAAATAAGCTGCATCCTCAAATAAATGGGGCCTTGTTCATTTATATACCCTTTGGCTACATTTAGTTGTTGAATTATTGTGGCTTTTGGAGCTCGGGGTATCACTTTGGATTGCTCCATCTACACAGAACAAAGTAATAGTGTTATTTTTTTTACTGTGTTCTTTTTCTGTGTTCTCGTTTGTTGTTGATTTAAATTCTTCTGCATTTGGCAATGTGATTAACTGAGATTAGTTTTGTGTTTCCACTCCAACTGTTGAAGATATTTGCTGAAAACATCAATGTGGTGGTTTACTGATATGAGTAATGCGAGGGATAATTTATATAATATTAATCCATTGCCTTTAACAAATTGGATTGATGGAGAATATGTGTTTAATCGCCCACTGATTATTTTGCTAAGTTCTTTTGCTAATCGTTAAAAACAATTTTCCCCACAGTAATCAGTTGATGGGAATTTTTAATTCCCGCCATTCACTTATGGTTTAGATGTGTCTGGGAACTTCTGGATTAAACAATGATTCTTTGCATGTCAGTGGAAGTGGGACGCTCATTATCAAAACCTGAAGAAATGTTTCTTAAGATGATTTCAGCGGGGATTTGAAATTAACGCCTCCACCGGTGGTTTTCCAGGATTTGGGAAACTCGCCAGTGACACTTCATGGAGGCATTCAAACATCTGACTATAAAAAACAATTTGGTGCCCCCAACTGCTTTCTGAGTTTCCTCCTGCAAATTTTTGCTTGCTCCTTGTGACTGTAGATTGTGTTGCCAAAGAGAAGAGGATCTCAAACAGATGTAATAAAATTGGATGATCAGGATCAGGTGGTGATATTTTCAAAAGGACCAGACAAACTGGACATTTGTCGTTCATGGAATATGGGAGTTTTTAGAAATGCATGGGAGAGATGCCCATTGCAGATCCAGTAAAGTTAGGAATTCCTCGGAAATATGTCACAACCTTGCTTTGCTTGAGCAGCTTCTCGAGAGAGAAAGAATTTATGCTTAAAGAGGATTGTTTTTGGAGAAATTTGTGGTGATTTACTTCAGAGAAAAGAACAGAAGCAGAGACAGGCCATTTGGTTCCTTGTACCTGTTCAACCAGTCAATAATATTACGATTGATTCTTCTTTTATCTCAATACCACATTTTTGTTCTAACCTGGGTGGGGAGGTTTGCTAATGGGGCAGAGAGGGAGAGGAATTAGTTTGAAGATGGGGTGCATCTAGAGAAGATTTCTTCACTGAGCATTGTGTAGATTTCTAGCAAAAAAAATCT
Organism: Malacoraja senta; assembly: GCA_038087875.1. Taxonomy (NCBI): domain Eukaryota; kingdom Metazoa; phylum Chordata; class Chondrichthyes; order Rajiformes; family Rajidae; genus Malacoraja; species Malacoraja senta. Next base: position 17,807,212 of record CM075978.1, on the reverse strand, counting down.
ATATTATGCAGAATCAACAGAGAGATTTTCCCCTGTCTGAAAATCAGAGGATCAGGTTATGGGGATCAAGGCATATTGAGTTGAAAGGTTAGATCACCCATGACCTTATTGAAAGATGAATCTGGCTACTGCGGCTAAATTACTCACTCCTGCAGACACAGAATGATGGAGTAGCTCTGCAGGTCAGGTACTATCCCAGGTGAACCTCGATTGGTGACTTTTCTGATCCGGTCCCTTTGGACTGAAGTAGGGTCGCGACCTGAAATGTCGACTATCCATGTTCTCATGAGATGCTACCAGACCCGCTGAGCTACTTCAACACTCTGTGTCTATTTTTGTAAACCATCATCTGTAGTTTCATGTCTCTATTCTTCACTCCTGCTCCTATTTTGTGTGTCCTTTCAGTACATCGCAGATGGATTGTTTGTCGTGGAGTCAAATTGTGTCCAGTTCCCTTATATTGATAATGAGTGAGAATGAGTAGGAGGCCAATTACTATGAAATAAGGTCTTCTTGAGAATCCTGCATACCCACAGGCTCAAGCTCTGCTCCGACAGATCCTGGAAGAGAAGGGAAAGGACTTTCAATTGATCTTGGTGATGTAACAGTCACCATATTTTACCTTCTCATCGTTCAGTCATTGTTAAAAAATGATAATGGTGTGTGTGCAGATTTAATTAATCACCCAGGCAAGTTGTTAGTCACTCCTTCTTTGAGTACAACAGAGATGTATGAATTATTTCCATTGTCTCCTTCAAGCTACTCTGAGAGATGTCATTTTAGTGATCCTGCTCCACTCCTCTCCCTTTTCCCTGCTCTGTACTCTTCACAGCACCGTCGGGTGAACTAAAAAGTATTGTAAGAGAGAGGCTGTATGTTCACCTGACGGACATTTTGTTTTCCCTGAGGGAGGGTAAGTGGACAGTGTAGAGAAAAAATATATTGGGCATTGGCAGAAAGATGCATGAATAAGTGTGGGAATTAGTTCTGAACTATATATGTTAGGTGGGCGGGCAAACGATTAAAAAAAATATAAATCCTTCTATGGGACGTGGGTGTCTTTGAGAAGGTGACGATGAGCTAATGCCTTGAACTTTTGCAATCTGTGTGGTAAGGTGCTGCCACAGTGTTCCAGACTCTCAGGATATTGACCCGGTGGTGTCAGAATATTGCTATGTCAAGATGGTATGTGACTGGAAGTGAAACGTGAAGATTATAGTGTTCAAATCTACCTGCTGGCTTTGCCCTCTGAGACAGTCAAGGAAGCAGGGTTGGAAGGAATTATCAAAGAAATCTTGGCAACTTGCTACAGGTATCTTGTAGCTGGAGAGGGACTATTAGAGGCTAAAGAGGCTGCAGATGCTGGAATCTGCAAATAATAAAGGAGAGCAGCTGGAGGAAGTCCGCAGGTCGGACACCATCAGTCGACATTTTGGATCGGGACCCTTCTTCTTGTGGGGATAATATTTGGGGGGGGGGGGGATGTTTAGGATGGTAGGTGGCTGTGTGTTTCTTTAACCCAGGTCACACTGAGCTTTGAGAACGTAGTTGGAGCTGCTTTCATCAGCCCACATCCTCTGAATCATTTTTTATAACAGTCTGTAATTAGAAAGATTATTGTTTCACAGACTTAGATACTGAGTTACTTTCAGTTAAATTGTTCTGCCTACTCCAAGGTGAGAAAATATATAGAGATTACAATTATAAATGTAGGCTGGATCCAGAGAATTGGTGTTAGCATCCATCAATGTAGATAAATTGCAAGCTTTGACAAAAATGCCAGAACATAGTTTCATTTTCAATTTTGCATCCAAGGCAGGGCCCCAGGCAGAGCTTGCAGCTTCAATGAGGGTGGAATGTAGGTGGTGAAAGATAGCTCCAGTCACATGAGCTGCGTGATTTCATTTTCCATTGGAATCCATGGTGTTGGGCAGGATATACAAGCATTGGCCAAGCCTCTGCTGCTTCACTTTCCATTGGAATCCAAGACATACAAACAATGGGCAAGCCTCCACTATTTCACTTTCCATTATCGTCCATGGAGTTGGGCAGGAAGTACAATGTCTCTGTGTTACACCCAGTCGCAAATCACAATGACTTTTAATATTGGTCATTAAGTGTCCTCTGTAATTTGATAATTTTGGAGTTGGATAAATACTTGAAAGGAATAGCTTGCAGGGCCGGAGGCAAACAGAAACACAGGCACCAGCGACTGAATACTTTCCTTGTACCATGCTGTCGCCCGCATTGGCATGACTGGGACAAAAGCACAGGCATGGAAACCTCAAATGGTTTCAAGGATCATTTTATATGTAGGTGGGGCTAAAGGGCTTTTTTATCCGCCTCGCATTACTTTTTTAATGTCTACGGCCAGATGCTTCAGAGGGTTGCGGTGAGCTGCTGTTTTGAACTGCTAGTTTCCAAGTTCCATGTTGCAGCACAAATTATTGGTCTCGAGTTGCAAAGTGACTATAAGCTAGAAGCAATAGGTTTATTCTTTGGCATGTCAATTGTAATGCATTCCACAATGCAGCGAAACATGAGTTAATAATTAACCTTTTGAGGCTATGAACTGCTACAGCTCCAGACTTCAGGCAAGTCAATGTTTGTAATTAAGATAAAGGTATAACATGTTTTGCTCTAGCTACACGACCTTCCACGGACATTTACCAAGCTCTCCTTGTCTCCATATATTGCACAGTATTTATTTCTTAATTGATTTAAGAATGTTAACTGCATTTATGTGATTATGCTAAACATCACTCATTCTTTGTGTGAAGTGGTGCTTCCTGAACTGTTCCTGCAGACTTTCACTTAAAATATTGATTAACTTTAACTTGGCATCCTGCGTGTCAGCTTGGATCAATGGTATCCTTGCCACCCGAGTTGGAACGTTCGGGCTCCAGTTTGGATCTGAATGTTATCAGCAGACAGTTTAAGATTAGTTGTCAAACCATCAAAAAATCCCCTTGGGTTGGTATAAGAGATTCCCTGATTTTGTTCATCCAAGAGGATTATGGTTCTTCCAATGCACTGTCAATCTTTAACCTTTAACAAACACTATCAATAGCAGATTATCTGTTTATTTATCTCGTTAATGGTCTATATGATTGCGGCTGTGCATAAATTGGATTAATGTTTGCCAACATTGCACTTCTATGTTGACTTGTTTCATGGACTGGGAAAAGCAATGGGACATCCTGAGGACATAGAAGATTGAATATTAATGTGAATTCTTTCTCTACCTTCTGGCAAGGTACATTTTCATAATTTATCCCTATTCCTGTAATACTGGGAACAAGTAACACCCAGCAACAAATGTAATGCTAATCTGAATCCCAGTACAATTTCTCACCAAGTTTCCATGCTGCTGTATTTTAGGTATTTTTACAAGCCAAAAAAAATCTATTGGTCTTAAATTTTAAGAACAATTGGTCCATTCCTCTTTGGTCTGAGTAGTTGAGACAAGGGCTTCACTTTGACCTGTTTCAGTTATCTGCTGTTGGGACCAACCTGTGTTTGGGAATTCGGCTCACGTGGTGAAACTGAAGGATCACCAATAAATGCTCATGTTGTTTCTTCAGTCAAAGTGTGTGTTTGCCCTGCAAAGATTCTTGAATGGTTTATAATATTTTGATATAACTCAGAAGGCTTCTAACAGACAACTGGCCCTTGAGCTGGGTACAAGCCAGGATTGAATTTATAAAACTGCCATTAGAAAAAGTTAAATGCTGCTTTAGGCCGGATCGTTGCAGAAAAAGTTGAGGTCAACACTCACATCAATGACATCATATGTCCGCTTTTGTGAGGACAGTTGCATTCCCACTAGGACCCGGTTTGGGTTCAACAATGCCAAACCTTGGTTTACAGCAGAACTCGGACAGCTCCGCCAGTCTAAAGATGAGGCCTACAGGAGTGAGGATGCAGACCTCTACAGGCAGGCCAAGTACAAGTTGAGAAGAGGAATCAGATCTGCCAAGGAAAGGTGAGGAGCAAGTTCTCAGCTAATGACTCATCTTCAGTGCGGAAGGGCTTGCAAGAAATCACCAGCTGCAAGAGGAAAACACCCTGCTCCTTGGACAATCGTCAGCTAACCAACGACCTGAACGAGTTCTACTGCAGGTTCGATAGACAGAAGCATACGCCCTCCCACTCCACACTCACCACTTCACACCTGCTTACAGCTTGACTCCAGTCTGCAAAGACTTGACCCTTCCCCACCCACCCCTCCCCAATCACCACTTCACACCCAGTTACAGCCTGACTCCCCAGTCTGCAAAGACTGGGCCCTTGTCCACTACCCACCCCCTCCTTACTGCCCAATACCCGGACGGGACGCCAAAGGACGAGAAGCCAAAGCCAAGAAGTTGAAGCCAAGATGCTGAATGGACATCTCGTCGAAAACCCGAGATGCCGAACGGACACAACGTCGAAAGGACATGAAGCCGAACGGACATGATGCCAAAAGGACACGACGCCAATAGGAATTGACGTCAAACGGACATAAAGTCGAAAATCTATGACGCCGAACTGACATGAAGCCGAAATGATAAATAGGTATGAAACACTTTAAAATATCTATATTTGCTGCATGAATTGTTGCACATTGTTACATTTTAAAATAATTAAATTGTTGTACGTCTCCGGGAACGGGATTGGTCCGACACCTTGTCACTCATCGACAAATGTCAGCGATTGGTCCAGAACCCCCATGGCAATCGCAGCAGCTTGGAGTCACTGCCACCATTTTACAAACTCAAACTCCAACCCCCCCCCCATCCTCCCATCTCCCCCCGGCCAGTGATGTGATGGGTGCGGAGGTCTGGACCAATCGCTGACCTTTGTCGATGACTGACAGGGTGTTGGACCAATCCCATCCCCGGAGATGTCATGTCCGTTTGGCGTCATGTCCGTTTGGCGTCATGGCTTTTAGACGTCATGTCCGTTCGGCGGCTTTTCGACGTTGTGTCCGTTTAGCTTCGTGTACTTTCGGTGTCGTGTCCGTTCGGTATCTTGGCTTCTCGGCGTGATGTACGTTCGGCATCTTGGTTTCGGCTTCTCATCCTTCGACATCCTGTCCGCACAGGTTACTGCCCAACATCAGTCTGGCCACTTCTCCATCACTAACAATAGTAATTGAGGAGACAGGAGACGGAAAAGCCGGAAATCTCCAGGACCGGACAATGTTTCACCCTCTACCCTCAAGCTCTGTGCTGAACAACTGGCACCAGTATACACAGACATTTTCAACCAGTCCCTGCAAAACTGTACTGTCCCTGCCAGCTTCAAAGTCTCCACTATTGTTCCTGTACCCAAAAAGCCAAGGATAACTGGTTTTAATGACTACAGGACTGTCACACTGACCTCTGTAATCATGAAGACCCTTGAAAGACGTGCTGGCCCACCTGAAAAATATCACAAACCCCCTGCTGGACCCCCTGCAATTTGCAGACCGGGCCAATAGATCAGTGGATGACGCCTGCACTTCATCCTCCAGCACCTCGACTGCCAGGGGACCTATGCAAGTATTTTGTTCATCTCTGATCCCTCTCATCCTGGCCACAAACTCTTTGAAACACTTTCCTCTGCAAGGCGTCTCCGGACTGTCAAAGTTGCCACAGCCAGACATAAAAACAGCTTTTTTTCCACGAGCAGTAGCTCTACTCAACAATCAAAAGTCTGTAGCCTCCTTTTGCTCTGGTATTTTATTTCATTCTTCACATTTTTAAATTATAATGTTTTATTCTTAATTGTTTACTGTATATCATGTTGTTACTTGCGAGCAAAGCTCCAAGGCAAATTCCTTGTTTGTATACATACTTGGCTAATAACATGTATTCAATTCATCAGTCCTGGGTCATTGAGCTGATGAGCCAACACTGTTTCACATTCTCCCGGTGCCAACCTGCTGTTTCTTGCATATGGCCTGGTGAGATTTGAACTACATTCTCTAGATAAGTAATCACATACTCTTTATTACCCCAGGTCAGTAAAAACCATGGCACTGTTGAACACCATTTCAAATCATATCAAAGTCATTTGCCCTTTAGCAAGAGAACAAATTAAACTGGGTGTGATGCTTATATCTTAACTAGCAAGAAGCTGCTTTCTGTCTTCCAAGATTAATTTCAGTAAATAGTTTTTATAATTCAATTTGGTCCTTTTAACGTATCAACACTTTTTGATAATACCAAAATATTTCTTGCTATATATTTGGCCTCTAGAGGTCCACTGCCATAGTTCTCCGTTCTCCTTCTGACCACATGTTTTGGTAAGAGTCTCTATTCATTTTGGTGACATTCCTAGCCTATCTTCCGGTGAATATTGGTTCATGTTTTTGTCATGATTTTATTCTTTGGTTCTTATCTGCTTTAATTGAAGCAACATTTGTGAATGCTTGTCACTGCTGCTTATGTTGAGCAGTATGCACTCTTTTTTGAGTCTGTGCAGTCACAGTGTAATTTTGAGACCAGATGGCTGTCTTGCTTCCACATAGAGCTTTAACCAACAGTTTCTCCAAGAAGGGCTGAACTTACTATTCAGTAAAGCTGAATTGCCTGCCACTGCTTGGAGTATCATTCAGATCTCCCAGTTGTGAGTCCAACACTTTGAGAGTTTCTGTGTTAAACAAAAACAATCAAATTAATTTATACTGCACAGTTGTAATTCATTTTAACTGAACATTTTGGGAATTGATGAGAAATATTATTTAATTTCAATATTAAAGATGCAAGTGCTAAATATAGAACTAATTTCTGCAATTGGAGTGCAATTAAATCCATGCTGAGAATAAATATTAAACAATATGTGGTATAGGATACATTTCAAGATCTATAATTTCACAGATGTTCAGTGGAAAGTTATCCCATGCTCTCTGTAAGGATCCTGGTGTAAGACTGGATATACATATGGGTTTATTAAATGAAAAATAAAATATGAAATATTAATTAAGTGGGGCACTGGTGCAGAAGCTGCTGCCACACAACGCCGGAGACCCGGGTTTGATCATGACCTCGGGTGTTGTCTGCGTGGGGTTTGTACCTTCTCCCTGTGAATGTGTGGGTTTCCTCCCACACCCCAAATACTTATGAGTTTGTAGGTTAATTGGCCTCTGTAAATTGTCCCATGTTTGTGAGGAATTGGGATAACACAGAACTTGTGGGAACAGATCAATGGTTAGCATCGATTCGTTGGGCCGAAGGGCCTATTTCCATGCTGTATCTTTAAACTAAACCAAAACAGCGCTCAGGTTTCCACTTGTGTGACTTGAGATAATATAACCTGTTTGTCGTACACTTCCTCTCATTAATAATAACCTTTGTGACACTAGTGTTTGGCCATTGAATCCTCTGGGGAAACACTTGCTCATTCTTGCACCTTTTAACAATTTATTTCCACTTCTTGGTTCTTTTTCTGCTTCCATTAGCTAAATGATAAACAATCAAAATAAGGTTTTATTTTGGATAATTGCCAACTGGCATTTACTGTGTGACGGTATCATGCTGGGCAGATTTGACATGTTTCTTCAACTTCCTTATATTGTTTTGTAGGCAAAGATTGATTTGGTCAAACGTGCAACGCTTGACAGCATTCAGCGGTTCAGCCCACCACAGACATGTGTGGGTGGAATAACTGTGTGGGTGCAAGTACGATTAACTTTTTTCCATTTATAAACATAACATGCACTTTTTGCACAAAGCCTTTTTGTGTCTAGTATGTGTTCTAACTGTTTGTTTTCTTAACTTACTTTGTTTGACTATGGATTGAATGTTATTATTGGTGCCATTTTTGTAAGTAAGTAATTCTGCTATGTAATGTTGTGCTTATCTCAGTTCAAATGCAGATATGTAAAACTAAAAAGCAAGGGAAGCTTGTCTTCTCTTGCCTATTTTACACGTTTGTGTTTTAACTCTCACAGGCACAACTTATCTCACACTCATGATGGCAGAACTAAACCATTAGATACAACCTACCCCCAAATCCTTGGAGAGGTTGAATTAAAAGCAATAGAAACAGAAGCCATGGGTGCCATGCTCTGCTGTACCATTCAGTAAGATCATACTTTCCTATACTAAACTCCATATTGTTTCTGTGATATCTACAAAAAAAACATTGATCTCTCCCAGGCCAGTAAGGAGAAAAACAATAATCTGGTGATAGACTCAAAAAGCTGGAGTAACTCAGCGGGACAGGCAGCATCTCTGGAGAGAAGGATTGGGTGACGTTTCAGGTTGAGACCTTTCTTCAGACTAGTGACATCCTCTATTCAACCTTTCTAGCGTGTGAAACAATACCAAGAAGTTAGAAGTACTAGGTGCTCCTTGTTAATCTGCCCTCTAGGCTATGTACCCTTTGTCCCTATAACCAACCATACCACATCCTTCTGAGGCCTGCACCCATCGTGTCTGCCAACAGTCAATTCCCTGGCCTAACTACTCCCTTGGGAAAAGAAGGGCCTTGATCTGATATCTTGCCTATTCTACTTAGACCTTGTTTAAATTTTCACATCCTTGGTCTTCCTCACGACTATAATGGCACAGCCATGCATTATTGTACACAAGGATGCCAGATGTGGCTTAGTTGGTCATGTATTCAGCCCTGAGTCAGAAGGGTGTGTTTACTATATAAGAGATTTAAGTACAAAAATATAGGCAGATGCTCCATTGTATTATAAAGGACACAAAGTCCTAGAGTAACTCAGCAGGTCAGGCAACATCTCTGGAGAACATAGATAGGCGTATTCAGACTGAGTGTGTGTGTGTGGTGGGGGTGGGGGTGGGGGTGGGGGGGGGGGGGGTGCAGAAAGGGGAAGTGAGTGGAGAGACCCCTATCGGGCATTCAGGCTTCTCACCAACACTACTCTCAGATTGCTCGTCTGAGAAAGAGTGGAAGGGGAGAGTTTGAAATTCACTTTCCACAAGTGGACAATCTAGAATGTGGGAGCACAGTTAGTGGTTGCGTTTTGGGCTGGGAAGAAATTTCTTAACATCGAGGATTGTCAGACATTCACTGGATGCTCTATTTCTCAAGACTAATATGGATTGATATTCGGACCGAAGGTAGGGATCAGGTGGGAAAGTGGACTTGTGACACGGGATTGACCATGATTACATTCAATGGTGGAACAGCCTTGGTGAGCCAATAAGGATGGCGGGAAGGGAGCGTGCTCAACACCATTAGCTTTGCTATTAGTAGATGTTTAGAACATTGGATTCTCAACACAAAAAAAGTTTGAATCCCTCGGTTGACTGACATTTTGATAACTTCCTGCAGAGGTGAGTTTACTATTCTTAACCAAGCCACCTGCAGGGGAAATGGGAAATGTGGTTAGGAGACCTCTACCCACAATTCGGCCAAGGCTCTTTCTGATCAATCGTAGTTACCAAGATGGAGAAAATTATCAAAGGAAGTTGTTTCCTAAAAGACTGGGGGAATTTGCCACTGATCTCCCAAGACCGCCTAATTGAAATATTATTATTATTTGCATATTTTGTGTCTTTATGGGAAAAGAATCTTCACAGATCTCCACCTCCAATGTTGAGGAAAGCACTGTGATGGATTTTTATTGTAATCAGGGAATCAGTTTAAACAATAATGCAGGTTCTATTGGTTATACTTGGTAAAAGTGGACCTGATGATTTCTATTTTAGAAACAAAGTTGAAGCCTGGATGTGAATATGGCTTCAGAACCTGGTCCTGGGTGCCCAGTGGTGACGATGCAGCCCAGAGGGTGGGGTTGGTACTCGGAAAGAACAGAGAGAACAGTGTGGCTTTGCATGGTGTGAGAGGGACAGCAGTGAGAGAGCGTGAAGCCAGCAGCAGTGTCAGTCGGGAGGCTCAGCATGGCTGGCAGCAGCACGAAGAACTGTGCTCGCAGTGCCACCCCGTCAAAGACAATAACCAGGATCCCATCTGATGCAAGTGTAATGTTTAATTCTTGAATGCAACCACCAGGCATGTCAGAAGCGGTGAGGTAGAAATTAAATTGTGAAATTTAATTTAAATTAAATTTAAAACATAAAGTATATAGATTTTTGCAGACGTACATCATCACATTGCCTATATCTGTAAATTTCCCTGATCCTTCAAACAACCAAGTTAAAAGAAAATCCTGAAGCTGTCTCCTAACTTTGGGGAAGAATTAGTGGTTTACTAACACCTGGAAATCCACAGTTTCCAATCCAATGAATAAATAATAACTCTGTTAAAGATCTTCAGATGTCTCTGGGCATAAGGGGCAACATTGTTGGCGCAGCAGTAGAGTTACCAGAGGCCTTTGTTCGATCCTGACGATGGGTGCTGTCCGTATGTAGTTTGTACATTCTCCCTGTTACCGCTTGGGTTTTCCCTGGGTGCTCTGGTTTCCTCCCACACTCCCAAGACATACAGGTTTGGAGGTTAATTGGCTTTGGTAAATATTGTAAATTGTCCCTAGTGTGTAGGGTATTGCTAGTGCAAGGGGATCTCTGGTCGGTGCGGATTCAGAGGGCCAAAGGGCCTGTTTCTGCACTCTATCTCTAAAGTAAACTAGTCTCCAGGGCAATTAGTATCAAACCTCTCCTATTTCTTAAGGCCTCTTGGCTTTCACCTTCACTGCCTTTATTTCGTGGCTGCAGGTTGTTGGGTCTGGCCTCCTATCTGCCATTCCTGCTTGCTCCAAGCTCCCCATGGCCTCCTGCTGCTTCCCTTCCTACTGGCTGACGCAGCCACCTCCTGCTCTCCCTTCTGCAGATGGTCCCACCTCACCAGTATCATGATGGCAGAGAATTCTTGTGAACTCTTGCCAACCCACCAGTTTTACTGATGTCCTCCAGGAACTAGAAAAATGCAATATACTTTTGTAAAATATGCATTTCTTTCCACACTTGAAATAATTAAATTCAAATCCTAACGTGTGTTATCTCACACTTACATATTTGTTTATTTCATATGTATAATGCATTAAATTCTCTGCACTTGTGGGTGTCGATTTTCAGATGACAGTGTGAGTGGGTGGACAAGTTGATAGAAGCTGCAAAAGTAAACTGTATAGAATCTTAAATAAGAGTTGAAGAAAATATTGTTTGAGCCACTGATTCGTCCTCAGTTTAGGTTGAACATCAAAGCAAAGGGAAAGGGAGAGGGGGGGTTAGGGTGATGTTATCAGGAGTGAAATTATTTAATTATTGGAAAGAATTAGATAAATTAGAGTGCTCTTCATTGCAGCAGTGAAGTGGAACACAGGATCTGAATGAGATGTTCAAAGTTATAAAAGGTGTGAGGGCGAGGCCATCAAAAGAACAAAAGTTAGAACTATTTATTCTTCTGATATAGAAAGCTTGGAATGTCTGAAATAGTAGTGTAAGTAGAATAATTATTGACTGGTAAAAGGGATGTGGATGATTTTTTTTTAAACACAAGAAGGGTATGAGGAAAGAATAAACCTTGGGACTAATTAGCTGGCATAGACATGATGAATCAAATATCCTGTTGCGTTACAATCTTCTATGACATAGATGTTGGTGCACATCTTTGTACAAGACGTTGGTGAGGCCACGTTTTGAGTATTGTGTTCAGCTTTGGTCATCTTGCTATGGGAAAGAGTGCAGAGGAGATTTACGAGGATGTTGCCAGGACGAGGGTCTGAGCTATATGGCGAGGTTGGGCAGCCTAGGACTTTATTTCTTGAAGCACAGGGGGATGAGGGGTAATCTTATAGAGATGTATAAGTTCATGAGGGGAAGAGATAGAGTAGATGCACAGTTTTTTACCAGAGTAGGGGAAGAGCGCCAGAGGGCATAGTAGGTGAGAGGGGAGAAATTTAATAGGAATCAAAGGGACAACCTTTTCTCATTAGAAGGCAGTGGGTATATGGAACAAGCTGGCAGTTGTGGCAGATACGATAACAACATTTAAAAGACATTTGGACAGGTACAGATAAGAAAGGTTTAGAGTGATATGGGCCAAATGTGGGCAGATGGGGCTAGTGTTGATGGGGCATGTAGGTTGGCATGGGCATGTTGGGCTAAAGGGCCTGTTTCCGTGCTGATTGTCTCTGACTGTATGACAGATCTTATGTTGCTGGTTGCCTACCCCTTTACCATGATTTTTTTTTCAGTGTGGTCCTTGATATTATCTCCTATTGGAAGTCTGTCTTCAGTCCTTTGGAGTTAAGAGGTGCAGCATAGGTTCCAGTGAACTACACACATAGGGTGGCTTTGACAGCTCATGAGGCTCCACCCTTTAGGTGTACAAGCTGTCAGGGCCATCAACGCATGGAAGACATGGAATCTTGTGTATCGTCCAGCATCTAGTAATACTGAGTAGCATTAACATTGAGGACATCTAAAAATTAAAAATGTTGTTCAAAAAAGATTGACATTTATTTTTACATCTAAAACTCAAAAGAAACACATTCACGTACTAAAGGTCGACATAAGTTGAAACAAACATGGGTAATTAATAAAAGTAACGTTTTCTCCCAGTTGGCATTTTCTGCCAGTACTTTGAATGGGTTGGCTGCACTTGCACACGGTTAAACCAGGCACTGCTTCAGGGGAAGCATTTTCATGCCAAGAGCAGGGTCAGGTCACTTTGTTGGATTCATGAAAAAACCACTGGAGCAGTCAGGGGCAGACTGAGCCCCTGCTGCTGCCTTTGGATTGGAAGCAGAGACTTTGTGGAGATGACTGGAAAAGTCCCTGTGCAAATCCTGGCATGGGGAGGAAGAGTTGTGCCATAAAGCTGCATATTTCACTATATTATGTATGGTATAAATAATTCTGTCGGCTAACATGAATGTTATTCCTATGTATTTGCCCTCAAAGTGAAATATTAGTGAGAAAACCTTCCCCCCCTTTGTTTAAATTAGAAACCTGTGCATGACGGGGCAACACAGTGACACAGCGGTAGAGTTGCTGCCTTACAGCGCCAGAGACCCGGGTTCGATCCTGACTATGGGTGCAGTCTGTACAGAGTTTGTACGTTCTCCCTGTGCCCACATGGGTTTTCTCCAGATGGTCCGGTTTCCTCCCACACTCCATAGACGTAGAGGTTTGTAGGTTATTAGGCGTCTTTAAATTGTAAATTGTCCTTGGTGTGTAGGATAATGCTAATGTATGGGGGGTGATCGTGCTGTCACGTGCTAGGGTGAAGGCTGCGGATGCCAACAGAATCAACAAGCTCATCAGGATGACTGGCTCCATCCTGGGAGTGGAGTAGGATTCGTGGGAGGTGGTTTTGGAGCGGAGGATGCTCCTCAAACGGCGGAGCATCTTGGACAATAGAGCTCACCCCCTCCATGGCGCACTGGTCAACCTAAGGAGCACTTTCAGCAACAGGCTAGTTCCACCAAGATGCAGCACAGAATGCCACAGGCGATCCCTTTTCCCTGTGGCTATCAAACTGTACAACCCCTGCTCCTTCTGTCATGGGGTAGACTGGCTCCCCTCCCCAATCTTTGCACATCCTCAATCCTGGACTTTCCACTTGTCACTTTAATTTCATGTATCTTGTTGTGTTTTATGACTGTTGGCAGACCCTCCTGGGATAAATAAAGTTATATTGTATCGTGACAGCTGGTCGGTGCGGACTTTGTGGGCTGATGGGCCTGTTTCCACACTGTATCTCTAAAGTCTATAAAGAATAAATGTCATTAGAGACCGGTTTTATTTGGGGAAGCCTGTCGCAGTGGTAACTTTTCAGGTGAAACTGTCCATCGGCAAATTGTCCTGGCCACGACTGCGTGTGGGTAATGTTTGCCCAGAATCAGTCACGCACCAAATGGCATCACGGGCTGCTCAGAACATACTTCCAATCCAGTTGGCAGCAATTGGAGTGTTTGGGAGAAGGCAAGGGCATTCGCCGTTTATTTCTAGACATACAAAGTTTTGGGAAAGAAACTGCAATTAAAAGGGTCGACACCATCACATCACTATCTTCCTCACAGCACCTGCCAGCTTCAAATTATATTGAAAAATGTGAGGTGTTTCAATAGTTCCCCCTTCACTGGTCATTGTAGTGAGCAGTTGAAGCTCTTCCTGAACTTCAGGGTGTGCCCCCCAAATCCCACACTGGCATTTAGGCATTTACACCAGGCAATTGTGAAGCCAGGTGATTGTGTAGAGGCAGCTCTCACATAAAGGTGAGAGAAAATATAGTTGAAGAGGGATATGGTATACATCGCAGAATGTCCTTCCCTCGATGGCAATTTAACCCTGAGTTCTGTCGGCCAGTGAGGTGTGGTGCGGGGTTGGCCTTTCTCTCAGTGCACATTTGCATAGCAGTAGCAGGATCAGTCCGAGTCGGCATGGATTTAGAAACATAGAAAATAGGTGCAGGAGGAGGCCATTCGGCCCTTCGAGCCAGCACCGCCATTCATTGTGATCATGGCTGATCGTCCCCAATCAATAACCCGTGCCTGCCTTCTCCCCATATCCCTTGATTCCACTAGCCCCTAGAGCTCTATCTAATTCTGTCTTAAATCCATCCAGTGATTTGGCCTCCACTGCACTTTGTGGCAGGGAATTCCACAAATTCACAACTCTCTGGGTGAAAAGGTTTTTTCTCACCTCAGTCTTAAATGGCCTCCCCTTAATTCTAAGACTGTGGCCCCTTGTTCTGGACTCGCCCAACATTGGGAACATTTTTCCTACATCTAGTTTGTACAGTCCTTTTATAATTTTATATGTTTCTATAAGATACCCCCTCATCCTTCTAAACTCCAGTGAATACAAGTCTAGTCTTTTCAATCTTTCCTCATATGACAGTCCCGTCATCCCAGGGATCAATCTCGTGAACCTACGCTGCACTGCCTCAATCACAAGGATGTCCTTCCTCAAATTAGGAGACCAAAACTGTACACAATACTCCAGATGTGGTCTTACCAGAGCCCTATACAACTGCAGAAGAATCTCTCTACTCCTATACTGAAATACTCTTGTTATGAACAAAATCCTCTTGCTATGCAGGGGAAATCATGCTTGACTAATCTTCTGGAATTTTTTGAGGATGTAACTGGGAAAATGGACAAGGGAGAACCAGTGGATGTAGTGTATCTGGACTTTCAGAAAGCATTTGATAAGGTCCCACATTGGAGATTAGTGGGCAAAATTAGGGCACATGGTATTGGGGGTAGAGTGCTGACATGGATAGAAAATTGGTTGGCAGACAGGATTAACGGGTCCCTTTCAGAACGGCAGGCAGTGACTAGTGGGGTACCGCAAGGCTCGGTGCTGGCACTGCAGCTATTTACAATATACATCAATGATTTAGATGAAGGGATTCAAAGTAACATTAGCAAATTTGCAGATGACTCAAAGTTGGGTGGCAATGTGAACTGTGAGGAGGATGCTATGAGAATGCAGGATGACTTGGACAGGTTGGGTGAGTGGGCAGATACATGGCAGATGCAGTTTAATGTGGATACATGTGAGGTTATCCACTTTGGTAGCAAAAACAGGACGGCAGATTACTATCTAAATTGTGTCAAGTTGGGAAAAGAGGAAGTACAACGGGATCTGGGGGTCCTTGTTCATCAGAAAATGAAAGTAAGCATGCAGGTACAGCAGGCAGTGAAGAAAGCGAATGGCATGTTGACCTTAACAAGAGGAGTTGAGTATAGGAGCAAAGAGGTCCTTCTGCAGTTGTACAGAGCCCTAGTGAGACCACACCTGGAGTATTGTGTGCAGTTTTGGTCCCCTAATTTGAGGAAGGACATTTTTGCTATTGAGAGAGTGCAGCATAGGTTTACAAGGTTAATCCCGGGAAGGCGGGACTGTCATATGCTGAGAGAATGGAGCGGCTGGGCTTGTATACTCTGGAATTTAAAAGGATGAGAGGATATCTTATTGAGACATATAAGATTATTAAGGGTTTGGACACGTTAGATGCAGGAAACATGTTCCCGATGTTGGGGGATTCCAGAACCAGGGGCCACAGTTTAAGAATAACGGGTAAACCATTTAGAATGGAGACGAGGAAACACTTTTTCTCACAGAGAGTTGTGAGTCTGTGGAATTCTGTCTCAGAGGGCGGTGGAGGCCGCTTCTCTGGATACTTTCAAGAGAGAGCTAGATAGGGCTCTTAAAGATAATGGAGTCAGTGGGTATGGGGAGAAGGGAGGAACGGGGTATTGATTGGGGATGATCAGCCATGATCACATTGAATGGCGGTGCTGGCTCGAACGGCCGAGTGGTCTACTCCTGCATCTATTGTCTATAAATGGTCTAATCTGCTTCTATGTCTAATGGTCAGCCAGTGGATAAGATTATTAATAGCATGCTCCATTGCTGAACAACACCAACTAGGAAGTTTGACTTTACCCAGCAACTCGCACCAACTTCTACAGATGCGGCGTAGAAAGCATTTTATCAGGATGCATCAAAGCATGGTTTGGGAACAGCTCCATTCAAGATCGCAAAAAAATGTGGATGCAGCTTAGATCATCACACAAACCAATCTCCCTTCTATTGACTCAATTTATACATCATGCTGCCTTGGCAAGGCCAGCGGCATAATCAAGGGTGAGTCGCATCGTGGACACCCCCTCTTCTCCCCTCTCCGATTAGGCAAGAGGTATAAAAGCATGAAAACGCACACCTTCAGATTCTGGGACAGTTTCTTCCCAGTTGTTTTCGGGCAACTGAACCATTTTACCAACAACTAGAGTGCAGTCCAGAGCTATTATCTACCTCATTGGAAACCCTTACACTATCTTTAATCGGACTTTAATGGATTTTATCTTGCACCAAACGTTAATCCCTTTACCATGTATCTGTACACTGGATGGCATGATTGTAATCATGTATTGCATTTTCACCGACAAGCTAGCACACAACAAAAGCTTTTCACTGTACTTCGGTACATGTAATAATAACCTAAACTAAACATGAACATTTGGGCTATGCCTGTGCTATTGCCCGTCTCAGTTATTTCTAATTTGACAAGGACCTGAAAAGGAGTTGAGGATCCAACGGACCCCAGAACAGCTTCTAAAAGGTCCTCATCAATCAAATGGAGTTGAAGGATCCAGCGGATCTACCAAGCATTTGTCATTAAAGACGGATATTTATTGAAGATTTAATTTAAAATGGATGGAAGAAAGGAATAACATCTAAAGCTCGGTATCTGCTGATACCCTGAAATTTCCCAAGTAACCTGCTTTCTCCCAGAATTTTCTTCTGCAAATGTGTAAAGGTTTTTCTATCAACTACCACCTCGACAGGCGTGTATTGTGGGGTCAGACTGCTGGTGAAAGAACGAGGCAAGGTCGTGGCAGTTTATGCTCCCTCCATCCAAGAAGGAGATGTTGGGAAAGAATTATGTATGTGCGTCTGAACTGAATTCAACTCAGTAGGTCACGAAAGGCAGTTTTTTTTTTGTGTAAACCAGCATCCGCAGTTCCTTGTTCCTTGATAGATAAAAATTTCCCCTGCTGGTTCATTATCTTCCAATTTTTTTTCTTGACAGATAGAGAGCATTTTTATTTTCTCAGTTTTATATGATCATTATTGTTGGCAATGGAAAAAGAGTGGGAGTGGCGAGCAAGGCGCCAAATACCTTTGAATTATCCATGTTTTTCTATGCTTTGGTCAAGTAACAGCTTAAGGTCTTGTTGGTTTTGCAGCGAATATGCTCTCCAGTAAATGTTTATTTCTGATGAGAAAAAATAACCTCAGAATTCTAACTGCACACCTTTGCAACTTTGTCCCTTTGTTAATAACCATTCGGCCTGATTTTTGCAGGTTTATTTTCTTTTCTTTTTTACTGGGGTTTGTTGATTTTAAAAACAAAATTTCCCAATGAAAAGTAATAATTTTGATTTTTTAGAAAGTGCTACAACCTCAAGAAGAATATTTTAACAGAAAATTGGACACGTACGCAATGTTTTTCATTGCTCTATAACTGAAAAGTGATTTTCTTTTTCCCTGGTATGCACTAATTTCTAGGCAGAATCCCCATGCTAGAGAAATTTGTATGGATATTCATGCTCGGAATTCATCCTGGCACATCTACTGCAGCATTATGAGCACATTAAGTGCCAAAGTGCCCAAGCAATATTGCCTCTGCATTATTGCGGGCAAGTTGAATTAACATCACTCTAGGTTGAGACTGCATTTGGTCAAGTCTCTTTATATGCCTTCCTTCCCTCCTCCACAGTTCCAATTACACCCACCCTTCACTCCCTGTTCCCCATTGGGAACCTGCATTCACTGATCACCCATCATTCCCACTCTACCCGAGGACCCAATTGGGTTGCTGCCCCACAACCCTTGTTCACATCGAGACAGACCTGGTCCAAGACCCCGGCGCCGGATTTTCTTTTGCACTCGGGTATATAATGACACTTCAGTAATGCCTGTGATATTATAGGTGCAGAACTGTTTTTAGGTTATCTTAACATTATGGAAATAAACTTCTTTCTGTTCACATGTTCCTCTGATTGGCACGCTGTGGTCAATTGCAACAGAGGTGAATGTGAAGGCACTACACTTCTGACAAGTGGATCCATTATCTGATTATGTGTAAGCTTTCAAAATGTTGAACATGCTCTGACAAGACATAACAAGATACAACAACCAGCCCTACACAGCACGTTCTGTAAAGCAAGAAAAATCTCTTTGCTGAAGAAAATCTTTCATATCTGTCAAAGCAGAAGTCAAACACCTGTTGCATGTTCTGCTCTCTCACTCCTGATTCTTGGAATAAAGACAGGTTAATCAGAAGTACTTGTGAACAATCCCAGGTGACTGCAAGTAATTCGTGGAACCTCTGCAATCTCCATTCTAGAAGAGGAGGGTGAATGCATGCCAGATTTTTGTCTAGAAATTCAACAGCTCAAAGTTGTTTTTGGTTCAGAATTACGCAATTGCAAATCATTGTTTTCCCAGATTGAAATACGATAACCATTTCTGGGTTGTTCAGGGACACTTCTGATGTTTTATTGGGTATTTCCTGAATTTGCTCACTCTTGTGCACTGTCCTGATTCCCATGTCAATGTGGTCCTCTTGTTTTTGAGCCTCTCAGGAAACTGAGAACACGTTAACCAAGGAGCAACTACCGATGGTCGCTCCTGAGATGAGTGGTTGTTCACAGCACCACATTGGATCGAGTTCTCCTTAAAGCAAGTTCATAACTTGCCCTTCTGACCCCCACCCTTCACTCTGCGCCCCACCTCACAACTCAATTACCAGAGTATATTACTTTCTTGAGCCCAAACTCTTTCCAATCCTTCAGACCACCACTGACCATTACCCCCTTTCTCAACTATCCCCAAGCCATCTAATCTCCTAACCCTGGCCATGATCATCTGAGGTTCATCTGGTCAGGTTCATCT
The DNA here is from genome assembly GCA_038087875.1 of Malacoraja senta. NCBI lineage: Eukaryota > Metazoa > Chordata > Chondrichthyes > Rajiformes > Rajidae > Malacoraja > Malacoraja senta. Next base: position 17,787,896 of record CM075978.1, on the reverse strand, counting down.
ATTTTTGAGGCCTGCATCAGAGACTTTGAGCTCCATATGCCTGCCATCGTTGTCTCCATTGCAATTCTTTGCCCCCGGTCCTCGGTCATCTTTCCCTCCTGTCCTCATCCTACATTTCAGTCATAACCCCAAAGTTGAGCCCCAATAATTCTGTGGTAATGAAATCATTCAGCAACAGTATTATCCGATTCGCCTCTACCCCATTGTGAACATTGGACTTTTTCTATGGAACTAATGCATTACAATGCTGAGGACTATATTCTGCTCTCTGCATCTTCTCCTTTGCTCTATCTATTTCACTTGATTGTATTTATTTGTGGTATATCTGATCTATTTGGATAGCGTGCAAAACAAAGCTTTTCATGGAGTAGCATGGTGCACATGACAATAATAAACCTAAACCTGAAATGAAAGTGTAGGAAGGAACTGCAGATGCTGGTTTACACTAAAGATAGACACAAAATGCTGGAGTAACTCAGTGGGTCAAGCAGCATCTCGGGAGAAAAGGAATAGGTGATGTTTCGGGTCGTGACGTCACCTATGCCTATTCTCCAGAGATGCTGCCTGAACACTGAGTTATTTCAGCATTTTGTGTGCCTAAAATATAAGTGATTGTCTGGTTGAGATTATTTAAATTAGGATACACTTTTTGATATCTTGTTTATCACTTTGGCTTTTCTCTTGTGAGCAAAACTTTTTTTGGTAGAACCTCTCTCTTCTTAAATCGGCTAGTTATGCCACAGGCCCTCACCAAAGCCAATGTGAAGTTACAGAAATGCTTAAAAAGTTCATTTCTTTCCCAGCATTTGCACCTCCTGGCAGGTGATTTCACACAGCTTCTATTTACTGGACCGCCTGTCTCCCTCTGTGCCTCAGGCCATCTGTTGCTGACATGATCAGCCATGCCTTCCCTTCCCCTCCCAACTCCCATCAGCCGTAATCTTAAACTCATCCCAAGCACTGTGGGCTGTTTTCTAACCCACGTCATACCAGCCATCACCTGGTCCTGGTTCATCAAATCCTCTGTTTGAACCCACCCTGTAGTTGGATTCCTCCACAGCCTTTGTAAACTCCTCCAATATCTACATCCACGGCCTCTTAAGTACCACTATCCAGTCTTGCTTTGCTCCACTATCATCCAATATGTCCAGGCAGGAACTCTAGGATTCTCTCGCTGAGCTGTCCTTACACCTAATCTCCCTTTAAGACCTCCCTTAAACTTAGGGCCATTAACAAAGCTTGTAGATCACAATCTCAGGGTCCCACAGTGTCCTCCGTCTGGCTCTAAGTATTGCCAATTTAAAATATTGTCCTGCACCCTGCCATTGTAAACATACTTTATAAATATAAATATAAACCCGTCAATTTGCTGAATTGACTTCAACTGTATTGCAGTTTTGACACGAAATCTATAGTATGATAGATGCAATTAAAGAAAGATCTTTAAAGGATGAGATCGTGTCTCACCTTGATTCATTCTTCTACCATCTGTTCAGTGCTAGCTTGTCCCACCCAGGATCTAGAGCTCATGCAGTAAATTTAAAAGGACAAGTGTGGGCAGGCCTCTAAATTTAAAGGAAACGTTAGTTATTGTATGCTTTGTGTATGACTCATCACTAACCTTCAGAGCGATACCACAATACTACAAGTGTTAAAAATCTGACATTTAATTGCAAAATGCTGGAAACATTCAGTAGTAGGTCAGACAGCATCTGTGGAAAGAGAAGCAGAGATCAGGAGAAAAAGAATCCAGGCTCCCTGGTTTGTCAGTCTTTGAGATGAAGCCTCATATTGTCTCTCGTTCACATTTTACCATATACCTTGAGTTTCTTAGTGTCACCAAACCGATTGATCCGAGTCTTGCATATACTCAATAACTAAGTATTCTCTACACTCCGAGGTAGGGCATTCCAAAGTTTCTGGAGTACAGACATTTGGCCTTAAACCTTGAGATACAAGAGACTGCAGATGCTGGAATTTTGAGTAAAAAAACAAACTGCTGGAGGAACTCAGCAGTCCAGGCAGCATCTGTGCAGGGAACCAGACATATGACAATTTGACTTGGGTGTGTAGAAGGCTCTGGACTTGAAACGTTGCCTGTCCATTTCCCTCCACAAATGCTAGCAGGTCTGCCGAGTTTCTCCAGCACTTTGTTTTTGCTCTCCTTAGAGCTCGATGGCTCATCTCTTATTCTGAGATGATGCTTCCTACTGTAGTCTCTCCTGCCAAAGGATATGGTCTTGCGGCATTTATCTTGTCCATTCTTCTCAGAATGCTTCAGTGTAGTAATGCTAAAAGTGCAGTTTATATTTAGGTACTGACATTTTGTCAGTCAGAACACCCACACACACACACATACACACACACACACACACACAGCATCCTGCACACCCACTCCTATCCTTCCTGTAAAGACCCTCACCACATGATTTTCAGCATGATCCCTGCACCTTTTCATCTTTGGCCAGAGCCGCGTGACTACTGAATGATTGCAACTGCCCTTTTTTTGTGGAATCTGGTGGCAAGCCTTCTAGTGATGGTGCCAAGTGGCAGAATGGGGTGGAAAAAATAAAGAGGATGAGAATAAATCCTCTGGGTGAGGATTCTGGATGGTGAAGAAGAATGTGGAGATATGCCAGGAATTTCAGAATGTGAGTCTTAGAAGTAAAGAATCAGGAGGCTGCACCATATTCCTTCTTCCAAGGAAGAAGGAATATGGTGGAGGGTTTATAGGACTGGAGGTATGAAATATGAATAAACAGAAATCAACAATGTTATCGAAGGGTAAGGCAAGCTTGTGATTAGTTTGTCTTTTCACTCTTTAATATCTGTTCTTGTCATGAGCTTCCTATGGCTCTGTTGGTATTATGCATTAATGTTATTGGGTGTGCAGACACAGGTTATCAATAATCCATTTTTATAAACGGTTAATTTCCCTAGAAATGTACAGTGATGATTTATCTGAAAGAGATTTTTGTAGTGCTCAGAAGAGGTTATTCAGTAACATTTAAAGTCGTTGATTTTTGTATCATATTTTCAGCAGAAGTCTACATAGATTGGGTTCCTGGTCTTAATTACCCAGTTCTGTCTCATTTAAGATGTCTCAACTAATGTGTCTGGCAATGCATACTTCATCAGTAGCTAAGCTGTGACCAGTGTTGTAACTCCAGCATGAGATCATTGACTGAGTCCCTTGTGTATGCTTCATCCAAATGGTTGAAAATTTCTTTCTGTTGCAGACTTTGCATAATGCTTTACATTCTCACAACTGGTACGTAGATGTAAGGAGCCAAACGCTCCTCCACATAGCAGATTGCTGCAGACATTTAGACTCATTGTGAGTAGATTATAACAAAGAGGGATGCTGTGTGGGCTTTCAGAAAGAAATGGGTTTCCTGTCCTTGGCAGAATTGATCAAAGCTCTAAAGCTCGCCTGAGCAAATGAGTGAAAGTTAATCTTTTAATCTGAAATAGTTGCAGGACTGGGTTAGTTACAACATTTAAGTATTATTTTCTCACTATTTCTATTGGTCCAATGCCAACCCTTTATCTTGGTTAATGGCACTAAATATTTTCTGGTCTAGTCATTGTAGCTGAACATGTGAAATAAAGAGTGAGTGTGAGAGTGTTGCTATGTGTGCTCTTTGCTACACTGGTGTAAAACTATTCCATGGCCTGCATAAGTCGATGGAAAGTCGTTTAGACTTTAGAGATACAGCGCGGAAACAGGCCCTTTGGCCCACCGAGTCTGCACCAACCAACGATCACCCCATACATTAGCACTATCCTACACACTAGGGACAATTTACAGAGGCTAATTAACCTACAAACCTGCACTCTTTCGAGTGTGGGAGGAAACTGGAGCTCATGGAGAAAGCACAAGTGGTCACACCACACACCAACAATGTATAGCACCTGCAGTCAGGATTGAACCCAGGTCTCTGGTGCTGTAAGGCAGCAACTCTACTGCTGCACAACTGTGCTGCCACAGTCTTTAAATTTCTTTAAAACTTTCTTTAAAACTGGTTGGTTGGTTTTATTGTGTTTGAGATGTCAAGTGCTGTTCAAGTTGGACAAAGTAATTTCTATTCTCCAATTGGTGATTTAACCTGAATCCCCACTAGAACATCAACAATGGAGGCAGTCATTGATGTATGGTTCTTAAATATGTCTGTTTTAATGATATAAGCTTTCTGAAATTGTAAATTCCTTGTCCCCTTTTTGCATTTAAGTAGAAAGCAGAACAACTATAGACAGCTGACCAATGGCTCGACAACTAACGGCACAAATTCTCCATTAAACCTGAGACTTCCAGAGTTCTGCACTGCTCAGTTTCTCATTGAAGACACTTTTTGAACCACCATTGCAGAGTTCAGAAATCTGGATATGGAGTCCGAGAAATGGGATCAGGAAGTCTTCACCTTCCCTTCCCACAGAGGCTACAGGCAAATAGCCTGCACAAAATGTAATTTTGTTTAGAGATACAGCATGGAAACGGGTTCTTCAGCCTACCGAGCCCACGCCGACCAATAATCATGCCTACACTAATTCTATCATACACACTAGCAGCAATTTGCAGAAGCCAATTAACCAACAAACCTGCAAGTCTTTGGAATGTGGGAGGAAACCCAAGCGGTCACAGGGAGTATGTACAAACTCCATACAGACAGCACCCGCGGTCAGGATCAAGGTTTGGTTGTGATTCAGCTTTGAGAGTACAAATGTTAGACCCCTGCCGTTGCCTTATTCTGACTCTCCCTTCCAACAGCAACAGGCTTGAGAATGATGAATTTAACATCAGAGTAGGGCAGCTGTGCTTTTACTGCTGTGATACTCCTTGCTGGCTGTGAATGTGCCTGATCTTCAGCTTTAGTCAAAAGCATTCAATGCTTCTGCCTCTGAAGTTCAAAAGGTTCTGGGTTCACTCTGCAGAGGTTTGAGCAGAAAGATTAAGGCTGACCCTCCCTCTCTGCAACACCGGGGTTTGTTGGATGAGATGTTAAAACTCCATTTTCATTGGTTTCTCAAGTTGATTTAAATTTGCAATTGCACACATTTGAAGCATTGCTACACGCAGTGTGTTGTTGGCCAACATTTATCGTAATTCAACAGTTTTACTCTGCTGACTGCCCATCATTGTTTTATGTTACATACAGTGTTTCCCATGTTTCTAGCCTTGCTACACTTCAAAATGTACTTGGCTGTGAACTGTATTGGGCCATTCAGAGGCATGTGAAAGTCTTTTTACATCAACAGGCAGAGAGCAAGAAAATTGACAAACATTTTGAGTAAAATGCACCCTGTGATGCCACATGTCCAATATTGGTCATGCTGATAATCTCTTTAACATTCTGAATGTCTTAGGAAAGCTTTGGCTGTATTGAGAGATTGCAAGCCTGAAAATGGTCCACTTTGAAGTTGTTGGAGTTTATATGTAAAGAATTTATCAACAGTTGGGTTGCTCTAGCTCAGTAAAAAATAATGTTTCAAGAACGTTCAGTTAGACTTTGGGTTGAGGAAGATGAGTCGGCTTCATCAATCTGGAGTCTACTCTTTACAGCAGCACTGAGATGTGAGCTGTAATGAAGGACAGTTTATTAAGGCAGTAGTAGAACCTGCTGGTGGAATTGGCTGGAGTAAATTTTGCACTGGATAGGGTCAATTTGGAGAGGATGTTTTGACTAGTGGGAGAGACTAGGACCAGAGTCCATAGCCTCAGAATAAAAGGATGAACCTTTCGAAAGGAGATGAGGAGGAGTTTCTTTTGTCAGAGGGTGGTGAATCTGGAATTCATTGCCACAGAAGGTTGAGGAGGCCAAGTCAATGTATATTTTAAGGCGGAGATTGACAGATTTTTGATTAGTGAGGGGTGTCAAGGGTAATGGGGAGAAGGAAGGAGAATGAGGTTGAGAGGGATAGATAGATCAGCCTTGATTGAATGGCGGAGTAGACTTGATGGGTCGAATGGCCTTATTCTGCTCCTAGAACTTATGCACGCATGTTTGAGTAGAGTTTCGGCACGTGTTCTTCGTATCTCTGTGCTACGGCCTTGCAGTCACAAGTGTTCAAAACCTTCAAGTTTCCCTCATTTTACCACTGATTTATCAGGCGTCATCTCTAGGGAGGAATAGTGCTTTCACAAATTGACAGCAAGGAGAATTTTACTGGCACCCACTATATTTGTAATATCAGACAGTTCATTTATTTTTCAAAGGTGAAATCAGATTTGAATTGGGAAGCTAAAATAATGGTTCAGAAATTGCTCGCAATTGGCAGATTTTCTCTAGTTACTGTGTGTTTTAGACATATTTGTAAACAAGACAAGGATAGAGAGAGATGAAAATTTCATTTTTAAATTCAATGCTTCAAAGGCCTGATTCACAAAATGTCAGTAAGACAGTGGGAGGTGTTCAAAAATAATTCTGTGTGATTCAGAGCCTGTTGGAGAGAAAGCAAAGACATGGAGTACTAAAGAGATGCTGGAAGAAGAAAAACTTGCAAAAGGTCAAAAGACTAGCTCAGTTGCAATTTTATACCCAAATTACTTGGAATATATTTTATTAGTTGGAGTGAAGAGAAGAAATGTTCAAACCAACAGCATTTTTATACTGTAAAGCAAAATCTACCAACGATGGAAATAGGACTTTTTTTAAGATACAGTGCGAGAACGGGCCTTTTGGCCCACTGAGTCCACACCCTCCAGCAATCCCCGCACATTAACACTATCCTAAACACTAGGGACAATTTTACATTTACACCAAGCCAATTAACCAACAAACCTGTACGTCTTTGCAGTATGGGAGGTAACCAGAGATCTCAGAGAAAACCCACGCAGGTCACGGGGAGAATGTACAAACTCCGTACAGCCAAGCACCCGTAGTCGGGATCGAACCTGGGTCTATGGCACTGTAAGGCAGTAGCTCTACTGCTACGCAGCATCTTCAGGGACAAGGAAGATAAAAGTTCATGTTACATCTCAATGTCCTTTCATCAGAAAGAGGAAAAGGTTTCAAATTGTAGAGAAGATGGAGGCAATAAAGACTGAGTGACGCATATGGAGGAAGTGCCATCTGAGAGAAGGTGGTTATGGCTTGTTACAGCTAATCTGTGTGGAGGAGGTATAAGTAGATGAATGAAAACAAAGGAAAGGGGGAAATATTCTGGAAATGTGAGAGAAAATGCTGCAGTTGCTTTAAGTCTGAAATTAGTTGATGGTTGGAAATGTTCAGTGGGTCTGGAAAAAATTGAGTTAATGTTACAGATTGCCGATTATTCATGGACTGGATAGCTCTGAAATAGGATGGAAAGGCCGATTATCTGAAATAGTTGAATTCCATGTTGATCACAGAGGCTCGACGTGGCCAGTTCAAAAGTGCGATACTGTTGATCGAGTTTGCATTGAGGATAAGTGGAATAGTTTAGGAGGTCAAAAATGAGGGGTCAGGATCAGTGGGGTGAAGATTTAAAGTGGCAGACAGCCAGGAGCTTAGTCACCATTGCAGACTAAATGGAGCTGCTCTGCAGAGCTGTCATCCACCTGCATTTGGATTCCCCAATGTTGAGAAGACATTGGTGAACATAAAAAGCTTGCACTAAATTGGAAGCATCCCTTCCCGTGAGAGTGTTTGGCTCCATGCATGATGAAAAATGGAACGGTAAATGAGTAGGTACTGCAACTCCTGCGGTTGCATGGACAGCTGTTATGTTGCTGTTATTCGAGATAAAAGTATAAACGGTCCCTTTGGAATGCCAGTCGGAGAGGAGAGGGGTAGATGTCTGGTAGTATTGACGGTGGCCAAAATGATGGAGGATGATCGAGTAGATGCAGAAGCTGCCTGGGGAAGGCAAGGACAAGGAGAACCCTATCCTTGCTCTGGGTGGAAGGAGGTGGGGAGTGAGCAGGATATGAAAGAGGCGCTGTTGGAAGCTTTGTTAAATATGTTTGCGGACTAATGAAGACTCCTCAGATTCAGATTAGTTTATTGTTACTCGGGTGCAATTGAATTCCTTGGTCGCGTAAAGCCCAGAGAGTAAACAGTGTACATGGCAATGATACATGCAGCAATAGATACAATGACGAATACAAAACAGCAGAAGTACAGTTATGGAAGGAATCATCGACAGAATAAATATGAACCAGAGAAACTGGGTAAAAGGAATGTAGTGTCTAGAGTTCTACGCTCTTAGTCCTTGTATGTGATCTCCTACTTGGTTAGGTACCCTGGATGCCAAAAGGTGAAAAGGAAAGGAAGATGAGGGTTACACAGCAGACTGCATTGTCACTAGAGAGAGGTCGGGTTTCAATTGTGTCACAAATAGATGGCACAAACTGGCTGCAAACAGAAGGTGTGTCATCTAGTTGAGATGTTATTTTGAAAAATAAAAGATTAAGAAGAATTTTACACATTACATCCAGCACTGTCAATTGCATTCTGCAATTCTAAACTGGAAGAACAGGCTGTGACATTTAACATTTTATGCTGAACCCAATCAGTGCCCGTTAGAAATCTGAGCACAACTGAAATTGTTTGGGAGAACGAATGGAGCTGCCTCCATTTGTTCATGGGCTTTGATTTAGCTTCAGCTGGTTGTATTAAAAAATGAACTTGTGAAAACATTATATGAAGTGTGAAAATTGCATTTACAAGCCTGTTGTTTTCTCATTAAACCATATCTTACTTATTTTGAATTGGATTTCTGCCAAGTTTGTTAGAACTTAGTGTTCCCATTTTCCGAAATTCAGAACTGAAAATTATTGATTGCCATAACTATTTCTTCGAACCCAATACTTTTATTGAGTGGTTGAGCTCAACCTGCAGTTGGGATTTCCTGGATTATATCAGAAGCACTTCTAAGCAAGCTCCAATGCCATCTACAGATCAGCCGATGACATGGCTGTTGCTGGCTGAATCACAGATGCTGATAAGTCAACGAACAGGAGAAAGGTAGAGCACCAGGCTGAGTAGTGTGAGAGTGACAACTTCACTCTCAACATCAATGAAATCAGGAAAATAATGATTGACTTCAGAAAGAGGAAGTCAGGATACCATGCATTGGCTTTCATTGGAGGGACGCCAGTGGAGAGTGAGAGCAGATTTAAATTTCCAGGTGTTAACATCTGGAATGACATCCTGGGTGCAGCACAAATGTAATACAGCACACCCCCTCCATGACACACTGGTCAACCTGAGGAGTACCTTCAGCAACCTCCACCAAGATGCAGTACAGAATGCCACAGGAGCAGTACAGAACGCCTTCTTCCCTGTGGCTATCAAACTGTACAACTCCTCCCCCTTCGGTCGTGGGGTAGACTGACTCCCCTCCCCAATCTTTGCACATCCCCAACCCTTTTCATTTGTCACTTTAATTTCATGCTTCCTGTATCTTGTGTTTTATGACTGTTGGCAGATCAATTTCCCTCCTGGGATAAATAAAGTTCTATCGTATTGTATCGTAATCATGAAGAAGACATGCCAGTGCCTTATAACTACCTCCAGAACCTTCAGGATTGGCTGCAGGAGGCACCTCCTGGACCACAATCTTTTGTATTTTCAGTTTTGTAGACATTTCATGTATAATTTATATTTGTGTGTGTGTCTGAATCTATGTGACTGCTGCTGCTGCTGCAAACAAGATTTCATTGTACCTGTACCTCACTGAAATTGTGTATAACTACAATATATAACAAAGCACTTGACTCAACTTGACTTGACTTCATTGTAGAATGTTTTGGATGTCACAATGTCATGTTGGTGATACTGTACATGCAGTTTCTTTTCTCACCTTTTTCTTCATAATTTTGGTAACAATGAGGTGTGACCTTGGAGAGGTGTACAACATCATGAGAGGAATAATCGGGTAAACGCAGACTCTTGCCCAGAGTAGGGGGATCGAGAGGACATAGGGCTATGGTGAGGGGATTTAATAGGAACTTCAGGGGTAACTATTTTACACAAACAGTAGTTGTTGTATGGAACAAGCTGCTAGAGAAGGTACTGTAGTTGAGGTTGGTACTATTGCAACAAGAAACATTTAGACAGGGACATGTATAGGTTTAGAGGGAAATGGGCCAAATGCAGGCAGGTGGGACTAGTGTAGATGGGGCATGTTGGTCGGCATGGGCAAGTTGGGCCAAAGGCCTGCTTCCTCGCTGTGTGACTCGATGACTCTATCTAGCAGCTAATAACTGGGCCTCCATGAGCTCATGGGCCGTCAGCTACAAAGCTAACCTGAACCCTAATCTGGGCCAGATCGGTGAGGTTAATAATCTCGGGTGATGAAATAAAAAAGATAACAGGAGGAGCAAGTGCTCTGCTGTCCATAAAATAGTTAAATAAAATTGTAAATATGAAGAATAATGTATAACATTGTAAAAAAAATATATAAATTAATTTAGTACATTAAAAGTATGAGAAATAGTTCAGACACTTGCATTTGGTTTTATCCACAATATCAGTAATAACTAGTCTCCACAGGTGTAAAACTAATGGCTTGGATGCCACATATCTGTGGGTTCTATCAGTGAGGTCCAAGATAACCAGTAAAACTAACGGCTGTCTATGAACCCTTCAATTGTGAATCTTTTAGATTTGCCATAATGAAGTATTTCTGATCCCATGACATCAGTGCATGCTATGGGATCCCACAGCCAACTGGTTGGTTGCAGAAGTTCCCTGACATTCAAACTATAATGTGGAAAATTCCCTTGGTAGTCATTGAGTCATAGCATGGAAACAGGCCCTTGGACCCAACTTGCCCAAACTAACCAAGATGCTCCATCTGCACTAGTACCACCTGCCAGTGTGTTGGCCCATAGGAAACTTTTCCTATCCATATACTTGTCCAAATATCTTTTAATTTAGTTATAGTATCTGCCAACTACCTCTCTGGCAGTTCATTCCATATACGTGTCACCCTCTGTGTGGAAAAGTTGTCCCTCAGGTTCTTATAAAATCTTTCCCCTATCACTTTAATTCCACAACTCTGAGTGAAAGACCTGTCTATCCCTCTCATGATTTTATACACCTCTATAAAATCACACCTCAGCCTTCCACGGTCAAGGAATAAGTAAGATCTCCCTGCCCAACATTTCCTTATAGTTCAGGTCCTCAAATAAACATCCTCGTTAATTTTCTCTACACTCTTTCCAGCTTAACCATATCCTTCCTATAGTCGGGTGACCAAAACTGAACACAATACTCCAAATGCAGCCTCACCAACATCTTGTACAATTGTAACAAAACATCCCACCTTCTATTATAATAATGAAATAAAAAGGAACTGCAGATGCTGGTTTATACCAAATATCGACCCAAAATGCTGGAGTAACTTAGCGGATCACGCAGCATGTGTGGAGAAAATGGATTGGGTGACATTTCGAGTCGGGTCCCTTCTTTTCTCCAGAGATGTTGCCTGACTGACCTGCTGAGTTACTCCAGCATTTTGTGTCTATCCTACCTTCTATACTCAATACCTTGACCGATGAAGTCCAATGTACTGAAAGGCATCTTGACTGCTCTATCTACATGTGCATGGGTGGAAATCCCGGGGGGGTGGGGGGGAAGGGGGGACACGTCCCCTCCATGTTTTGAGAGGTGGGGGACAATCCCCCCCATGTTTTGTAATCCGGATTTTGAAGTTTGGTGAAAAAAAAACGATTAAAAATCTCCGCTTTCCGCTAGACAGTGGGGGTGGGACTGATGATCGAGTGTGCCGATTGGACGAGAGAGATGTTGGTCAACAGGCAGTGGAGGGGGGGGGGCATGATGATTCAGCGCGATGATTGGAGGAGGGAGGTGTCGGTCAGAGGCGGAAGTAGGGGGGTGGGACTGAGGATAGAGGGCGGTGATTGGAGGAGGGAGACGTCCTGGTGGAGCAAAGATCATAGGGCGGAGCTTGAATCGGCCCGTTTGCGGGGCTTTTCATCACCTGTCGCGGCTTAAAATCGGCCGCGGGATCTTTCACCGCCCCGCGGTCAAATTGCTGCGTCAAGGCTCCCGACGTTGAAGCCCCCGCCGGGTAATGGAAGATCCCGCGGCCGGTTTTAAGCCGCGCCGGGCGATGAAAGGTCCCGCGAACGGGCCGATTCAAGTGATTGGGGGCAGACGAAGCTGCTGTTGCCGGAGTTCGGAGTCGGTCACCAACTAGATCAGCTCCCAATGTTACCGTCCACAGGGCCCCACGGTCAAAGCCTCTGAAGCCTCGTGTGTGTGCGCGCACGCGGCCACCAAGGAATTGTGTCCCCCCCATGTTTTGACAGTGATTTCTGCCCCTGTGACATGTGATGACTTTCAGGAAACTATGTGCCTGCACTCATAGATCCCTCTTTTACAACACTCCCCTAGTTCCTACCATTCACTGTTCAGGTCCTGCTCTGGTTTGACTTCCCAAAATGCAACACCTCACACTTATCTGCATTAAACGCCATTAACCATTCCTCAGCCCACTTGCCCAGTTTATCAAGATTCTGCTGTAATTTTTGATAACATTCTTCGCTATCTACAATGCCACCCACTTTAGTGTAATCTGCAAAGATACTAATCATGCCTTCTACTTTTTCCATCCACATCATTGATATAAACCACAAAGATTAATGGACTCAGCACTGATCCCTGAGGCACACCACTAGTCACTGGCATCCAGTCTGCAAAACAATCTTCCACCATCTGCTTCCTTCCATGAAGTCAATTCTCTATCCAGGTGGCTAGCTGTCCCTGGATCCCATGCAATCCAGCCTTCCAGAGCAGCCTACCATGTGGAATTTGATCAAATGCCTTGTTGAAATCACAATAGACAAACATATACAGCTTTGCAAATTCCTGTCTAATATGATCAAAGTTGGCCTTTCCCCCATTCAGGACTTTAACTTGTTGGCTCGCACTGTCCTCATCCCTGCTCTTACCTGCTTCTTAATATCATGTGGAATAAATTGAACTGATTGAAAACTGATTGTCATGGACTATCCATTATGGCCTTTCTAGAAGACATTATGGGTGGCACAGCACGCAGCTGGTAGACTTGCTGCCTCACAGTGGCAGCGACCCGGATTCAATTCTGACCTCGGGTGCTGTCTGTGTGAAGTTTGCACATTCTCCGTGTGACTGCGTGGATTTCCTCTGTGTGTTCATGTTTCCTCCCACAACCCAAAGATGTGCGGGTTTATAGGTTAATTGGCCTCTGTAAATTGTTCCTAGTGTGTTCGGAGTGGATGAGAGAGTGGGATTACGTAGAATTTGTGATCAAGTGATCAAGTGTCAGTGTGGACGCTGGACTGAGGGGTCTAGTTCCATGCTGTATCTTTCAACCAATTGGTATATGTTTCAGTCTTTGGTATGCATGTGCTGGCTTACTTGTGCATGTTAAGATGAGCACCTGATTTTTTATTTAATAGCATGGTGACAAATGGGTGCTATACGCTCCTCCAATCCAGCTACTCTGCATACCTCCAGTCAGTGATAGCAATACGTGTGTTAACCTATTGGCACAACTCGCACCACAAATAAATTGGTTATGTAGGAACCAGTTTAACTCCATTACTTACAAACAATGGCTGCTGCATATCTGAAATTTTAGCTTAGTTTACTAACCAGAAACAAATCTTTGTCCAATATGTAGTGTGAAGAATTCCTGTTTGAGCCTGTGAGATCAGCAAAGGGGAATTGCTTTCATTTTCTTCATACCTAGGTTTTTCAACCCACAATTTTGATGTAAGGGTCTGATTGTACATTTTAAAAATGAAGCAATATTACCACTGTTCATTGAGAAAAACGTGTGTTGCTTACTTTTAACCATTCACAATGACTATAAGACATTAGGAGCAGAATTAGACCATTTATGCCCATCGAGCCTACTCCGCCATTCATTCATGCTGGCTCGATGGACCGAATGGCCTACTCCTGCACCTATTGTCTATTGTCTATCTATTTTTCCCTCTCAATCGCATACATCACCTTCTCTCCATCACCATCAATGCCCTTCCTAATCAAGAACATATTAATCTCCACTTTAAAAATACCTAATGGCTTGACCTCCACAGCTGTCTGTGGCAATGAATTCCACAGATTCATCACCCTTGGCTAAAGAAATTCCATCTCAACTCCATTTTGGAGGTACATCTTTTTATTTTGAGACTCTGCCCTCTGGTTCTAAACTCTCCCATTACTGGAAACATCCTTTCCACATCCACTGTGTAGGCCTTTCATTATCTGAAAAGTTTCAATGAGCTCCACCCCTCATCCTTCTAAAGTCCAGTGAGTACATGCCCAATGCTAGCAAATGCTCTTCATATGTTAACCCTGGGATCATTCTCGTAAACCTCCTCTGGACCATTTCCAAAGCCAGCAGATCATCAGATATGGGGCCCAAAACTGCTCACAATATTCCAAATGAAGCCTCAACGTTACATCCTTATTTTTGCTTTTTTGTTCCCTGGAAATGAATGCTAAGCACGGCATTTGCCTTCCTTACCGCTGACTCAACCATTTGGGAATCCTGTACCTTCACACCCAAGTCTCTTTGCACCTCCTTTCTCCATTTCAAAAGTAGTCCATTTTTATTCCTTTCTCCCTCTCCCCTGCCCGCTTCCTTATCTCCCTTTATACCCATTCTCCCTATCTCCTTCTTTCTGTATAATTCCATTTTGCATATTATAAATTCAAGCTGGTTGGGTGCTGTGGTCAGGTGTGATCTGTGCACTAATAGCCCCAGAGACGCTAGTTAACAGCAAGGAATGTGGGAGATTAGTTGGGTGTTTCCAGTAATAATTTTAAATATCTTGGCAAGGTGGAAATTAATCAAAATTGCAAAACACCTAAGGAAACATGATATCCAAAATAAGCTGATATTTTATATCAGATTTGGCTGGAAATTGAAGATATAGACAAAATGGCAAATAATTTGAGTTAGACAAAAATGCTGGAGAAACTCAGCGGGTGAGGCAGCATCTATGGAGCGAAGGAAATGTGGGAGATCCTTCGCTCTACAGATGCTGCCTCACCCGCTGAATTTCTCCAGCATTTTTGTCTACCTTCGATTTTCCAGCATCTGCAGTTTCTTCTTAAACAAATAATTTAAGTTGTGGGGATGAGAATCTTTTATGAGAATTATCTTTACTTTGTCCTATTTGATGGACTCAATTGTGTCAGGACAGGAAATTAAGTGCATGTCCTTCTAATGAACTTCATTGGTGTCATCTGTAACTTAAAGACAAAGACAAAGAGCAGCATCAGGGGTTGGACCTGTAAAGGAAGTCACACTCCAACGAGGAACTGCACTCTCTTCAGTCATTTGGTGACTTGTTTAATTAAAAGCAACTGGAGAAAGGAGGGAACAACAGGGCTGGAAGAGTGTAGAAAAAAACTACATTGATTGAATGAGAGCTGCAACCAGATGGCTAGTCGCTGCTGAAGGCATTAAGAAATCGGGCAAGAAATAACTGATAGTCTAAAATATTCGAAATAAACTGGTGAAGATATATCTAAATACAGTGCCCTCCATAATGTTTGGGACAAAGACCCGTCATTTATTTATTTGTCTCTCTACTCCACAATTTGAGATTTGTAATAGAAAAAATCACATGTGGTTAAAGTGTACATTGTCAGATTTTATTAAAAGCCATTTTTAAACATTTTGGTTTCACCATGTAGAAATTACAGCTGTGTTTATACATAGTGCCCCCATTTCAGGGCCCCGTAATGTTTGGGACACATGGGCTGCACAGGCGTTTGTAATTGTTCAGGTGTGTTTAATTGCCTCCTTAATGCAGGTATAAGAGAGCTCTCAGCACCTAGTCTTTCCCCCAGTCTTTCCATCACCTTTGGAAACTTTTATTGCTGTCAATCAACATGAGGACCAAAGTTGTGCCAATGAAAGTCAAAGAAGCCATTATGAGACTGGGAAACAAGAATAAAATTGTTAGAGACATCAGCCATACCTTAGGCTTACCAAAATGAACTGTTTGGAACATCATTAGGAAGAAAGAGAGCACTGGTGAGCTTACTAATCGCAAAGGGACTGGCAGGCCAAGGAAGACCTCCACAGTTGATGACAGAAGAATTCTCTCTATAATAAAGAAAAATCTTCACACACCCATCCGACAGATCAGAAACACTCTTCGCGAGTCAGGTGTGGATTTTTCAATGACCACTGTCCGCAGAAGACTTCATGAACAGAAATACAGAGGCTACACTGCAAGATGCAAACCATTGGTTAGCCGCAAAAATAGGATGGTCAGGTACAATTTGCCAAGAAGTGCTTAAAAGAGCAACCACAGTTCTAGAAAAAGGTCTTTTGGACAAATGAGATGAAGATTAACATATCAGAGTGATGGCAAGAGCAAAGTATGGAGGAGAGAAGGAACTGCCCAAGATCGAAAGCATACCACCTCATCTGTGAAACACGGTGGTGGGGGTGTTATGGGCTGGGCATGTATGGCTGCTGAAGGTACTGGCTCACTTATCTTCATCGATGATACAACTGCTGATTGGAGTAGCATAATGAATTTTGAAGTGTATAGACACATCCTATCTGCTCAAGTTCAAACAAATGCCTCAAAACTCATTGGCCGGCGGTTCATTCTACAGCAAGACAATGATCCCAAACATACTGCCAAAGCAACAAAGAAGTTTTTCAAAGCTGAAAATGGTCAATTCTTGAGTGGCCAAGTCAATCACCTGATCTGAATCCAATTGAGCATGCCTTTTATATGCTGAAGAGAAAACTGAAGGGGACTAGCCCCCAAAACGAGCATAAGCTAAAGATGGCCTGGCAGAGCATCACCAGAGAAGACACCCAGTAACTGGTGGTCCATGAATTGCAGACTTCAAGCAGTCATTGCATGCAAAGAATATGTAACAAAATACTAAACATGGCTACTTTCATTTACATGACATTGCTGCCCCAAACATTATGGTGCCCTGAAATGGGGGGACTATGTTTAAACAATGCTGTAATTTCTACATGGTGAAACCAAAATGTATGATAATAGCCTTTATTAAAATCTGACAATGTGCACTTTAACCACATGTGATTTAAATAAATAAATGATGGATCTTTGCCACAAACATTATGGAGGGCACTGTATCTACAGAGGGAGGGCCACACCTTCGTAGTGCTATTGTTTAAGCTTTCTACCTTTTAATTACATTGGCATTACATTACATTACATTAAATCTCCAATAAGCATAATTTCCTGAAACTAAAATCCATGATGCTAATCCTGTAGAACTGGCTCCAAATGTCACATTAGAGTGCATCCAATCACAGATAAATGTTTAATATATTTGGGGATTGATCATTGTAAATTAAAAAGCAATTTCACAAAATGCCTGTACTATCGAAAGACATAAATTAATTTAAGTGGAAGATCATTTGGAATCATTTGGGGTGGCGCAGCAGTAGAGTTGCTGCCTTACAGTGACAGAGACCTGGATTCGATCCTGACTACGGGTGCTGTCTGTACGGAGTTTGTACATTCTCCCCATGACCGTGTGGGTTTTCTCCGGGTGATCTGGTTTCCTCCCACACTCCAAAGATGTACAGGTTTGCAGGTTCATTGCAAATATTATCCCTGGTGTGTAGGATAGTGCTAGTGTATGGGGATCGCTGGTTGGCGCGGACTCTGTGGGCCAAAAGTCCCGTTTCCGCGCTGTATCTCTAAACTAAACTAAACTAAACATAGAACATAAATTGAACTGTGAATACTCATTATTTTGTGATTTATATACTGAGGAAGACAAAAATGCTGGAGAAACTCAGCGGGTGAGGCAGCATCTATGGAGCGAAGGAATAGGTGACGTTTCGGGTCGAGACCCTACTGCAGACTGAAGAAGGGTCTTGACCCGAAACGTCACCTATTTTACTTCGGAGTCACGTGAGTGACTACGTGAAGAAGCCCGTCAGTGCGCCTGCGCGTCATTACGTCAGACGCCTTGACGCAAACGGACGTGAGGAGCAGTGCTCCTCGAGTGGTTTGTAGTTTTTCAACTACAAGGTAAGTAAAAACTTTTTTACAGGTTTTCCAGGTCCGTTTACTGTGGGTCTATGGCGATTTTTTCCACAGACGCCATGGGAAAAAACGGACAGGGGGAAGAGGCGAGCGACATAGCCGACAGAAGTCGGGAAAGTCGGGAGTCCGTGGTTAGAGACCAACCGCCTCTAAACCCCGGTACAGTCGCCAGCGGTGAGCATAGCGACTGTGGACCAGGGCTGGTGAAAACACAGTCAGCGCCTGTCGGGCAAAAGACAAAGTTTAAATCCCAACGGAGGGAGTCCCAGGCAATGAAGAAGCTCCAGGGCTAGATACTGCTTTAGAGCGTATTGCCCAAATACAAAGCCTTTTACACAGGCTGTTGGAGCAACGTTCACTCAGTGAGGAGTGTTCTGAAAGCCAAGCTGCTGGAAACAGCTCAAATAGCTCCTGGTACAGGGCTAGATACTGCTTTCGAGCGTATTGCCCAAATAGAAGCCTTTTTCATAGGTTGTTGGAGCAAAAGTTCACTCAGGAAGGAGTGTACTGTAATCCAAGCTGCAGGAGCAGCTTAACAGCACCTGGCTCAGGGCTGATGGAATGCACCCTCAGGAATGAGGAGCGTGCTACGGGTCATGAGATTTCAGACCCCGACTCTGACGGTGAGGCTGTACAAGGCGATGAAAGGCAGCTGCCAGATGTTCCAACCCTGGTAGTAGGATTCGCTGCCCCGTCAGGGTCAGGAGAGCCATTAGGAAGAACTGGCCTCCTTAATAAATTACTTGGTTTACCATTAGCTGGAACAGCATGAAATGGATGAGACTGCAAGAGTATCTGGAATCAGTTGCAGAGAATATTAAAGCTGCTGGGTTCTGGAATAACTGCTTTTACCAGAATAGCAGGTAACAAGCACTGGGGTTGCTATGCAGCACCCACTTCGAGAAGTGCTATACGGTCTACTATGAATCCGAAATTCGCAGCACTCTGCAAACCAAGTAATATACAAATTACCCAACTTACTCTTTGGAGAGATCTCGGGAGACGTATTAAAGAGTTGGAAGATGAAGCGAAAACAGGATTGATGAAGACATCAATGGTGTGAAGTCTGTAAAGAGGAAGTATCCTTTCAGACGTCATACGGATCCTGGACCAAGTCGCTCATCAACGCAGGGACGTAGTTGGCGGCCTGCAGCGGGAGCAAGAACCAGTGGGCGTGCTTCCGGGAGAACCCAGGAACCTCAGGGTACTGAAATGACTCAAGAGGTAGGTGGACCTGGTTCTCATGGGAACATACTAACTGGATTAAGTCCAAAAGTTGGAGGCAGGTTACATTTCTTCTATAATAATTGGAAGAAAATTACTTCAGATGTGGTAATCCTGAATAATATACAAGGATTTCGAATTGAATTCAATCTAAATTATGATTTGCCTGTTCAGCATGTTCCTAGCCGAACTCTGCACTTTGTACAAAAAGAAGTGATGGAGGTTCAGGTTGCAATTGAAACCCTATATAAAAAAGGGGTTATTGAAAAATCAGTCTACCAAAGTCACCAATTTGTGTCAAAAATATTCCCTCGATCAAAAAAGGATGGAGGATGTAGGATTCTTGTAGATTTGATAAATCTGAATCCTTTTGTGCAATTTAGACATTTTAAAATGTTGTGACTGCCAAACAGCTTATTTCAGAAGCATGTTATATGGCAACTATAGACTTGAAAGATGCATATTATTCAGTGTCTGTTCATTCACAAGATAGGAAGTATCTTAAATTTAAATGGATGAACCAGTTGTGGCAGTTCAAAGCTCTGCCTAATGGGTTAATATCTGCACTCAGAATATTCACAAAAATTGTTAAAACCAATTCTGGGCTTGCTGAGTAGCCAGGGGCATGTACTAATGGCATATTTGGATGATGTCTTGATTATAGGAAAGACAAAACAGTCAACAGAAGTATCTGTTGCAGTTGTGAAATCAACTTTTGAAAAGTTGGGGTTTCTAATTCATCCACAGAAATCTAGGTTAACACCATGTACCTCTATTAATTATTTGGGGTTCACAATTGATTCAGTCCAAATGAATATCACTTTGCCCAGGGAAAAGGGTGGATTTGATTAAAGATTGCAGTAATCTCCTAAACGAGCAAAAACCTTCAATTAGACAGGTGGCTCGTGTACTGGGAAAATTAGTAGCAGCATTCCCAGCAGTCCAATTTGGACCATTACATTATCAACAGCTGCAGAGACTTAAAGAACAGGCACCGAGAATGCATGTTGGTCATTTTGATAGAACCATGCAACTAACAACAAATGCTGTTTCTGGTCTGCAGTGGTGGATTCTACATGTCTCAAGCAGTTCCAGCAAAGTGCTGATTGAACAACCTTCCATGATATTACAAACTGATGCCAGTGCACCAGGATGGGGTGCAACTGACTTAACATCTAGCTGAGGAGGCAGATGGAATCAGGAAGAGTCATTGTTACTGCAGACATGGGGAATTAACTATTTGGAGCTTCTAGGATGTTTCTATGGGCTCCAAGCTTATTGTTCTAACACAACTAATAAGCATGTTCAAGTTCAAATTGATAACACAACAGTAGTTGTTTATATTAATGATATGGAATTAAGTCGGTGTCTTGTGACAAAATGGTTAATCAACTTTGGGCTTGGTGTATTGAAAAGAACATTTGGATTTCAGCTATCTATCTACCAGGTAGAATGAACGATAGCAGACACCAAGTCACGAAAAGTTCCATGATAATAAAGAATGGATGTTGAATCAAGAGGTATTCAATGATATAGTCATCAGATTTGGAATGACCGACATCGACTTGAATCATCAGCTATCGAGATATGTCTCATGGAAACCAGATCCAGGAGCAGTGGCGATTGATGCTTTCTCGCTACATTGGGGTGGTATGTTTTCATATATATTTCCACTTTTCTGCCTCATAAGCCAATGTTTGCTTAAAATCAGGCAAGATGCTGCTTCAAGGGTATTGGTAGTACCAGATTGGCCTACACAGCCATGGTATCCGTTGATATTAGAATTAACAACACAAATGTTGATGAAAGTCCCAAAAAAGAGTAATTTATTGCTGCACCCTGTACAGGGGAACAACATCCATTATATGATCGTTTGGATTTGTTGATTTGCAGGTTTTAAGAATGCCTTTTCTGGGACGAGGACTGTCTGAGCATACTGTGGACATGCTTACGACAGCCTGGAGGAAGAGCACTCAAAAACAGTACCTTTCTTATATTAAGAAATGGGAAGAGTTCTGGGTACAAAAGAATGTGCAATAAAGTACTGCAGATATTTCAAATATTTAGAATTTCTGTCAAAACTTTATTATGATGAAGGTCTGAGTTGTAGTGCAATTAATTCAGCCAGAAGTGCATTGTCCTCATATTTGGTTCTGGATTCAGAAAGAAACTCAATTGGGTCACACCCAATTGTTTCCAGACTAATGAAAGGAATCTTTAATTCCAAACCACCGAAACCTATGTACGTGACAATCGGGGATGTAAGTGTGGTACTGAAACTACTTCGTGATGGTCATCAAGTGTGTCTTTACCTTTGGTCAAGCTCAGTATGAAAGTATTCATGTTTATGGCATGAGTGACAGCACAACGAGTGCAAACATTTGGAAAATTACAAATAGACAGTATGGAAGTAACTGAAGACAAGGTTACATTCTATATATATGACCTGCTAAAGCAAATTAGGCCAGGTGTGACAGGATTTAAAATTATGCTGGCAGCATATCCAAATGATCCATGTCTCTGTATTAAGACATATTTATTACAATACATTGAGGTCACAAAGAATTTGAGAATACGGAAACTGGGTTTTTGATCACACACAAGAAACCACACAAGTGAGTTTCAATACAGACTATTTCCAGATGGATAAAAGAAGTCTTAACAGCTGCTGGTATTAACACTTATGTTTTTACGTCTCACTCAACTAGGGCAGCAGAAATGTCGGCGGCGAGGGCAAAAGACGGCCCCGTCGACCATATCCTCGCAGCCGCCGGGTGGTCCAATGAGTTGATGTTTCAACATTTTTACCATCGGCCTATTGTTAATGCGGGGTTGTTTGCAGAAACTATTTTAAGTTCTGTGTAAATTCCTCTGGTTTAAAGGGGATCTGATTCATTTCATTCTTGAAATGAATTACTGCATTTGTGGTACAAATGTTATTATGAATGCATGATTGATTATTCTCGTTCCGAGTCAATCTATGCAGTGAGAAGCCGGGATTGATCCACGGCATGAAATCACAAAGCTATAAAATCTTCACGTAGTCACTCACGTGACTCCGAAGTAAAATAGTAAGATTAAACGAGAACTTACCTAAGTTTGAAGTTTGATCTTTATTTTATGAGGAGTTACGTAGGTGATTACGTGCCCGCCACGACCCTACCCTCTATCATAAAGGTCAGATGGAAGTTCTTGTCTTACTCGTTTTAGTATGAGACTATATTACTTCGGTTGTTGTTTTTTGTGATTTCACACCGCTGCTTTGAAGATTGACGCGCAGGCGCACTGACGGGCTTCTTCACGTAATCACCTACGTAACTCCTCATAAAATAAAGATCAAACTTCAAACTTAGGTAAGTTCTCGTTTAATCTTACTATTCCTTCGCTCCATAGATGCTGCCTCACCCGCTGAGTTTCTCCAGCATTTTTGTCTACCTTCGATTTTTCCAGCATCTGCAGTTCTTTCTTAAATATATACTGAGGAATCTACTTCCTGATTCAGATGTCCAATGTAATATTTTAATTTGTCAAAGGAACTGTCTGTAGACCAGATAGACAAAGATATCTGTCAAGGATTACATCTGTGTTTCCTCAGATGAAGTCCCACCTGATCTAAGTAATGCATACACTGTGGAGGCATCTTTTCAGACAGTGGACGTGTTGAGGATTGCTTCACATGGAAACATCTTACCAGATAAAACAATTTGCACATTCACACCATTATTTTACACCATGATGCATCTAATTCAAATCGATATGAAGAATTGCTTGACTGGAATTAATCATCCCCGAAACAAAATTTCACATGTCAATGTTTAGGGAAACAACAACAAAAATCTAATCTTTAGGGCAGTTAATTCTGTTCGATAGGGGAAGAAGATCTACAAATATTGTAAACTCCTAGAGCAGGAAATGGCAGAAGTGAAGCATGTTTTACAATAAAGGGAAGTCCCCCCAAGCTGAATACGCTGTAGTCCACTGCACGATGTGTTGCAGGTATCTGTAACCATAAGCAAAATTCATGAGGATCTGACCTTCATCGAGCTGCTCACAAGCAGCTTGGTAACACAAGGTGCCAATGGTGCATGTAATTTCCCATCCCTACGAGTTCCCAGTCTTGGCCACATGTTTTAAGATTATAAATACCATTTAACTAAACAATGACAAAATTGGAGACCAAAGCACCATTGATGATAGAAACATAGAAATTATGTAATCCTATCTAAATTACTTTCCTGTGATAGAAGGCATTATATATGTTTTAGCAAGGCCAGGATAATGGACAGAAGTATATATAAGTATGCAAACCATTTCTTTTCTATTATTACCACTCGTTTCCATAGTGAAAAAATGCTGAAGATACACAAGTTGGTCACATTAAAAATGTGTTCACAAAAATGTCTAATTATCAGTACTGGCTTTATTTTAATAGTACTGAATTAACACCAACTTGTATTTATGCATTGTTTCAACATTGTGAAAATCTCCCAGTCATAACAAAGCCTTCCTAAAAATGATACTTGGATTTAAATATTTCAATTTGCTTGTGGGGTAATGAAAAAGTGACTAGAAGAACAGGCAAGGATAATGTGATGGATGTAATATATTTTTAATTTAATAAAGTTAAGATAAAGTACTACATCGAAGACATGATACAGGTTAGAATGCATGGAATTATTGTGAAAGACATGTGCATTTACAACTTAAGTACTTTTCAACGTGCTCTGCAGCCAATGAAGAACTCTTGAAGTGTGGATATTGTAATGTTGGAGGTGCTACAAGCAATTTGCTCTGCAGACACCAATGCAATAATGACAGACGGCTGTGGAGGCCAGGTCATTGGGTATTTTTAAGGTGGAGATAGACAGTCAAGGGTTATGGGTAGGAGGCTGAGAATGGGGTTGAGAGGGTCTAATTCTGCTCCTATGACATAAACTTATGACCTGAAACAAAAATATGATGACCAGATAATCTATCTTAATAATGTTGATTGAAGGAATAGATCGTAGGCATATTTTTGTGTGAAAGGCTATTAGACAATGGAATACATCACCACAATTATTGATTGAAGTGGTGAATATTATTATCTAATCAAATATAGGCTAAATATTTGAAAAGTATTATAAAACGATTAGGAGATCACGGTTACTGGAGAGCAATTGTAATAAAAGGGTGACTGGAGTGTACTCTATCATAAAACAGCCTGAATGACCTCCTTTGCTGTATGTGTTATGTTGTGCACACCTTACTTATTCCATACCAATGAAGTGATGTAAACTGAGTTGAGTTTAAATGATGGTGCCCTGAGACACATTCCCCAGGTCTGACCCTGCAGTCTTTAGACATAGAGCCGTACAGCACAGGAACAGGCCCTTCGGCTCACAATGTCCTTGCTGAACATCAAACCAACTAATCTCCTCTACCTGCACATGATCCACATCCTTCCATTCTAAAAGCCTCTTAAATGCCACAATTGTAACTGACTCCACTACTACACCCAGCAACACAAGCCAGGCACCCACCACCCTCCTTGTAAAAAAGCTTGCCCTGCACATCTCCTTTAAACTTTGCCTCTCTCACACTGAAGCTATGCCCTCTAGTCTGTGACATTTCCACCCTGGGAAAAAGGTTCTGACTATCGTATCTATGCCTCTTATAAGTTTCATTTAGTTTATTGTCTCCTGCACCGAGGTACAGTGAAAAGCTTTTATTGCATGCTGTCCAGTCAGCGGAAAGTCTACAGATGATTACAATCATCTACCCTCAATCTCCGAAGCTCTAAAGAAAACAATATATGTAATCTTTGTGTGTTCTCTTTGATTTCATCCAGCTCTGCTATGGAGCCTAATATTCAATGTCTGAAGTTCAAGTTCAGATCTAATCCGGTTGATACTCTCTCCTGTTCCCTTCACACAGAATGACACTCCAAGGAGGGGAGAAGAGATGATACATTTTATTGGTTAGCATTCCTACTGTGTGCTCTCCTTGGGTTCACTGAGAGCTAGGATAGTGGTGAACAACCATGATATGGTACAAGACCACTCGTACGAACATACCTGCTGCCAAGGGTTATGGGGAGAAAGCAGGCACGGGGTACAGATTTAGGATGATCAGTCATGATCATATTGAATGGCGGTGCTGGCTCGAATTGCCGAATAGCCTACTCCTGCACCTATTTTCTGTGTTTCTATGTTTCTAAAATTCTTGAAAATCCAGACTCTGTAATTCTGAATCTATTCCAATATTGGAGTCTTCATGGAGTAAAGTGGCAGTGTTGATTTGCCGCATTTCCATGGCTGTTACTCTGGAAGTCCATTGTGCCAGGTTACCCAATATCATCATGTCCACCACTGACTTTGAACATTGACACTACACAATCTCTCATAATTTAAAAAATACTCAGCTCTTCTGTTTTGTGCAGCAAAGTGAATAACTTCACATTTTTCCACATTATATTTGATCTGTCACGTTATTGCCACTCACTCAACTTCTTTAGAATCCCCTCTTTATATCCTTTCTCCTATTCACAATCCCATCTAGTTGAGTATCAGTAGCAAACTTGGAAATAATGCAGGTGTCCACCTTTGTCAAATTGCTGATACAGATCACGCATAGAACTTTGGAAAATGAGATCCACTATTATTCTTCCCATCACTTTCAAAGCTCTTGAGTTGGCACTTCATTGGAACTTTGTTCATCAGCCCAATTGGAAGCATGCAGCAACAACACATAAATGGTGATTTGGTCTCCAATTTTGCCATTGTTTAGTTAAATGGTATTAATAATGTTAAGGTATATGGCCAATACTGAGAACCTAATAAGCCTATTCCTTGTTTTTCTTGATGCTCCTGAGGTAAAACAGAAAATGTAAGGTGTAACACATGATAACAGATGTGACAGGATTATTAATTCACATTCACAAGGATGGGTTGATTTTTCTAGTTGACTGAACTCTCAGTCTCAGCTGCATCACTTGAAGTGGAAGTTTAGATCAAGAGTGAATCAGAACCTGAAACATAAAATGAACAACTTTTAGAATGTCTTTTTAATGTGCATTTTTTTTTTACTTCAAGAAAATTCCACATGATTTACTCTCTTAGAAATTGGGACATTGTTTACACTTGAAACGACTGCTTTCTCGCCTGTTTTTAGTATCTGCTTGGCTCATCAGCATTTGTAGGAGCAATAAAAAACACAGGGAGGAACAAGCTTTAAAATGCATGGTGATTGAAGTTCAAAGCTTAATTTTAAGTAAGAAGCTGAAATTGCATTAGTTCACACCCAGCACAGTCTCAACATGGACAGGAGAGAATGGGTTTAAAGAAACAACTGCTGAGGATCTGTTTCACATCAACAGATTGTCATCTGCAGATGCATACTGACAACAGTGCAGTATTGTGCTTAATAGCTGAGAGCAGGCAGGATGTGGATTAACCTTGCACAATTTTCAGCGTTGCTCTGTGATTCTAGTATTAATTGTAGACCTATTGTGTTTTTGTTGTTTTTTCCTGAAGGTTGAAATAAATAATATTTTTTAGACTGTTTCAGATATTTGGGGGATATGCTTAAAATTAATACATAAAAGCATTAATCGATGTGTGGGATTGACCATGTCAAAGCCAAAATGTGTATTATGTAATGAAAGTTCGTGCAGAATACACTTGAATCCTTCTTTTTGAATGCCTAACCTCCATTGTATCATTAAGAAAAATTGCCATTGAAAGCAGGGCATTTCCCTGCACTGAATTCAGAGCCATCTTGCCAATCATTACCACAGACTATTTTAAAAACAGTATTAACAAGTTACGTGGTCGCATGTCCAGCTATTTAAGGGACAATTGTGTGTATCAGGGAGACACAATGAGGGAAACGAAGATTGAAAAAGAAAGGGACCAGTAATTTTCTTTTAAAATGAAGCAATTTCCCTTCTGATGGTAACTTGTGGACATTTAATCTGCAGGCTTTGGACTTCTTTTGTCAATGTTGCTTTAAAGCTGGCTGGGTCTTTTAGCATGGCTGAAAAATGTTTTCCTACTTGGTGCCCCTCCCTTCTGTTGAAAAAATTCTTGGTAGGCACAGCCTAGTGGGCTGCATCACTTCCAAGTTTGTATCTTTCAATTATTCTGCTTGACATTCCCAAAGGCGAGAATGGGGTTGATCGTTGTAATATTGGTGGTCTAGGATCATTGTAAGTTAATGAGATATAGGTGATGTTCCAACAGTTCTTGCACTGGAATAGGCCGCAGAGGTTTTGATGTGTTGTCATGCATTAAATGAGTTGAGAATAGCTATGTCTGTAGGTGAAAAAGGCGTGAATGACTATATCAGCAGCAGATGGGTTGAGTGGAGTGCATCTGACATTAATGTTTGTAATTTTTGTGATGGCAAGTGCAACATCTCAACAGCTCTGTTGTGGTTCTGAACAGTTGGGGTGAAAAAATGTATAAGGAGGAAAGTATGGACAGGTAGTGTAGAGAAAGGAAGGACTCTGCAGAAAGACTTGTATAGGTTGGGAGAATATGCAGAGAAATTTAGTATAGCAAAGTGTTGAGTCTTGCATTTTGGTGGCAGGAATAAAGGCATAGATTATTTTCTAAATGGGGAGAGAATCCAGAAATTGGAGGTGCAAAGGGACTTGGGAGTGCTGGTGCAGGATTCCCAAAAAGGTAATCTGCAAGTCAAATAAAGAAAGCAAATGCAATGCTAGCATTTATTTTGAGAGGGCTAGAATACAAAAGCAGGGATGTAATGCTGAGGCTCTATAAGGCACTGGTCAGGCCGCATTTGGTATATTGTGAGCAATTGTGGGCACCATATCTGAGGAAGGTTGTGCTGGCTCTGGAGAGGGTCCACAGGAGGTTTACAAGAATGATCCCAGGAATGAGTAGGTTAACCTATGATGAGCGTTTGTCGGCACTGGGCCTGTACTCGCTGCGTTTAGAAGAATGCGGGGAGACCTCATTGAAATGCTTGTGCCTTTGACAAATCCCATGATTCCTTGCGTTTTTCGGAATGCCGAACTCGCTTATAACAGGATATACATTTAGAAAAGAGATGAGGCGGAATTTCTTTAGTCAGAGAGTGGTTACAGTTAGTCACAGTTCATGGAATTCATTGTCTCAGAAGGCTGTGGAGGCCAAATCAACGGATATTTTTAAGGCAGAGATTGATAGATTCTTTATTAGTATGGGTGTCAGGGGTTATGGGGAGAAGGGAGCAGAATGGGGTTGAGAGGAAAATATAGATCAGCCATGATTGAATTGTGGAGTAGACTTGACAGGCTGAATGGCCTAATTCTGTTCCTATAACTTGTGAACATGAAGAATAGATTTTCAGATCTATTCAGTATACTGTGTAGGAAGGAACTGCAGATATTGGTTTAAATCGAAGATAGTCTTTAGTCTGAAGAAGGGTCTCGACCCAAAACGTCACCCATTCCTTCTATCCAGAGATGCTGCGTGTCCCACTGAGTTACTCCAGCATTTTGTGTCTGTATTCAGTATATTGCATTGTGTTCATCATTTCTGCAAACTTGGTGAACTGGAGCATTGTGAATGATATGCATCTGTCCTATTTCAGTACTATTCATTGAGCATCAGCATGGTAAATGAGTGAAATTAGAGCAGAGATATCAAAACAAAATGACAACACAACTGAATAAGATCACTGAGTTAAGAAAGTGTGCTCAGGCCACTGAAAAAGCCACACCAGAAATCAGGAATAAAGAAATAAAGATTAACCACAAGAGTCAGTTTGATAAGACTCCCCACAAGGAGCAGAGAGAGCCACAATGTGCTCCAGCCTCTTCTGAGCCTAGCCCATTTCTCTTAAGGGTTCAAAAAGTGGATGAACTCAGTACTAGATGTAAACCGTGGTTAATGAAAAGTTTGAAGTATAAATATATTGATTTCCAGATACAAAGTCTCCAGAAGAGTCCTGACCAGGAAGAAATCAGCTATAAGATGAGGAAACATCACCTATCCATGTTTCTGGAGATGCTGCCTGACCTGCTGAGTTACTCCAGCACTTTGTGTCTTTATTTTTTGTAAGACAGCATCTGCAGTTCCTTATTTCCATAATTGACTTCCATTTTGAGAATACATTCAGTAACAGCTAAAGTGAATTTACTTTTAGAAATTCTTAATTATTATTTTATTGATCCCTCACTTATTTACTGTTATGTAGAACTCATTCTCCAGTGACATCTGCCTCTGAATTGTTTTTTGAATTTGCCCCTTGCCTGATATTAGTTACTTGTCAGATCAACAGGTGGATTTTGTTTCTTCTATGGGAAGCTGGAGAATTTCATTAGATTGAAACTAAAGAAGGAATCTGTGGCCATGCCATTTTATTCTTTAACATTAAATTGCTTATGTGATATACATGCTGTGTTATTTTAGTACATTGAAGAAAGTGCCACCAACCCGCAATGTTTAAAGGATACTAGACCAAGTGGGACCCGTTGGGTCCCGTCCCCTCAACGCATGGTTGTGGAGGGAGGGGGGTGGCCTGCGGAGTCACACACACACACTAACCACCCCACACACACTAACCACCCCCCTTGATATTATATGAATATTATTCATTCACTCCTTTTACCCCATCCCCCCGCCCTATCCATTCACACATAGTCCCCAACTCGCAGGCGCGGCTAGAGAGGGAGGGGGGTAGAGAGAGAGGGACACAGAGGCACAGAGAGGGACACAGAGGGACACAGAGGGACACAGAGAGGGACACAGAGAGGGACACAGAGAGGGACACAGAGGGACACAGAGAGGGACACATAGGCACAGAGAGGGACACGGAGGGGGGGAGAGGAGGAGGGAGGAGAGGAGGAGGGGGGGAGAGGAGGAGGGGGGATAGGAGGAGGGGAGGAGAGGAGGAGGGGGAGAGGAGGAGGGGAGCGGGGCAGGCGGCCAGGGAGCGAGCAGCGATGGGGGGAGCAGCGGGGAACAAGCAGCGTCACTTGCGAGCAAGACGACGCAGACCCATTGTGACGTCATCAGCGAAAGCCTTTTTTATTTCAACGTTTTGTCAGAATCTTGAACATTTTCATTAATAACTCGAGAAATAAAGCATGACATTTTTCAGATAAGGCAATTTCAGACTCCAGGGGGGAAATCTCTACCAGAATATGTAAAAATGTTACCGTTAGCGCATCGTTTTTTTGAGAAGATATGATTATACACAAACAAATAAACACACACACACACATCCAAGATCAGAGTTTTAAGTATATAGATAAGTATTTAACTTATTTGCACCATTTCTTGCCATCGTCAGCGAGGGAGGTGGAATGAGACAGATGTTATGTGAAGATTGTTTATAAAGGGCAATTGGATATTTTGTATCTTTGTTGCAACAGGTTGACCGAGAAGCAAATTGTCAATTTCCTATTTTTGTTTTATAAAAATTCCAAATTAAAGGGTTGCTGAATACAGTCACAGTGTAGAACTGTGATGTGGTGTGATTCACTTAACAAATGTGGTCCCGTTTCCTTGGTTTTTGCATGTTCATCAGAAGCATGTGGAGTCAAATTCAGTTCAGTTCAGTCCTGGAGTTTAGATGTTGAAATCCTTCAACAGCAGAGATTGGATTGACTGACTGCTTTAAATATGGCATTTTAAACACCTTTTTGAATTGACTGAGACTGCAGCCTGAAGGATCTCTTGTCCCTTTGGATAGATAGCTTACCTCCTCCTGCCAGTGCACTATTGGAGATTCACGGGACCTGTTGTCTTCCACGTTGTCCAATGCTTCAACCCAGATCTGAATAATTTCCAAATACTTCTCAGCACCTGCACTAGCCACAAGGGCCTCATCTCTTCAGGTGGCTTTGTGTTGCTAATTATTCAAGATATTGGCCTGCAATTAACTTTGGCTATAGACATGGGGAATCATGCATTGTGATCCAACATGTTCAGGGCTGTGTGTGTCATGCACCTGCATATATGCATTTATGTGGGTCTAAAACAACAAATGAATGAATGAATGAATAAGTTTATTGGCCAAGTATTCATACACAAAGAATTTGCCTTGGTGCTCCGCCCACAAGTGACAACATGACATACAGTGACAGTTAAGAATGATACTTAAAACATTAAACATTAAACATAACAACATGTATATTACAGCAGAAACCAAAAAAAATTCAGAATGTCTGTAAACCTGTATAACCTTTCATCCGCAAAAGGAATATTTTACCCTGATGTCATGGTATATTAATTTGCTGAGTCAACTTCAGTGTGTCATACTCTCGATCATTAATGTATGTCCTTTAGTTTCAGTTCCTCAACCCAACCTATTCACAATTTTTGTAAACTTCCTTCTTTCTCTTATTCCTCTCGTCGCCCATATATTCACGCACACAGACACACCCACATGACAACTCCTACTGGCATTGAATTGTGCAGGAGATGCATTACATTGAACACATATGGATGGGAATAGGAGGGTTGACCTGAGAAGGCTAGGACAACTGACTTCAAAGGGCGCAGGAGATTATAACACCAAGAAAGTGAAGGGAATGTAAGATTTTCCAGTTCAGCTACAGTATCTTTGGCAAAATATTCTAGGAGCTGGAGAAATATGACATTGAATGACTTTTGCACTGTTTTTCTGGATTGTATTGCCCAGGCAGCTACTGTGGAAAATTTCCTCATTGATATTGGAACATTGGCAATGTGTGCAATCCATTTTAATTAATGAGGGGAAAGATTAGAAATGTCTGCACTATTGAGACATTACATAATACAATTCCTATGGTTGATAATCAGACTTTTGTATCTCATGGAAAGTGGATACAAATTTGTTGCAGAAGGAGATGTGGGCTTTCAAGGAAGCAAAGGTGATGCATTCATTAATTCTGGGTTGCTCCGAATGGCCTCTTTGCAATGAGCCTCTGCTCTTACACTGATTTTAGGTCTTCACCTGAGTTGAACTCGGCAATCTTTTATTCTACGTAAAATAAAATCGGAAATACTCAGCAAATTAGGCAGCATCTGTGGTCACAAATTGAGCTATTGTTCCTTATCTGTGACATTCACTAGAACATACTGAAAGGCCAAGCTACGCTTCTTTCCATCTTGCTTCCTGTATGGATTCCATTCCATTCTCTTAGCCATTGTCATCCCATTTATAATGATGATGCCACCTCTGTACCCAGACTTCAGAAATGTTTTTCTTGTTCATTCAACCATGGATTCTGCTGCACCGTCACTCAATTGTCTTTACTGCGCTTGTTTCATTTCCTGTACCTCTGCTCCTGCCACCTTTTCTCCCACCCAGAACAAAGTTAAGGTTCTCCTTGCCCTTGCCCTTCACCCTACCAGCCACCATGATCATCCTTCGTAATTTTCAACAAGAGTCTCGATGAAAGATCATTCACTTGGACCAGTAAATCTGTTTCTCTCTCCGCTGATGCTGCCTGACCCACAGGTGCTGAGAATCTAAAATACAAACTGCCAATGCTGAGTTATCCAGGATTTTCTGTCATTATTTCAGATTCCCGGCAGCTGCAGTATTTTGCTACGATTATTATATTTACTTGGCTATTGTGGTTGTGGGGTGGTAATGTTTGATATAATATGTTTTGTCACATGCATGTCCTCATACTTCATATGTTCCTTTTGGCAGGTTGATTTGGAGCCTGAGGGTAAAATTTATATCGTGATAGACATGAAGGAAGTGACTTGTGAAGGTAAGACCCAGTCTCTTGTTCTACCAGTGATTATTTAGGAAGCCCAGCAGTTCGTTTTTATATTGTCAATTAAAATAATTACTTTGGCATGTTACACTATATGTATGTGGTCATTCACTGCCATGGAGATTGCATTTTATTGGTTGATAATAGGAAAATTATTAAATGTATTGTTTTTAAAGCATTTGATACAATTGATCATTCCTTACTTTTGCAGAAATTGGAACGTTATGGTATAAGAGGTGTCACACAAAATTGGTTGGGAAGTTATTTAAGTAATAGGTTTCAGTATGTAAAAATTAATAATACTGAATCACAGCTTAGAAGAGTAACCTGTGGTGTTCCACAAGGTTCGGTACTGGGACCTAAGTTATTTATACTTTATTTAAATGATATTTGTAAAGTATCCAATATGATGAAGTTTGTTACGTTTGCGGATGATGCAAATGTATTTTGTTCAGGGAATGATATAAAAGAACTATTGAAAATAGCAGAAAGAGAATTGATAGTGCTAAAAAAATGGTTTGATATTAATAAATTATCCCTAAATGAAAATAAAACAAAATTTATGGTGTTTGGTGGTGACAGGGTTAATTGTGAAATAAAATTGAATTTAAATGGAGTTGAAATTGAAAGAGTATATCAAACAAAATTCCTGGGAGTGATTGTAGACCATAAACTTTGTTGGAAGCCACATATAGAATACATCAAACGGAAATTATCTAAATCCATTGCTATTCTTTACAAAACAAAGGATCTGTTGAATACGAAGTGTTTGTATATATTGTATTGCTCGCTTATAATGCCATATATGTCATATTGTGTTGAAGTTTGGGGAAATGTATATAAAACAAATATAGACCCTATAATTAAACTCCAGAAAAGAGCTATTAGAATAATACATAAAGCTTCTTACCGTGAAACTACAAATCCATTATTCATAAAGTCCGGTACCTTAAATTTTTGGGATATTGTGCATGTAAAGACATTAGAAATACTTTTCCGAGTTAGGAATAAAAGCCTTCCTGTTGGTATTCAAAAAAAAAATTAATTAAGAGAAGGACATTATAATTTAAGAGGGTTGTGTATTTTTGAAACATGTAAAGTGAGAACCAATGTAAAATATAGATGTGTCTCAGTTTTGGGAGTCAAATTATGGAACGGGCTTAGTGATGAGTTGAAATTTTGTAGCTCTCTGTCGAGTTTCAAAAAAGCCTTAAAAAATAAAATAATTAAGGATTATAATGTAAAATGATTAAAATGTAAAATAAGTAAGGATTACAATTTAGAGTAAATTTTATAATTTTTTTCTTTCCTTTGTAATGCTGATATTCTGGGTTATCTTATCTTATGGATTGTATAGGATAGGCAAAAATAAGCTTTGTGGCTTCAGCCTATTCCTTTTTCGGTCATTGATTATGTGAACGTTGTGTGAAATGGATACAGTGTTGGTTCATATCCACACAGATTGTAAAGTTTTGTTCTTTTTAATGTATGACCGAAATAAACCATTCTATCATTCATTCATTCATTCAAGATAATGTCTTTTGCAGATAATTTGAAAGTGTCAATATCAGAAATGACAAACCATAGAGTTTGTTGACCCATTAACCTCATACAATCTCATGCCAAATATAAAAATATTTTCCTTGTTAATTTTCAGTCACAATTAATACAGTGAAAACTTAAAATATTTTCCTTTATTCCCTCCAAGATCTTTTGGTAAAGATGATACAATTAAAGAAGATTTTAAAAAAACACGAGAAATGTGGTCAGTATAGAATAAAATTCAGAAAAGGAGGTAAATTTGAGTGTGTGGAATTCATTGTAGATTATTTTAGCAAAGAGCATGTGAAAGCATTATCAATACAAGAGGCCACTTCTGTTTGCTCTGAAATCTCACTGATCTAAAATAATGAAGAAATTGTTTGAAAGATAATGCAGCACTGAAAATAGAAATAGTATCACAGACTTCTGTGTGATCTGAGTTCTTCATCAGCAGTGCTAACTGGATACGATGCAGTGGAGATGCACAACAATGATTGCTACTGGTTCCCAATTGTATCTGCTTTATACATCTTAAAAATATTTTTTAAATAATGATGATAACCCTGTACTGTTGGCAAATAAAATCTTCATAAACTCCAAGTGGTGTGAAGCTCCTGATTGCACCTTGAGTTCATTGCTTCCTGTTTCACCAGATACAACCTGGCTAATACAAGTAAAGTGCTGCAGTATTGTTGCAGACCACAGTGCAACATGTCTGTTTATTAAATCTATTTTATTTGGATAGGCATGCTCTTAACCATCTAAGCCAATAATGAAGGCAATTATGTTTAGTCCTTATTCATGCATGTTTCTGGAACCAGCTGAGGCCACAATGAAGGAAATTGTGCCTTGTTGATTGTTTAAGCTAACTGCAGGTATTGAGTAATGGTATCAACTCTCTAAGAGTGAGTCAAGCAAAGAATAATTGCTGTCAAAAGTGTCGAGGATTGAATTTTCATCCCCTTGTGGACCAGGGCCTGCATCCACTTCCCCTAGATTTCAGCCCACGTATTAAAGGTTTTAAGAAAATATGACATGCTTGGATCCCTGTAAATAAGCTGAGTCACATTGAAAAACATAAGATTCCTTCCGTTCATTTTAGTTTATGCCAGCACTTATTAGGAAAATGTTTAATTGGCTTTATTATTGGCCATCTGTTGTTACCGCCTTCGACTAATGCTATGTCTGGTGAGATACACAACAGTCATTAATAAGTACACCAAGGCATGTTATATTATCTGTTACTTGGTTCTGGAAATGCAATCACCTCAGACAATAATGTTGACACAATTCTTCCACCATTTACATCAGCCACCCGTACTTCTTCGAAGCTCAACACCACCAATACTTTCATGCTGTGCATCAGCAGACATGGGCACTAGTAGTTTACATGACAGTATAGTGTAGGTGCATGTTTTATCCAGGAAATGCATATTAGTGATAGACACAAAATGCTGGAGTAACTCAGCAGTTCAGGCAGTATTTCGGGAGAAAAGGAAAAGGTGACGCTTCGGGTCGGGACCCTTCTTCAGATCTGACTTGAGATGTCACCTACCCATTTTCTCCAGAGATGCTGCCTGATCTACTGAGTTCCGCCAGCATTTTGTGTCTATCTTCGGTGTAAACCAGCATCTACAGTTTCTTCTTACACAAATACAGAGCAGTATTTGAAAAGAGGATACAGGCAACATTTCAGAGATATTTTACTTCAGACTTCCAGGGGATGGAATTTTGATTCCATTTCAGTTGAGATTAATCACCACCATACTACAACATTACTGTGGTTTCATGCTGTGAGGTTTTTTTTGAACAGCAAAAGCATATGTCTTGTAAAGATTCAGGAACACTGAATCAAGCACAATAATGAAGTATCGTGCCACAACACACAGCACACGGAATGGCACACAGAGCAGGAGCTGAAACAATTAGAGGGATCATGACAACTGCTGGTCAGAGGGGAACAGCAAGGGCATAGTCATCACTGATATTTGCCCTGTGTAACCTCTATAAAGCAAGTGATGGCTTTCCTGTTCTTTGTTCTTTTGATGATAGTAACGATATTTTAATTAATTTTTCTGATAACTGCACCTAAAAATTTGTATTTGGAAATATTGTACTGCCTGTGATATCTTGCTCATTAAATACTGCTCGTTCCTTTAAATATGATCATATGATTGACAATCTATGATTTCACTTGAAAGTTCTTGACTAGGCAGCACCACCCTCCACACTGTGCTGCTATATGTTGCATGCTCCTGTTTGAGACTAGTTTGATCAGTTTTGACCGACTTAAATGGCACTTGTAAAGTCAAGAACTCAGTGGCCATCTGGAGCAGGCTATTCTGAATGCTTAAAAAAACATTAAATACACACAATCATGGATACTCAGAACTTTGTTTTGACCGGTCTCATGTAAAACACATAGTTTTAACCACAGGTGGACAAACCGCAAACTACTCTGTCTGGACTGTGAATGCTCATGAATTGTAGCCGGCAGAATTTGTTTAGTTCTCTTTGTTCAGAGGAGAGATTATTTTTCATTTAATCTGATTGTCCAGATGTTGTAAGAAAAGGCCGCTGCATTTATGGTGGGGTTTGTAGGACATTAAGTTAAAAATGCCTTGTTTGGCAACCTGGCCAAATGCTTTAGAAAGCATATATTCTTTTCTCAGCGGCGGAGTGGAATTACTAATGGCATTAATTAAACATATATGATATGATCAAATTTATTTAATGCCTTCTCCAATTACTCAGAAACATCTCAGAACTTCAACAACCTGCTTTGAAGCAAGAAAATGTCCCAAGGCACCAAAATTTGATACCAAGACACATAAGACGTTACTTTTTTCTCACAATATACTATTTGGCCCACCTTGTCAATGATGGCTCTTAGAGCATTTCCATCAATCCCATTCCCCTACATTTCCCTGAAATATTTTCTCTCTCAGTCCCATAGATTTCGTAAGCACTCATGAACACTAAGGATTACTTACAGTAACCTACCAACTAGTAATGATAGGTGAACAAAAAATTGCTCAGAGAGGTAGACTGTACACAGGTATGGCTACAGAGCTGCTGCCTCACAGCACCATAGACCTGGGTTCAATCCTGACCTTGGGTGTTGTCTATGTGAGTATGCACGTTCTCCCTGTAACACCATTGGTTTCCTCCAGGTGCTCCAGTCTGTTCCCAAGTCCCAAACATGTGTGGGTTTGTAAGTTAATTGGTTGCTGTAAAATTGCCCCCAATGTGAATGGAGTTGATGAGAAAGTGGGATAACACGGAACAAATGTGAATGAATGATTGGTGGGTAGCATGGAATTGGTGTACCAAAGGACCTGTTTCTAAGCTGTAAAAATTAAACTAAACTGTAGGGCTGGAGGAAAGGAGAGAGGTAGGCTGTGTTGAGGCCGTGGAAAGACTTGACCAAATATGAGATGTTTTATATTTTATATTAATCATTATTTTATATACCTCATTATTTTAATTACTTCTGTCAAGTCTCCCCTCAGCCTTCGCCAAGGAAAACAGTTAAATTCTCACAAATCAATCCTTGTAAATATAATCCCTCACCGCTGGACGATTCTTGCAAGTCTGTTCTTACTCCCATTTAAGAATGGTGCCCTTTATCCTATATTATCACCCTTCTTCTACTTACCTAAATGCATTCACCAGCGGCGGTGAAGCCTCAGTGGCGGTGGTGAAGCCTCAGCGGCAGTGATGAAGCCTTGCAGTGGCGGTGAAGTATCGCAGGTCGACCCACCGTGGTGGGGGTGAGGGGAAGAACAATGGAGGACCCGGCATGGGGGGACCGCCATGAGGGAGGGAGAGTGGAAGAACAAAGTGGGACCCGTTGTGGGGGAGGGGGGGAGAACAAAGGAGGAGCCGCCATACTTTGTAACTTTGTCAGCACCATAGGTGGCCACTATTGGCATACCTTGGGTATGCAAGCAAAGAATTTCTCATGTGACAATAAAGTATTCCATTCCATTCCACATGTCTTTGCATTAAACGTCATCTGCCATGCTTCTGCCTGTTTCACCAGTCTGTTTACCTCTTGTTGCAATATATCACCATCTTCTTTGCAACTCACAATACTGTCAAGCTTTGTGTCATCCCCAAATTTAGAAATATGACGTTCAACCCCCTCCACCCCGCCCCAGTGTTGGTCATCAATAAAGCAACGTCCCCAACATTGATCCTAGGAAAAACACCTATTCACTTTTCTCCAATCCGAGAAACAACCATTTACCATGTCCCTGCGTTGTCAGTTAGTTGGCCAACTTTATATCTGGGATGTTAATGTATCTTTTGTGCCATGTGTCTGAAGTTTGTTGATAAGCCTGTAATGTGGCACTTTCTTCAAAAGCCATGAACACCATATTAATTGCATTACTCTTGTCAACTCAATCTGTTACCACATCGGGAAAAAAAGTCAGACCGGCACGGATATTATTAATGTCTACAAAGGACAAAGGGTGAAAACAGATCTTAGTTTATTACAATTGGAAAGAGCAGGGGTGAGTAAAGCCGTGACCAGCTGAATATGTGCAACACCAGTGACACGAAATGTGAGTTAGAAAGGTTTCTGCACTGGCAATGCTGCAGAGTAAGGGCTTGGTGTGACAAATTGAAATGTATTACATGCACCACCCTTGGCATTTTGATCGTAGCACTTGCAGAAATATTTTGTTTCGATTTCCTGTCACAGAACCACTTCAAGAAAATAAATAACATTTGTGCTGCTTCCACTCACCACAGGCCTCAGAACGGACAGCTTAAAACCAAGTGACTGCTGTAAATGTCTTCTCACATTGAAACCAACCATTCTCTGTAAACCAGCATCTGCAGTTCCTTCTCACACATTCTCTGACTCTGTAACCTTAAGCCATGACATGCCACACAATGCATCTGACCAACATCCTTCCAAAATGCCTGTTGAAGTACAAACTGTTCCAAATTAATGGCCTGAATAAAAATATATTTGTTGAACTTTTGCAAGTTCCTGTCTAATGCCATCAAAATTAGCTTGACTAAATTGGGAGTTTAACTTCTGGACTAGTCCTATCCTTTTCCATTGCTAATTAAAACAAATGGTCCCACAGTACTTCGCCACTGACACTGCAATCACTTGCCCAGCCTCATTTTACAATAGGGGATTCAATATTACTCCTTCTCCAGAGGGACCACTTACATGATGTGGGACACATTTAATAAATCGCACCCCATTCAAGCCCTTAGCATTATGGTAGTCATTGACAATGTTAGGGAAATTAAATTTGCCTACGATATCCCTATTATTCTTACTGTTATCTGCAATCTCCTCACATTTTGGCTCCACTAATTCCCACTGACTATTGGGGGTGCCTATAGTACAACCCCATCAAAGTAATCACCCACCGTGTATTTCTGAGTTCCACCCGCATGGCCTCTGGACAAATCCTGAGGAATATCGCCACTACTTACTGCTATGATATTCTCCTTAATGGATAAAGCAATTCCCCCTCCTTTCTTACCCCTACCTCTATCACACATGTAGTATTTCTACCCCAGAACATCGAGTTGCCAGTCCCGCCCATTCCTCAACCATGTTTCTGCGATAGCTGTAATATCCCAGAATTGTTTCACCTCTTTGGTTAATTTAGTGGAAACAGAATATTTTACACCAATAATTAGGTTAGTTTAGTTTGTTGTCACGTGTACCGAGGTACAGTGAAAAGCTTTTGTTGTGTGCTAAGCAGTCAGCAGAAAGACCACATATGATTACAATCCAGCCAACCACAATGAACAGATACACGACGGCGTTTAGTGCAGGATAAAGTCCAGTAAAGTCTGAAGTAACTTCCGGAATTTGTACCGGAACTCCGGTAGCAAGTTCCAAATATTAACCACTCTCAGTAAAAAAATATACCCTAAAATCTAATTTCTCTCACCATATGGTCCCTCTTGTTTTTGTTACTCTTGCTGGGGGAAAAAAGATCCTGAATATCTATCCTCCTATGCCTTTTAGAATTGTATATACTGTACCTCTATCTGGTCACCCCTCAGTCTTCTTTGCTCCAGAGAAAACAAGCCCAACCTATCCAACCTCTCTCTCTATAATTAATGCCCTCTAATCCAGGCAACATGCTGGTGAATCTCAACACACTCTCCAGCACAACCGCACCCTTGTATTGTTTTGTAACCTAAACTGCACGGCTCCAGCCAGTGTTTTGTAAAGTTGCAACTTAACATCCCAACTTTTATATTCTGTGCCTGATCAGTGAAGGCGAGCATACCATATACCATCCTATGATAAGGTTCACCACCCAATCTAAGTGTATTGCTATTTTCTGGGAACTATGAACTTGAACCCGTGATACCTCTCTTCATCAATATTCCTCAGTGCCTGACCATTTACTGTACATGTCGTACCGCTACCTTGTCGAAGTCCAACTGCCTCTGCTGCCTCTCATGAACTAATAACTATGAAGATGGTGCAATGTTCTATTCTGAAGCCTGATCCTGCCATAGGTCAAGAATTGCTGTGTAAATGTGTGCCTATGTGCGCAGACTGAATTAAAGCAGTCACGGACTATCAATCGTGACTGGGAGCCCAGTCTGATACTTTTCTTCCTGATTTCAGAGTTGATAAAGGCAGATTGTCCAATCACCATCGTAGACAATCAAGAAATTAGATCAAATTTGTGTTTACATTTAATAGAAACATAACCATTCTTTGGATTAATAACCTGGAATTAAGTAAGATATTATGGTTGGAACACTTTTTTCTTTGATTCAGTGTCCTGTTTTTGCTGTTACCTCACACTGTGAGTACCATGGATTTTATTACAAAGCTCACTGTAAGAAATATATTTTATTGATGCATTCTTACATGAGTGCTGGGTACTCAGTGCTGGGACCCCAGCTATTTACAATATATATTAATGATTTGGACGAGGGAATTGAATGCAACATCTCCAAGTTTGCGGATGACACGAAGCTGGGGGGGCAGTGTTAGCTGTGAGGAGGATGCTAGGAGGCTGCAAGATGACTTGGATAGTCTGGGTGAGTGGGCAAATGCATGGCAGATGCAGTATAATGTGGATAAATCTGAGGTTATCCACTTTGGTGGCAAAAACAGGAAAGTAGACTATTACCTGATTGGTGGCCGATTAGGAAAAGGGGAGATGCAACGAGACCTGGGTGTCAT
The DNA here is from genome assembly GCA_038087875.1 of Malacoraja senta. Taxonomy (NCBI): domain Eukaryota; kingdom Metazoa; phylum Chordata; class Chondrichthyes; order Rajiformes; family Rajidae; genus Malacoraja; species Malacoraja senta. The sequence continues at coordinate 17,746,229 of CM075978.1, read as the reverse complement.
GGTACACCAGTAATTGAAAGTAGGCATGCAGGTGCAGCAGGCAGTGAAGAAAGCGAATGGCATGTTAGCATTCATAGCAAAATGATGTGAGTATAGGAGCAGGGAGGTTCGACTGCAGTTGTACAGGGTCTTGGTGAGACCACACCTGGAGTATTGCGTACAGTTTTGGTCTCCTAATCTGAGGAAGGACATTCTTGCCATAGAGGGAGTACAGAGAAGGTTCACCAGACTGATTCCTGGGATGTCAGGACTTTCATATGAAGAAAGACACGACTTGTACTCGCTAGAATTTAGAAGATTGAGGGGGGATCTTATAGAAACTTACAAAATTCTTAAGGGGTTGGACAGGCTAGATGCAGGAAGATTGTTCCCGATGCTGGGGAAGTCCAGGACAAGGGGTCACAGTTTAAGGATAAAGGGGAAATCTTTTAGGACTGAGATGAGAAAAACATTTTTTACACAGAGAGTGGTGAATCTCTGGAATTCTCTGCCACAGAAGGTAGTTGAGGCCAGTTCGTTGGCTATATTTAAGAGAGAGTTAGATGTGGCCCTTGTGGCTAAAGGGATCAGGGGGTATGGAGAGAAAGCAGGTACAGGATACTGAGTTGGATGATCAGCCATGGCGGTGCAGGCTCGAAGGGTCGAATGGCCTACTCCTGCACCTATTTTCTATGTTTCTATGTTTCTATGTTTCTATAAGCTGCTGTTTGTTTCAAACCTCTTTCAGTGCAGACATTGACTGCACAGAAACAGCCCACGAGGCCCATCTAATCAATGATCATCTAATTATGCTTCACCTGAGCCTCTTCCTGCTAATCAACACATCAAGTAGTTTGTGTTGTACTTTGTACTTTTCTTCCTCCCATACGTCCTCTTACAGACATCTGTGCTACTCCCTCAACATATCTATGGGGCGGTCATTGGCAAATCCTAACTATTCTCTGAGTGAAGAGGTTTCATCTAAATTCCCTATTTTAAGTTTTTAATGTAATACTGCAGGCATAATTCACTGCTGATTATAATTGGTTCTGTCCGGCAAAAATGTCACCCTGGAAACCACAAACTCACCTCCTGTCACCTGTGCCTTACTTTAAGCAAATGAATCATCAGGGCATATTTCAGGTCCTGTCTTAAATATCTTTTGGTCTTATGAAATATATGACTTTACCAAAACTGTGAGCTTCCAAGTTGGAGATGCATGTTAAGGCGGGAGAGACAAAGTTTAAAAGAGATTTGCAGTGCATGTTTTTCACATAGATGGTGGTGGAGCCCTGGGACACACTGCTTAGGGTGGTGTTGGTGGGGGTAGATAAAATAGTCGCATTTAAGAGGCTTTCAAATAGGTGCATGGATATGTAAGGAATGGAGAGGTGTGAATTACGTGCTGGCAGAGGAGATTAGTTTATCCTGGCATCATGTTCAGCAGTGACACGGTGAGCCAAAGGGCCTGTTCCAGTGCTGTACTTTTCTATATTCTACGTAATGTAGAGAAAAAACATAGCATTAAGATCAGTATTCTGTGGTGCCACACTTATGACTTTCAGATCACTAAAATCAATAGCTGGAAATTAACAGTCCTATGAATGAATTGGGCACTTCAACGTTATTGTTCACAGTGTTCAATGAACTGCTATATCATTGAAAGACACACTGTACAAAGGTGGAGTCCCAAAGTGCTTTAGAATATACATATAAGAGTGAATCAGTATTTTGTTCTTGTGTGCCCTGACATATTGTGAAGAACCTCAGCATGTGCATGGCCCAGGAAAGTTTCCGCAACTTGATTGCTGTTTACAGGCAAAATTAGCAGGCTTCTGTAATGTGAGCAAATAATTTGATTACAATATGAATGCTATGCAATAATCATTTGGTATGCCATTGGTTCTTTAGAATTAGCCATCTTAAAAACATAGGAAAGTCACTGCTGTTGTTCAAAACATCCTGGTTAATACTAAATGAATGAAAAGCTCTGGCTGAGGAAGCCTGGAAACACTGTGAGCCTTTATGTCTGTCAGTAAAATGTTAACAAGATGACCACACTCGTTTACTGTTTGGTTTTATACATGTTCATTATAGACAAGTAATTTCAAATTCTTTCAGTCCACGTAAATAAGAGCACACCGCCGTGCAATTACAACATTGCTTCTGCACAGAGTAATCTTGCTCCTTCCTGGACGAGGTGCAAAGATGTTGCACAGTTTCCTTTATAAACTCCCCCTCATTCTACATCCACCCCAACCTCTGCAAAAAAATCTTCTCAAGTCGCTTTGTGTTATTTTTGCTGCACAATCATGTTGTGCTCACGTTACAGAAACCAGTTTAGTTTAATTAAGTTTAGAGATACAGCACAGAAACAGGCCCTTCGACCCACCGAGTCCACACTGACCAGCAATTCCTACACACTAACACTTTCCTATACACACTAAGGACAATTTTACATTTAAACAATAGACATTAGGTGCAAGAGTAGGCCAATCAGCCTTTCGAGCCAGCACCACCATTCAATGTGATTGTGGCTGATCATCCACAATCAGTACCCCGTTCCTGCCTTCTCCCCATGTACCCTGACTCCACTATCTTTAAGAGCCCTATCTAGCACTCTCTTGAAAGTATCCAGAGAACTAGCCTCCACCACCCTCTGAGGCAGAGAATTCCACAGACTCACAACTCTCTGTGTGAAAAAGTGCTTAGCTTCCTCATCTCTGTTCTAAATGGCTTACCCCTTATTCTTAAACTGTGGCCCCTGGTTCTGGACTCCCCCAACATCGGGATCATGTTTCCTGCCTTTAGCGTATACAAGCCCAGCCGCTCCATTCTCTCAGCATATGACAGTCCCGCCATCCTGGGAATTAACCTTGTGAACCTACGCTGCACTCCTTCAATAACAAGAATGTCCTTCCTCAAATTTGGAGACCAAAACTGGACACAATACTCCAGGTGTGGTCTCACTAGAGCCCTGTGTGGTCTCACTACACCAAGCCAATTAACCTATAAACCTGTACATCTTTGGAGTGTGGGAGTAAAAACCCACACAGGTCAAGAAGAGAATGTACAAATTCCGTACAGACAAGCATCGGTAGTCAGGATCTAACACGGGTCTCTGGCGCCGTAAGGTAGCAACTCTACCGCTGCACCACCGGCCATCCCTTATTTAAGGTAATTTACCATTAGTGGTAATAATTTGGTGGGTTGTATATTGACTAGGCAATTCACGCTGCCATTTTAATGCCGGCGCAGCAATGAAAATGTTCTTGCTAAGACTAAATTACAGTGCACTGAATGAGCTGCCAGAATCCTGCGGATCCATGGCCAGGTGGCATTTACACATTTCTTAATCTAGCCAGAGACTGAATAAACTTAACATGAACACCTTGATATTCTAGTTTTGGAAGCTCTGCAAGCCTCTACTGACAGCACCAGATGTCCCTTAGCCCCCCACTATTCCTTGATGGGATTCGGAAACAGGAAGCCCAGGTGTCTCAACCATTACTATCTAAATTAACCATGTCATTATGGTTGGAATGACCTATGGTAGTCCATTTAGGACTGAGATGAGGATAAACGTTTTCACCCAGAGAGATGTGAATCTGTGGAATTCCCTCCCACAGAAGGCAGTGGAGGCCAATTCACTGGATGTTTTCAAGAGAGAGTTAGATTTAGCTCTTAGGGCTAAAGGAATCAAGGGATATGGGGAAAAAGCGGGAACGGGGTACTGATTTTAGATGATCAGCCATGATCATATTGAATGGCGGTGCTGGCTCAAAGGGCTGAATGGCCTACTCCTGCACCTATTTTTCTATAATCTATGGAACTCAGGTTTGGCAACCTGTCCTCCAGATCTCAGCTTTCTATCTTTTAGAAACTGACTTGTTTTTCTAGTTCTGATGACCTGAGACATTAATTCAGGTTCTCTTTCCACAGATGCTGCCTGACATACTGGGTATTTCCAACATTTCTGTTATAATTTCAGATATCCAGCATCTGTTGTTACTATTTTCATTGAAAATTAGCATTTTCTCTCCAAAATCACTGGACACTTATTATTTTATGACCCACGCTGAATATCCCAAAATTGCTAACTTTAAATTTCCCCGTGGAGAATAGCGCTGATTTGTTGGAGGAACATGTGGGAAACTCAGGAGCAAAATGTTTTTATTTTGTTGTCCTGTGAGTACATATATATCTGACAAGGGCATCTGTGGTGAAAATGGACCAAATCAATCTCTGTCTCTCCGATCATGAAAATACATCTTTGGTCATTTGTTTCTATCTCTCTCTCTATCTCTCCTCCATCTCTTACTGAATATAATTTACCCACTGGCATCGGGATAATGAAGAGATGGAATCAAGGATAATGACAGTACATTAAATGAGAACATAGAATAGTGAAAGGCTTGGATAGAGTGGATGTGGAGAGGATGTTTCCACTAGTGGGAGAGTCTAGGACTAGAGGTCATAGCCTCAGAATTAAAGGACATTCTTTTAGGAAGGAGATGAGAAGAAATTTCTTTAGTCAGAGGGTGGTGAATCTGTGGAATTCTTTGCCACAGAAGGCTGTGGAGTCCAAGTCAGTGGATATGTTTAAGGCAAAGATAGATAGATTCTTGATTAGTACAGGTGTCAGAGGTTATGGGGGGAAGGCAAGAGAATGGGGTAAGGGTGGAGAGATAGATCGGTCATGATAGAATGGCAGAGTAGACTTGATGGGGCCAACTGGCCTAATTCTACACCTATTCCTTATGACCTTACGACCTTATAACATTATGGAAAGTATGGGCATTGCTATCGCCTATACATTGGTCTGTTTTAGGCAATCATGTTTATCGGAAATGCCTCAAAGCATTTCATTGAGGCACAGTAAATCAAGTTGGGCACCTATACAGGAGGGTACCGCCGAGTCTTTATAGAGATGAACAGTTAGATTATCAGTGGAAACAAGTTCAGCTTGCCATTCAATTCCATCATCTCCTCTAAACCTACTATCAAACTCAGGGAACTGGGTCTCTGCTCATCCCAATGCAGCTGGGTGTTTGATTTCCTCATTGGTAGACCACAATCAGTTTAGTTTAGTTTAGTTTGTAAACTGGGCTTCACAGGAGCCAAGCCTTTCGACACTATCTATTCCAAGTCACTTTATGCAGCTCCAACTGGGTAATCGTGCTGAGCAGGTGAATGAAAGTATCTCATTACCTGAGAATGTCAGATAATTTATATAAGAGTGTAGCAATGATGGGTAGGTCCTATCCATGAGAAAGTGCAGAGATGAGGATGTGCAACCTAACACGAGATCTTTAAAGAAGAGGCTACCAGAAGTTCAACAATGCATTTAACAATTGTGGGCCAAATAAATCAATTAAAAATTGTGTTACAGAGCCAAGAGCTATTGCATGCGAGTGTGTAGAAATCCCATGTTCCCAGAGGTTGGGTTGTTATGTGAGTTCATAATCTCAATTAATATTTCAGGTCATAAGGACCCGTTTAAGAGCAGCTGTTTAAAACCATGGTCTGTAGTTGGTTTTCTATGTGTTCACCAAGGGCCAAGCATATGTTTATTTCAGAAGTGGGAGAGGGGGTAAAAAACATAGTACTGCATGATCTCAACAGCAAGCAGTTTGAAAGAAGAGTGTATATACCGTAATCTGTTGGAAAATATGAAACAACCAGTTATTCAGTGTCAGGATAACAGATGTGCCATTGCAAGGATTCACACTTATGGTGGAAGGTGCATAAGTGAGATCAGTTCAAGTCAAATGGTGTTTGTTGCAATGAATGAGGTGATACAACTCTTGGTGTACCTTCATCCATTGCAGCAGCATAACTTGACAAGGTTTGCGTTTATGTAAGTAATGAATGAGGTGAATCAGATTTTTTTAAAGGGAAGCAATGTGATTAATTGTAACTTTAAACACTTTGTTTACCATGTGGTATGACCTTTGATACATAATTGAAACAGGCACTGCTGTTTGACTTGTGATTATTGACCGTCTTCAGAGAAGGATGCCTTATTCGTAGCGTTATTCTTGTTACATGCTTTAGTGCGCAGCAACCACGAATTACATTATTGACACCACATTCATTCTTCCTCACAACCAAAGCTCACAACTAACCTCAAGCCCCGCTCCCCCTTGCACCTCTCCTCACACCACCGCCCTCCCCCCACTTCCCAAAAGATCAAATGTATTTTCAATCCCAGACTTTGTGTATTTGGCTATTAACTGGCTGTCCTACTCCAATGATGTCTTAGACCTTATGCATATTTGAATATCCATGCACAGGATAAGCATAAGCCCTCAATGCTTTGTGTGGTTGAAGTGCCACCAAAGCCACAGAAGAATTTCTAAAATAGTTGATCTGTGTTTCATGCTGCACGAAAGTATGGTCTTTCCTCCTCTTCACACCCATACGTTATTGTTTCCAGTCTGTGAATGATTCACCATACTCCAATGCGTCCTGACTATTCTTTTATCTACTGTCATCTATTGAAGGAAGTTTTGGATCTACCCTTTATTGGAAACAGAAAAGGAAATATGGAAATTGAAGAGAAGTTTTTTAAATTGAGACATGTTTAATGCTGTGACTCAAGCAGAATAAGACAATATTATCCCTTCAGTCACTCTTTCAGTTAAGCAGTCTGAATGTAATATTTGCAATGATAAATGCCAAAAAATTACAATAAGAATGGAGCAGAGAGGCAAAATAGGAATTTTTCAAATAACAAGCAACAGTAAGTTTATGTGGATTTATTGGTTTATTAGGCTTCAAAATGGTTGAGATGTTTTTGAAGTAGTCAGGACTGTATGCCCATGAATCTGATTCAAGCTGATGCAAGTTCCCACATGTATTAAAACAATTCATATAAATATCAATTAATTACAAGAGCATTGGATTCCAGTTTTGAACACAGAGAGTTGTGAGTCTGTAGAATTCTCTGCCTCAGGGGGCGGTGGAGGCCGGTTCTCTGGATACTTTCAAGAGAGAGCTAGATAGGGCTCTTGAAGATAGCGGAATCAGGGGATATGGGGAGAAGGCAGGAACAGGGTACTGATTGTGGATGATCAGCCATGATCACATTGAATGGCAGTGCTGGCTTGAAGGGTTGAATGGCCTATTCCTGCCCTATTGTCTATTGTCTATTGAACAGTATATTTGCCTCCGGACAAAGGTGAAGAGAAATGCAGACAGATGTCATTGTATCAATGTCACAGATAAATAAAACAAATGCTCTTTGATTATCTCGTCCTGCTTACTGGAATTTCAAGGCAAACTGAGATTTAGATTTTGTTTGAAAACATTTTTAAGTTCTTAAGTTCTTAGGGCTAATGGAATCAAGGGAAATGGGGTAAAAGCAGGAACGGGGTACTGATTTTGGATGATCAGCGGCAGTGCTGGCTCGAAGAGCTGAATGGCCTACTCCTGCACCTATTTTCTATGTTTCTGTTTCTATGTTTCTATTCAACTCTTTAATAATCAGTCATCTTATTGAAGCACTATCATATTAATTAACATGAAAAAAGTTAAGGTTGGTGAACTAAATGAGGTAACTGTAGTGAAACCACATCAAATACATTTTCTTTGCAATTTCATACGAACGAATGCAATAAAAATAATTAAATATGATATCTGATAACGGAAGTACTCAGCAAGACTAACTTTACAGTTCAGTGACACAGATTGCGAAGCTTCTTAAGCAGATTTGGCCTTTCATAAAATATGATGTGTTACTCTGGCAGTTGTGCAAACCAGTGCCTAATTTCAACCAAGGTGCAAAGTGGGCTCTGCCAACCAGTCAAAGCAACAAAACTGACCAAATATGTCCAAGAAATGGGAGCACTATCTGGTCTTTATTTGATACAAACTGACCCTGCTACACGGGTCTAATTAGACAATTCTCTCTCCCTCCCTTTTTAAAAAGGGAGGGAGAGAGAAAACGGGGAATTACAGACCAGTTAGTCTAACATCGGTAGTGGGGAAACTGCTAGAGTCAGTTATTAAAGATGGGATAGCAGCACATTTGGAAAGTGGTGAAATCATTGGACAAAGTCAGCATGGATTTACGAAAGGTAAATCATGTCTGACGAATCTTATAGAATTTTTCGAGGATGTAACTAGTAGAGTGGATAAGGGAGAACCAGTGGATGTGTTATATCTGGACTTTCAGAAGGCTTTCGACAAGGTCCCACATAAGAGATTAGTATACAAACTTAAAGCACATGGTATTGGGGGTTCAGTATTGATGTGGATAGAGAACTGGCTGGCAAACAGGAAGCAAAGAGTAGGAGTAAACGGGTCCTTATCAGAATGGCAGGCAGTGACTAGTGGGGTACCGCAAGGCTCAGTGCTGGGACCCCAGCTATTTACAATATATATTAATGATTTGGACGAGGGAATTGAATGCAACATCTCCAAGTTTGCGGATGACACGAAGCTGGGGGGCAGTGTTAGCTGTGAGGAGGATGCTAAGAGGCTGCAAGGTGACTTGGATAGGCTGGGTGAGTGGGCAAATGCATGGCAGATGCAGTATAATGTGGATAAATGTGAGGTTATCCACTTTGGTGGCAAAAACAGGAAAGTAGACTATTATCTAAATGGTGGCCGATTAGGAAAAGGGGAGATGCAACGAGACCTGGGTGTCATGGTACACCAGTCATTGAAAGTAGGCATGCAGGTGCAGCAGGCAGTGAAGAAAGTGAATGGTATGTTAGCATTCATAGCAAAAGGATTTGAGTATAGGAGCAGGGAGGTTCTACTGCAGTTGTACAGGGTCTTGGTGAGACCACACCTGGAGTATTGCGTACAGTTTTGATTTCCAAATCAGAGGAAAGACATTCTTGCCATAGAGGGAGTACAGAGAAGGTTCACCAGATTGATTCCTGGGATGTCAGGACTTTCATATGAAGAAAGACTGGATAGACTCGGCTTGTACTCGCTAGAATTTAGAAGATTGAGGGGGGATCTTATAGAAACTTACAAAATTCTTAAGGGGTTGGACAGGCTAGATGCAGGAAGATTGTTCCCGATGCTGGGGAAGTCCAGGACAAGGGGTCACAGTTTAAGGATTAAGGGGAAATCCTTTAGGACCGAGATGAGAAAAACATTTTTCACACAGAGAGTGGTGAATCTCTGGAACTCTCTGCCACAGAAGGTAGTTGAGGCCAGTTCATTGGCTATATTTAAGAGGGAGTTAGATGTGGCCCTTGTGGCTAAATGGATCAGGGGGTATGGAGAGAAGGCAGGTACAGGATACTGAGTTGGATGATCAGCCATGATCATATTGAATGGCGGTGCAGGCTCGAAGGGCCGAATGGCCTACTCCTGCACCTATTTTCTATGTTTCTATGTTTCTAGACAATAGGTGCAGGAGTAGGCCATTCGGCCCTTCAAGCCAGCACAGCCATTCAATGTGATCATGGCTGATCATCCACAATCAGCACCCTGTTCCTGCCTTCTCCCCATATCCCCTGACTCCACTATCTTCAAGAGCGCTATCTAGCTCTCTCTTGAAACTATCTAGAGAACCGGCCTCCACTGCCCTCTGATGTGGTTTCACTACAGTTACCTCATTTAGTTCACCAACCTTAACTTTTTTCATGTTAATTAATATGATAGTGCTTCAATAAGATGACTGATTATTAAAGAGTTGAATAGAAACATAGAAACAGAAACATAGAAAATAGGTGCAGGAGTAGGCCATTCAGCTCTTCGAGCCAGCACTGCCGCTGATCATCCAAAATCAGTACCCCGTTCCTGCTTTTACCCCATTTCCCTTGATTCCATTAGCCCTAAGAACTTAAGAACTTAAAAATGTTTTCAAACAAAATCTAAATCTCAGTTTGCCTTGAAATTCCAGTAAGCAGGACGAGATGATCAAACAGCATTTGTTTTATTTATCTGTGACATTGATACAATGACATCTGTCTGCGTTTCTCTTCACCTTTGTCCGGAGGCAAATATACTGTTCAATAGACAATAGACAATAGGGCAGGAATAGGCCATTCAACCCTTCAAGCCAGCACTGCCATTCAATGTGATCATGGCTGATCATCCACAATCAGCACCCCGTTCCTGCCTTCTCCCCATATCCCCTGACTCCGCTATCTTCAAGAGCGCTATCTAGCTCTCTCTTGAAACTATCTAGAGAACCGGTCTCCACTGCCCTCTGAGGTAGAGAATTCCTCAGACTGACAACTCTCTGTGTGAAAAAGTGTTTCCTCATCTCCGTTGTATATGGCTTACCCCTTATTCTTAAACTGTGGCCCCTGGTTCTGGACTCCCCCCAACATCGGGAACATGTTTCCTGCCTCTAGCGTGTCCAAACGCTTAATAATATTATTTGTTTCAATAAGATTCCCTCTCATCCTTCCTTCCAGAGTATACAAGCTCACCCGCTCCATTCTCTCAGCATATGACAGTCCCGCCATCCCGGGAATTAACCGTGAACCTATGCTGCACTCCCTCAATAGTAAGAATGTCCTTCCTCAAATTTGGAGACCAAAACTGCACACAATACTCCAGGTGTGGTCTCACTAGGGTCCTGTACAACTGCAGAAGGACCTCTTTGCTCCTATACTCAACTCCTCTTGTTATGAAGGCAAACATTTCATTCGCTTTCTTCACTGCCTGCTGTACCTGCATGCTTACTTTCATTGACTGATGAACAAGGACCCCCAGATCCCGTTGTACTTCTACTTTTCCCAACTTGACACAATTTAGATAATAATCTTCCTTCCTGTTTTTGATACCAAAGTGGATAAATTTACATTTATCCACATTAAACTGCATCTGCCATGCATCTGCCCACTCACCCAACCTGTCCAAGACACTCTGCATTCTCATAGCATCCTCCTCATAGTTCACACTGCCAACCAGCTTTGTGCCATCTGCAAATTTGCTAATGTTATTTATAATCCCTTCATCTAATCATTAATATATATTGTAAATAGCTGTGGTCCCAGCACCGAGCCTTGCGGCACCCCACTAGTCACTCACTGCCTGCCATTCTGAAAAGGACCCGTTAATCCCTACTCTTTGTTTCCTGTCTGCCAACCAATTTTCTATCCATGTCAGCACTCTACCACCAATATCATGTGCCCGAATTTTGCCCACTAATCTCCTATGTGAGACCTTATCAAATGCTTTCTGAAAGTCCAGGTACACTACATGCACTGGCTCTCCCTTGTCCATTTTCCTAGTTACAACCTCAACAGATTCCAGAAGATTAGTCAAGCTTGATTTCCATTTCGTAAATCCATGCTGACTTGGACCGATCCTGTTACTGCTATCCAAATGTGCCGCTATTTAATCTTTTATGATTGACTCCAGCATCTTTCCCACCACCGATGTCAGGCTAACTGGTCTATAATTCCCTGTTTTCTCTTTCCCGCCTTTCTTGAAAAGTGTGATAACTTTAGCCACCCTCCAATCCACAGGAACTAATCCTGAATCTATAGAACATTGGAAAATGATCACCAATGTCCACAATTTCTAGAGCTACTTCCTTAAGTACCCTAGGATACTTAAGGATTAGAGAGATGGAGATAAACAAATTGTAGACATTATGAGTTCACTAGACAATTTTTTGAATAATTTGATGGTGAATGAGCTGGTAACCAATATTTAAGTAAATACCGTTAATTATATTTGGTTAATTAGCATTATAATTACAACACTTGGCCCTGTCCTTTGCAGATGGTTCTTTCCTTTGAAATAAATAAACACTGTGTTTCACTGCCAGGACCATCCCAGCCAGGTTGAGCAGGCAGATTGTACATCGTAAGTGTGGGACAATTGCAGTAATACTGACGTCCATTGGGCTCTGAAGAAGACAATAAGCAAAACCATTGCATATTTGAGACCTCTGTCTTTGTGTGGGAGTCCAAAACCTTCTGATGTTTTCAGAGAGAGCTCCATGCAGTGGCATTTCCCAACAAATTGCACCCATTGCTTTAACCATCTTTCCATTAAATAGTACATGTACTTTTAGCAGGACTGATGCAGAATCTCGACCTGAAGTTCACTGTCCCTTCACCTCATTGATGTTGCCTGACCCACTATGTTCCGCCAACAACTTGTTTATTGATTCATAGCCTTATTAGTCCCCGCAAAATGTATCACCTCACGCATCTCAACATTGAATTCTAGCCATCATTTTTCTGCCCATCTTACTAACTGATCAATGTCACTCGGTTCCCAAAGACACCCTCCTTGTATCAATAACAGCTCCAGTGTTTGCGTTACTGTGAACCTACTAACCACACATCATACATTCACATCCTCATCACTGATGAATGTAACAAACATTGACCCCCTGAATAAACTATGTTCTCACTAGCCCCAGACTCCCTGACTATGGCTGTCCTCCCGCATAATCCCATCACAACTATCTTATGGTAGCCCTCCAAAGCCATTTGGTGTTGGCAATATGATGGTTAATTGGCTGGTCACAAATTTTTGATCCAAGCCACTCTTTCCTTGACTGATGAGTAAGATGAAAAGTTAAAGTTCCTATTTTGAGGTGAAATTCATGGTATTGTGGTGCTGTCTTTAGTACTTCCTGAAATTAGAGTGACCTTTACTTAACCCCATAAACACCAAACACAAACTGAACGATCTTCCACTGCACTGGAGGAAATAACTGTTTTTGTTTCCTTGCAAACTAATTGCCTTGGAAACATAAGGTCATAAGGAATAGAAATAGAATTAGGCCATTTGGCCCATCAAGTCTACGCCATTCAATCATGGCTGATCTATCTCTCCCTCCTAACCCCATTCTCTTGCCTCCTCCCCATAACCTCTGACACCTGTAGTAATCAAGGAACTATCTATACCTTAAAAATATCCACTGACTTGGCCTCCACAGCCGTCTGTGGCAAAGAACTCCACAGATTCACCACCCTCTTGACTAAAGAAATTTCTCCTCTTCTCCTTCCTAAAAGAACGTCCTTTAATTCTGAGGCTAAGACCTCAAGTCCTAGACTCTCCCACTAGTGGAAACATCCTCTCCACATCCACTCTATCCAAGCCTTTCACTATTCTATATGTTTCAATTAGGTCCCCCCTCATTCTTCTAAACTCCAGCGAGTACAGGCCCAGTGCTGACAAACGCTCATCATTGGTTAACCTACTCATTCCTGGAAACGAATGACTTTAAAGAAGTATAATTGATCAAGCAATCTTACCAAACTAATTTCCAACAGGTTATTTTCCAAACGATCACTCCATTGTCTAATTACAGTCTGTGTGCAGCTAGTAAATTTCTTATGTCATTGCACATGACTGTTAAAGTTAAAATAGTGATGACTGGATGTGGTGTGGTGCAATTATGGTTCTTGTAATCCAGAGGTGTGGGCAACCAAGGAATTTACATTCAGTTAATTATCTGGAATTTGGAAGACAACAACTAGTTTCAGTAATGATAGCTTCAAAACCATTGAGTCCCAAGCTCCCAAAACAAAAGGAACATAATTTTGTTTTGCCTATTTAGAACTTGTATTTAGGAACATAAGATTTCCAAGATGTAAAAATACAGATATTGTTCCATTCATTCTAGTCATCCTGCTAGTTGTTATAATGATAACGCAGTTGATGGCAAAGTTGTGCTCCTCATAGAACCATTCCTCCCAGCACCAGAGACTCAGGTTTAAACCTGATCTCATGTATGTCTGAGTGAAGTTTGCTCTCTCACCCTGTGAGCATGTGGGTTTCTTCTGGATGCTCTGGTTTCCTCCCACACCACAAAGACATACATGTTGGTAGCCAAATTGACTACACCGAAGTGCCCCTGATTTGTAGATGAGGCGTGGAATCTGGAGGAAACTGGTGGAGATATTTCAGAAAGTTATCATCATCTTTTCAAACCACATTGCACTCACCACATTGTCTCAAATTGCTCATTTATTGTGGCTTAGAATGTGTCTCACTGATAAAATTGTTTTATCTAGCTGGAGGTGGTACGTGCCAAACAGTTAAATTTATTGAGAAGATCAAGTCCAATTCTGCTGTGATAGTTTGTATTGCATTTAGTATCTGATCCCACATTAGTTGACGCATATTTTCCGATTTGTATTGTGTCATCAAAGAACATTTCACCATTTTGGTGCATCATTAGACAATATATTAGCTAGATGCATGAGCTAATTTACAATACTTGCTTTGCAGTTCATTTACATGATATCAGACCAATTCAACATTAAATGTGAAGATTTTATGTATTTTTCAGAAATAAGTTATATACGTTAGAATTAACTAAACAAAAACTGAAAAAGAACCAGGATCAAACTTGGAGAAGTTGGTCACCATTGTATCAGCTGAGCAAAATGGAGGCTAATCCAGATCAAGCTATATGCTAGTCATAATGAAGGTGGTGGCACGGTTATCTAAATGCTTCTGCTGTGGCCATTGTTACTTTTACTGTTCTAAACTTTTTTTGTATATAAATGATGACATGAAATTTGTGATAAATCTCAGCTTTTTCCAGTGAAAGTTGATCAGCATTGTCATACTGAGCTGACCTGAGCTAATCTTCTGAATCATCAATCCATTTTAAACATCATCTATCCAGTTCAGGTTATTCCTGACGTAAAGCTAAGCTCTTGCTTTTCATGTTTCTGGTGTTGCTATCACTTCTTCAACTATTGTGCACCTGCTTTGCATGTAAGTTGCAGTAAATATGTTTGTGGAAGTAAATTCTCATTTGAAGGGTTATTGGTGAATTATCCCATGCTGTGAATGAGCATGCATATCCTTATAATTGACTTCAGTAATTAAGATGCGTTGATTGGATTAGAATTGATTGAAATAATTTTTAACTCAAGATATATTTTATACTCTAGAGAGATTTGTTAAAATTAATTAAATACATATGTTCCTTCACAAATTGCACCACAGTGGCACAGCATTAGAGCTGCTGCTTTACAGTATCAGAGACCTGGATTTGACCTAACTACATGTGATGTCTGCACAGAGTTTGCATGTTCTCCCTGTGGGTTTTCTCCAGTGGTTCCGGTTTCCTCTCACATCCCAAAGATGTGCGAGTTTGTAGTTAATGGGCCTGTCCCACTTGGCGATTTTTTAGGCAACTGCAGCGACTGTCGTAGTCGTAGCAGGTCGCCAAAAAACTGGTGACAACCTACGTCATCCTGGCGACAACCTCCGACAGCACCTATATCAGGAGAAGTCAAGCTACGCTCATTGGCATCAAACCCACTGTTGCCGAAAATGTTTCAACATGTTGAAAATTTAGCAGCCACCAGAAAGATGCTACGACTTTTTACGCGACTGAAGAGACTACTCCCGGCGACCACCGGCGAACATGTGGCGACAAACTAGTCGCCTGTAGTTGCCTAAAAAATCGCCTGTCGGACAGGCCCATTAATTGGCTTTTGAAAAATTGTCCCTATTTGTGTGTATGATAAAACTAGTGTACGGGTGATCGCTGGTCGGTGCCAACTAGGTGGGCTGAAGGGCCTGTTTCCACACTGTATCTCTGAAGTAAACAAAATTATTCCCAATCTCTATCCCAGTGATTGTGCACAATATTTCGCAGAGGCTGAAGACCATACTCCAGATCCCACTATCTACTGATTCCACCGTGTGACAGTCTTATTCTGTGGCGTTTGAATTATTGTATACTCAAATGCAAGAATTTGAAGCCCAGCAGTTTCGGGTTACAGAAGTTTCATTGGTTTGCTACTTTGAGTAGTTGTTCCATTTTTTAGGTGTTGAGGCATTGACAAGGTCTGTAAATCCCATGGCACAATGAATGAAAGCAACAAAAGGTATGCTTCTTGCCCGACTGAGGTGTTCTAAAACAGAGTAACATTTTTCTGCTTTGGTCAGAAGAAAGGAGTAAGTCAGCAGATGTCACTTGAGTCAGTGAGCCCCAGGAAAATGAATTGCTTTTCTTTGGGCTGATGTTGACACTGACAAGATTTTGCCTCCAAGTCATCATCATTACCTGTCACCTGCTGGCTGCCATTAAATGTGAAGGAAGCCTTTCTCTGGGATTCTGGGCCTTTAATTTGAATTTTTACAGTGAATTGCAAAATAGGCTTGTAAATGATACAATTTGAGGATTGCAGCTTTTTCTCATCTCGGCAGGCACTGATTATCAATCTGGAGTCAATCTGTTAAGCAAGAAAACACACACTGAGTTTTCATACAGCTGTGGAGACTGTTCCACTGACTACTGAAGGTGTTTTTAAGTTCTATACATAATCCTTGTTTCCATTTTGAACTGGGTGGATATCTTAATATCCCAACAAAGGGTAATGCTATACATGCATTCAACTCTATGATCTGCAGCAAAGGGTTTAAATCCAATACAGTAAATAGCCACTTAACAAGGCAATGTTTGTTTAATCATTGCTTGAGTTCCACTCTAATTAATGGGTCTTAAATTTAATCCATTTGACATTCATCCCAGTGTTGTAATGTGAGCTGGCCATTTTTATATCCTTTTATAATTTAAAAGTTGGACTTTTCCATTTACTTCACCTTGCTACTCAATAGGCACCAGAAATAACTGAGTCTTTGCATCTCCTCACATATATATCTGGACAAAATAGGAATCCATTAATGTTTAAAACAAAACATTATTGTTTGGCATGAAGGATCCCTAGGTCGTACACTGTTCACTCCTGTGGGCTTTCTCCAGGTACAAGCCTTCAATATGTAACCAAGGGAGAGTCCACAGTAGCTTTCATTTAAAAATAAGCAGAATACCATATTCAAAACATGAAATTAATAATCTCAGATCTTTTGTGTTGGTTTATCTAATTATGTCCTTATGCCCTTGAAGGTTTGTCTAATTGTTATCCTGTGGTTTTGAAAATGGAATAATTAAGGGTAAGAGCTAATGAATATGTATCGGGCTACATCCACAACCCTCTGTAATTTCTTGTGGTCATGGGTGGAGCTTTTCCCAAACCTCGCCTCTTTTGGGCCTCCTTTGTTCTTTTTCTAACCTGATCGGTGATATAAACAATGTCAGCTGCCCTAATGAGGAAATAATCCAAGCAAGCATTGTTTATTTTTCTCTTCCTTGTAAACGTCAGACAAAGGTTTTAGGTTTAATGTGTAAAAAGGAACTGCAGATGCTGGTATATACCGAAGATAGACACAAAGTACTGGAGTAACTCAGCTGGTCAAGAAGCATCTCCGGAGAAAAAGGATGGGAAAAGGAAAAAGGATCTTTTTATCCTGAGATGCTGACTGATCCGCTGAGTTACTCCAGCACTTTGTGTTTATTTTCGTTCGAGGTTTATTTTTGTACAGTGAAAAGTTTTGGTTTGCATACTATCCAATCAAATCAGATAATTACATACCATCAATCCAATCAGGTTAAAGTCAATACAATAGGTAGAGCAAAGGAATAGATACAGAGTGCAGAATATAGTTCTCAGATTTGTTCCAGAGACACGGTCCAAGTCAAGTCAAGAGAGTTTATTGTCATGTGTCCCAGATAGGACAATGAAATTCTTGCTTGCTGCAGCACAACAGAATATTGTAGGCATAATACAGAACAGATCAGTGTGTCCATATACCATAGACCATATATATATACACATAAATAAACAGATAACGTGCAATAGGCTGTTATAGTTCAGAGTTTGTTTGATGTTGTATTTAATAGCCTGATGGCTGTGGGGAAGCAGCTGTTCCTGAACCTGGATGTACCGGATTTCAGGCTTCTGTACCTTTTACCTGATGGCAACGGAGATACACGAAGCTGGGGGGCAGTGTTAGTTGTGAGGAGGATGCTCGGAGGCTGCAAGGTGACCTGGATAGGCTGGGTGAGTGGGCAAATGCATGGCAGATGCAGTATAATGTGGATAAATGTGAGGTTATCCACTTTGGTGGCAAAAACAGGAAAGTAGACTATTATCTGAATGGTGGCCGATTAGGAAAAGGGGAGATGCAACGAGACCTGGGTGTCATGGTACACCAGTCATTAAAAGTAGGCAGGTACACAAAAATGCTGGAGAAACTCAGCGGGTGCAGCAGCATCTATGGAGCGAAGGAAATAGGTAACGTTTCGGGCCGAAACCCTTCTTCAAAAGTAGGCATGCAGGTGCAGCAGGCAGTGAAGAAGGCGAATGGTATGTTAGCATTCATAGCAAAAGGATTTGAGTATAGGAGCAGGGAGGTTCTACTGCAGTTGTACAGGGTCTTGGTGAGACCACACCTGGAGTATTACGTACAGTTTTGGTCTCCTAATCTGAGGAAGGACATTCTTGCCATAGAGGGAGTACAGAGAAGGTTCACCAGACTGATTCCTGGGATGTCAGGACTTTCATATGAAGAAAGACTGGATAGACTCGGCTTGTACTCGCTAGAATTTAGAAGATTGAGGGAGGATCTTATAGAAACATACAAAATTCTTAAGGGGTTGGACAGGCTAGATGCAGGAAGATTGTTCCAGATGTTGGGGAAGTCCAGAACAAGGGGTCACAGTTTAAGGATAAGGGGGAAATCTTTTAGGACCGAGATGAGGAAAACATTTTTCCCACAGAGAGTGGTGAATCTCTGGAATTCTCTGCCACAGAAGGTAGTTGAGGCCAGTTCATTGGCTATATTTAAGAGGGAGTTAGATGTGGCCCTTGTGGCTTAAGGGGTCAGGGGGTATGGAGAGAAAGCAGGTACAGGATACTGAGTTGGATGATCAGCCATGATCATATTGAATGGCGGTGCAGGCTCGAAAGGCCGAATGGCCTACTCCTGCACCTATTTTCTATGTTTCTATGTTACTATGAGTGTGTGGGTCTTTGATGATGGTGTGGGTCTTTGATGATGTTGGCAGCCTTTTTGAGGCAGCGACTGCAATAAATCCCTTCGATGGGGATGTCAGAGCCGATGATGGACTGGGCAGTGGTCACAACTTTCTGCATTCTTTTCCACTCCAAGACGTTCAAGTTGCCGAACCAAGCCACGATGCAACCAGTTAGTATACTCTCTACTGTGCTCCTGTAGAAGTTCGAGAGAGTCCTCCTTGACATACCGACTCTCCGTAATCTTCTCAGGAAGTAGAGGAGTTGATGTGCTTTCTTTATAATTGCATCAGTGTGCTGGGACCAGGAAAGATCTTCGGAAATATGCACGCCCAGGAATTTGAAGTTCTTGACCCTTTCCACCATAAGCGGTATAAGTTGATAAAAGCGGGATTGTGGGTCCCTATCCTACCCCTTCGAAAGTCCACAATCAGCTCCTTGGTTTTGCTGTTGTTGAGAGTCAGGTTGTTGTGCTGGCACCATTCGGTCAATCGGTCGATCTGACTTCTATACTCTGACCCGTCACCATCAGTGATATTCCCACAACAGTGGTGTCATCGGCGAACTTTATGATGGAGTTCGTACTATGTCCGGCTACACAGTCATGAGTATAGAGTGAGTACAGCAGGGAGCTGAGCACGCAGCCTTGAGGTGCTCCCGTGCTGAGTGCTATCGAGGATGACACATTTCCACCAATACGGACAGACTGTGATCTGAAGTCGAGGATCCAATTGCAGAGGAATGTGCAGAGACCCAGATCTGAGACCTTGGTAACCAGCTTGGAGGGGATGATTGTATTAAACTCCGAGCTGTAGTCAATGAATAACAGCCTGACATATGAGTTTTTGTTGTCCAAGCGGTCCAGAGTGGTCCAATGTCCACAATGAGGTAGAGGTGAATTGGACTGAACCCTAGCTTATGGAAGGATCTTTCAGAAGCCTGATAACAGAGGGGAAGAACTGTTTCTGAGTAAGGTGGTTCATGCTTTGAAGCTTTCTGCATCTGCTGCTTGACGGGAGTGGGGAGAAGAAAGAATGACTGAGGTGGGATAAGTCTTTGATTATGTTGGCGGCTTTTCCGAGGCAGCATGAAGTGCTGATTGAAGCTATAGTGGGGCATCTGGTCTGTGTGATGGACTCGGCTAAATCCACAATTCTCCGCAATTTCTTGTGGTCTTGGACAGAGCTGTTCCCAAAGCAAGCTGTGATGCATCACAACAGTATGCTTTCTATTGTGCATGTGTAGAAGTTTGTAAGTCATCAGGGTCATGTTGAATCTCCTCAGTCTGCTAAGGAGGTAGAGGCAGTGATGTATCTTCTTGGCTGTCACATTAATATGATTGGCCTACGGTAGATTGTTGATAATATTTACACTAAGGAACTTGAAGCTCATAACCATTTCTACCTCGGCACCATTGATGCTAATTGGAACATATTCTCCACCGCGCTTCCTGATGTCGATAACTAGCACCTTCCTCTTGCTAACAATGGAGAGCTGGTTGTCCTGACACCATGTTACTAAATTCTCTATCTCTTGTGTACTCCGTCTCATTATTATTCGTTTTCAGGCCCACCATAGTGGTGCCATCTGCATTCTGCAAACATATAGATGGAGTTAGAGCTGAATGTGCAGTCATGAGTGTGTAGGGAGCACAGCAAGGGACTGAGAATTCATCATTATAGGGCACTGGTGTTGAGATTTATTGTGGAGGATATATTGTTGTCACCTAGCCTCGCTGATCAAATGTATAGGTTTCACATGGTACATGAAATCCTTTTGGTGCATTAACTGGAACAGAATTTTCAGAATTAATCCAAGTGGTTGCAAAGAGTTTGCAAAGAAATGGTAGACTAAAGGAGCAAGGACACCACCCTCAGGTCTCACTTTGTTACGTGCTCATCAATTCCTCTGCTGAATGAGTGCTTGTTAGCATTGTGTTTAAAACGGGGACTGAAGTGCGAACGATGACGTTACCTGGATGAATGATCTAAATACAGGATTTGCAGCGTGTGAAGATTCACACTGATAGTGCGTAGGCTTTTTATTTTGACATCGTTCTAGTGGTTCCAATATTAATAAGGAGCTCCAGCTTAATCCAAGCAGTTTTCCTGTTGCTGTTGGTGACCAAATATTTGTACGGGATTGGCAGACCAATCTCACTTTAATGCTGTAGACAGTTGCACCTGAAGAACTGCAGCCGTTCAAGAAGGCAGCACACCACCATCTTCTCAAGGGTAGTTAGGGATGTCTATTAAATATTGATGCAGCCTGCGAAGCCTGCATCCCTTGATGAATAAAAACGAATGTATTAGCTATACTAATCCTCCGAGAGGGTTTCTTGGTAATTTGACTAAATGTGGTTGTTCCACGTTGAGCAAATATCAAAGAGAAGGAGGAATTCAGTGGGTTAGGCAGAATCTGTAGTGCACATTGCTATCCCACATGTTAGTTTAAGGTTCCCTCTTACTCAGCTGTAGAGTTCATTTCTCTTCGGTTTCCCATTACTGAGGACTTAATGAGGATTGTCACGGTTACATATTTTTGGTTCATACAAGAAACTGAAAATTTTAAAAGTTGAAGGTTTTTTTTCAGATGGAACAAGAATGAGGAAAAATCCATTGTTTGTGAAGGTCTTTTCTTCCATGACAGCTGATTAGCAAAAAATTGTTTCATTTTAACCACTAAGCAAGAATCCTCTCAACAAAATGTAGAAATTATACATAACATTTTTTAGTGAATAAATGCAATAGCTCTGTAAATTAGAGATTTCATTCATCATGCGTTAGGCTTTTGTCGTGGTCTTTATGAATTAGACGGGATTTGCACTGGAGCAAGCCCAACATCAGGGGAGTTGAGAGATTAGTTTAGGCATGGAGGAGAGGGAATCAGTTTCCTTTAAATTATTTCTTCTTCTGCTGAATCTGTGCTGCCAATTACACCTCCAGCCCTGCTGGAAATGATGCTTAAAATAAGGATAATTAACCCAGTGTATAAAAGAAAATGTGTTTACTGGGTGTAAGTTTCCAAAGATTCTTTTAACAAAGTCACACATTTTGGGAAGTGGGACATGTGCTGGGGTGTCTTTTGTGGGCTACCACATAGACTTCTCTAAGAGTAACATCATCATCATCATTGTTGAAAACATCAACGGGCACAGTGCCTTACAATGCTATGCACGACAGTGATCGCAACTTCTACTGGTGTGCATGGCCGTTGGCTCGCTAGGAGCTCATCCGCCCTTTGACAGGTCTTGTTTTTGGTCCTGCTGGGGGTCCACAGCCCCCTTCGCATGTGGCAAACCAGGTGGGGAAGATGGTTTAGTCGCCGACTATCCGACCATGAAGCATGTAGCACGAGATTACATGGTACCCGTGGCGGGGGAAACTCCCCCCGACCTGACCATCATCAATCAATCTATAAACCTCTTCTCTAACAAGAACATAATAAATGCTCATGTGTTCTATCATTCCAAGAACTGAAGAAATTGTATTTTTCAAAATGCAATGTGTAATTTGGCTTTTCTTTCTGTGCATTGTTAAGGTAAATCAGGCTCTTCGTCTTTCTAAAATGTTGTGGATGGAGTGAAAGTCTAGGATGATGATATGATGATAATCAAGTGGATTGCTTTGTGTGGGAAGGAACTGCAAATGCTCGTTTACACCAAAGATGGACACAAAATGCTGGTGTAACTCAGCAGAACAGATGGCATCTCTGGAGAAAAGAAATGGGTGATGCTTCGGGTTGAGACCCTTCTTCAGCCTTCTTCAGGTTGCTTTGCCCTGAATGGTGTTATGCAACATGAGAGTTGTTGGGTGCTAGATTACAATAGAATACTCTCCATATACAGTTTAGTGGAGAGTATTCCATTATACTTTTCACTTGTGCTAGGTAGAGTGTCTTACATGATACTCACTGGCTTTGACCTGCCTTTGTAACTATTGTGTTTATGTAGCTGATCCATTTAAGTGTCTGCTCAATGGTGGTGGAATTTGTGATGGAACACTGTTGAACATAATAGTGGATGGGTAGATTGCCGTGTGCTGCAGATGGTAATTGCCTACCAATCTTATGATACAAATGTTACTCCCCTCTTATCGGTTCATGCCTGGATGATGTCTGCACACTGGCATGGGCTGCTTCATTTGCTGAAAATATGCAAATGACATTGAATATAGTGTCATCATCAACAAGCATTCCCACTTTTCTCCTTATGATGGAAGGAACACCTGGACCAACCTGATCTCCCAGTTGCCAAACACTTTAATTCCCCTTCCCATTCCCACACAGACCTTTCTTCCTAGGCCTCCTCCATTGTCAGTGGGGCTAAATGCAAATTGGAGGAACAGCATATCATATTTTGCTTGGGCATCTTACAACCCAGTGGTATGAATATTGATTCCTCTAACTTCAAGTAACCCCTGCATTCCCTCTCTCTCCATCCCTCTCCCACCCGTTGCACCAGCTTCTCGTTCTCACCTAGCAAATGGCCCGTTTCCTTTATCATCGTTATATTTTTGCATATCTTTCATTCATTTGTTCTATATCTCTCTACGTCAATGTTTGTATCTCTTGTTTCCGTTTCCCATGACCCTCAGTCTGAAGAAGGGTCTTGACCCGAAACGTCACCCATTCCTTCTCTCCAGAGATGCTGCCTGGCCCACTGAGTTACTCCAGCATTTTGTGTCTTGGTCAGTACTGATACAGCCTGAAGATGCTGGAGTTAGGACTGCCCTGGTGACATCCCACAATGTTACCCTTCCACTGGGATCATTGACTTCCAATAATCACAGGCACCTTCTTTTGAGATTTTTTCCTTTGATGGCAATTGAGCTCAATTTTCCCTGGGCACCTTGATGTAACATTTAGTCAACTGCTGGTTTGAGATCAAACTCTCACCTCACCTGTTGAATTCAGCTCTTTGTTCCATGCTTGGACTCAGGCCATGATAGAGTCTGGAGCAGAATGCTCTCACTCTCACCTCACCTGTTGAATTCAGCTCTTTGTTCCATGCTTGGACTTAGGCCATGATAGAGTCTGGAGCAGAATGCTCTCAGCAAAACCCAAACTGAATATTGGTGAGAAGGTCATTGATGAGTAAGTGCTGCATGATGGCATTTTTGACAACAGCTTCCATCACTTTGCACTTGTTTGGAAGTTGATTGATTTGGTAGTAATTAGCTGGATTGAACATGTCCATATTTTTGTGAATGGGACATATCTGGGCAAGTATACATATTTTGGGGTAGATGCTAATGTTATAACTATAGTTGTTGTATAACAGCTTTGTTAGAGATGTAACCAGTTGTGGACTGCAAGTCTTCAGTGCAATAGCTGGGATGATGCCTGCTCTTAGCTCTGTCCAGAGCTCTTATCCATCTCTTTATATCATGTGAAATGAACTGAATTAAATGGAGAATGGCTCCTATCAGGCTGGGGATCTCAGGAGGAAGCTCTGAGCTGGATCATCTCTTTGACACTTTGGGGTGAATATGATTGTGAATGTTTTTTTTTGCTATGCCTCTCATGTGCTGGGCATGCCATTGTTAAGATATAAATATATTTGGAGCCTCTGATTCTTGTTGCATGTTCAATTGTCCATTGTCATTCATGGTTTGATAGGTCTCCAGACCATTAACCTGACCTAGATTCGCATGAAATGTCCCTTGAGTCAAAGGGTACTTGGCAGAATTACTTCAAGTACTCTTGTTCCATGTGGGATGCAACTTTAGTCAGGGCAAATTGTTAGAAAAATTTAACTCTCATAATGGGAGGAAGATTCATTTAATGGAATCGTTGTTGGATTTTTGGGAGAAAATTTATTTTGAAACCAAAATAGCAGCAGATGGCAAAGAGTAATCAGGAAAATACAATGGCTATTGCAGTGAAGGAGTAATATTTAAATATCAAAACAAATGCAGTGTTGTATTTGTAAAATCTTTGCAGTTTTGGTTTGGAAGTGCGATGCATCAGTAAATAACTGTTGCACTGCAATTGTGGTGTGTCTGCATCAGTATTGATCGCTATACATTAATGAGCACACAGGATGCCTCTGGTTTTGTAAATTCAGTTTACTTATAAATGGGGTGGAACATTAGTATGTGCTGCACAAACCAAGAGAAGAAGGCTCCATGAAAATGCTCATCCTCAAACATTGTTGAACCCAACTGTGAATGTAAGACATAAGACTGAATTATTTCTAAATCTTCAATTCAAAGGACATGTCAGATCACTCTACTTGGTATTTTGCAAAGGATCAACTTTCAGAGAAGCCATTGCGCAGCTAATTTGATGCACTCCATGTGATAGTCCACTAGCTGAGAAATGGACCGGAACATGTTGATTGCACATACTTAAGTCCTATACTACCTGGCGAAGTGGTGGAGTATCATATTGGCACAGGAATTTATTCAACAATGTAAAAGCTGCCTCAGATACGTAGGTAACTGTAACCTGCTAAATTACTACTCTTCAGTTTCATTTAATTATCAGTTAACTGAAAGACTGGGTGATTAATAGAGCCATTAAACAATTACACTTCACCTGCGCCCCATGTAGTTGTACGGCCATTTTACCCTTTCCCCTTCCCACCCCCACTTCCATTCTCTTCCACCTATAATCCTCACTCTGGCCTCACATTTTGCACTTCATCAATCATTATGTCATGCTTTTTTCTCTTTTCATCTCTGGCCTTTGTCCAGCCATCTGCCAATTAACCACCCACCCCCTCACCTATATCCACCTATCATTTGCCAGACTTTATCCTCCCCTGCCCCCCATCTCTTCCAGCTTTCTCCCACTACAATCATTCTGTCGAAGGGTCCTGACCTGAAGTGTCACCTATCCATGTCCTCAAGACATGCTGCCTGGCCCGCAGAGTTACTCCAGCACTTTGAGTCATCTTTCTTTTGTAAATCAGCATCTGAGAACTAAAAGGGACCCGACGTGCCACGCCGCCGAGCATTAAGAGGAGCCACTGAGAACTAAGAGCGACCTGGTGGAGGGGCCTGCAAGAATCAAGAGGGATCCAGTGACATGTGGCCACATGCAGCAGCAGGCCTAGTTCACCGCTGCGAGAAGCTACTTTGAAACTTGTCGGCGACAGAAACGCGGCTACTCTTTGTGTACTGCCTAGTCTGTTGTATGATTTTTCCAGATTGTATGCAAAAACAAAGAATTGCACTGTACTTGGGTACATGTGACAATAAAGTATCATTGAATCATTATATCTTTCCCTCACCAAAGGAATGTTTGGTAATCCTAAATTTCTACCAGAATATTTCAGCTCCAGACCTTATCACAGCCTTGACACAGACATAACACAAGGACTGAGAGCAAGAGCAGAGTTAAGAGAAGTTGTTCTTGACATCATAAGAGTACTTGACCAAACGGTGTGTAAACAAAACTTGAAGAATCTGAGGTCAGTAGAAATCAAATACCAGGTGGTTATCAGGAGGCAGATTATCCCAGGTCAAAGCCATTTGTGGTTGTGCCTCCAACCCAATCACCTACAATTGCTTTATTATTGAGCTTCTTTCACAAATGGGCAGTTTGCTAACAGTGATCAACTGTATATTCACAACTCCTGTAATAATGAAGTAGTTGTGCCAGCTTGTGATAGAATCTTTATGACATAAAGGTTTGATAGTAAGATTAAACGAGAACTTACCTAAGTTTGAAGTTTGATCTTTATTTTATGAGGAGTTACGTAGGTGATTACGTGAAGAAGCCCGTCAGTGCGCCTGCGCGTCAATCTTCAAAGCAGCGGTGTGAAATCACAAAAAACAAGAACCGAAGTAATATAGTCTCATACTAAAACGAGTAATACAAGAACTTCCATCTGACCTTTATGATAGAGGGTAGGGTCGTGGCGGGCACGTAATCACCTACGTAACTCCTCATAAAATAAAGATCAAACTTCAAACTTAGGTAAGTTCTCGTTTAATCTTACTATTTTACTTCGGAGTCACGTGAGTGACTACGTGAAGATTTTAAAGCTTTGTGATTTCATGCCGTGGATCAATCCCGGCTTCTCACTGCATAGATTGACTCGGAACGAGAATAATCAATCATGCATTCATAATAACATTTGTACCACAAATGCAGTAATTCATTTCAAGAATGAAATGAATCAGATCCCCTTTAAACCAGAGGAATTTACACAGAACTTAAAATAGTTTCTGCAAACAACCCCGCATTAACAATAGGCCGATGGTAAAAATGTTGAAACATCAACTCATTGGACCACCCGGCGGCTGCGAGGATATGGTCGACGGGGCCGTCTTTTGCCCTGGCCGCCGACATTTCTGCTGCCCTAGTCGAGTGAGACGTAAAAACATAAGTGTTAATACCAGCAGCTGTTAAGACTTCTTTTATCCATCTGGAAATAGTCTGTATTGAAACTCTCTTGTGTGGTTTCTTGTGTGTGATCAAAAACCCAGTTTCCGTATTCTCAAATTCTTTGTGACCTCAATGTATTGTAATAAATATGTCTTAATACAAAGACCTGGATCATTTGGATATGCTGCCAGCATAATTTTAAATCCTGTCACACCTGGCCTAATTTGCTTTATTAGGTCATAGATATAGAATGTAACCTTGTCTTCAGTTACTTCCATACTATCTATTTGTAATTTTCCAAGTGTTTGCACTCGTTGTGCTGTCACTCATGCCATAAACATGAATACTTTCATACTGAGCTTGACCAAAGGTAAAGACACACTTGATAACCATCACGAAGTAGTTTCAGTACCACACTTACATCCCAGATTGTCACGTACCTAGGTTTCGGTGGTTTGGAATTAAAGATTCCTTTCATTATTCTGGAAACAATTGGGTGAATTAATTACACTACAACTCAGACCTTCATCATAATAAAGTTTTGACAGAAATTCTAAACATTTGAAATATCTGCAGTACTTTATTGCACATTCTTTTGTACCCAGAACTTTTCCCATTTCTTAATATAAGAAAGGTACTGTTTTTGAGTGCTCTTCCTCCAGGCTGCCGTAAGCATGTCCACAGTATGCTCAGACAGTCCTCGTCCCAGAAAAGACATTCTTAAAACCTGCAAATCAACAAATCCAAACGATCATATAATGGATGTTGTTCCCCTGTACAGGGAGCAGCAATAAATTACTCTTTTTTGGGACTTTCATTAACATTTGTGTTGTTAATTCTAATATCAACGGATACCATGGCTGTGTAGGCCAATCTGGTACTACCAATACCCTTGAAGCAGCATCTTGCCTGATTTTAAGCAAACATTGGCTTATGAGGCAGAAAGGTGGAAATATATATGAAAACATACCACCCCAATGTAGCGAGAAAGCATCAATCGCCACTGCTCCTGGATCTGGTTTCCATGAGACATATCTCGATAGCTGATGATTCAAGTCGATGTCGGTCATTCCAAATCTGATGACTATATCATTGAATACCTCTTGATTCAACATCCATTCTTTATTATCATGGAACTTTTCGTGACTTGGTGTCTGCTATCGTTCATTCTACCTGGTAGATAGATAGCTGAAATCCAAATGTTCTTTTCAATACACCAAGCCCAAAGTTGATTAACCATTTTGTCACAAGACACCGACTTAATTCCATATCATTAATATAAACAACTACTGTTGTGTTATCAATTTGAACTTGAACATGCTTATTAGTTGTGTTAGAACAATAAGCTTGGAGCCCATAGAAACATCCTAGAAGCTCCAAATAGTTAATTCCCCATGTCTGCAGTAACAATGACTCTTCCTGATTCCATCTGCCTCCTCAGCTAGACGTTAAGTCAGTTGCACCCCATCCTGGTGCACTGGCATCAGTTTGTAATATCATGGAAGGTTGTTCAATCAGCACGTTGCTGGAACTGCTTGAGACATGTAGAATCCACCACTGCAGACCAGAAACAGCATTTGTTGTTAGTTGCATGGTTCTATCAAAATGACCAACATGCATTCTCGGTGCCTGTTCTTTAAGTCTCTGCAACTGTTGATAATGTAATGGTCCAAATTGGACTGCTGGGAATGCTGCTACTAATTTTCCCAGTACACGAGCCACCTGTCTAATTGAAGGTTTTTGCTCGTTTAGGAGATTACTGCAATCTTTAATCAAATCCACCCTTTTCCCTGGGCAAAGTGATATTCATTTGGACTGAATCAATTGTGAACCCCAAATAATTAATAGAGGTACATGGTGTTAACCTAGATTTCTGTGGATGAATTAGAAACCCCAACTTTTCAAAAGTTGATTTCACAACTGCAACAGATACTTCTGTTGACTGTTTTGTCTTTCCTATAATCAAGACATCATCCAAATATGCCATTAGTACATGCCCCTGGCTACCCAGCAAGCCCAGAATTGGTTTTAACAATTTTTGTGAATATTCTGAGTGCAGATATTAACCCATTAGGCAGAGCTTTGAACTGCCACAACTGGTTCATCCATTTAAATTTAAGATACTTCCTATCTTGTGAATGAACAGACACTGAATAATATGCATCTTTCAAGTCTATAGTTGCCATATAACATGCTTCTGAAATAAGCTGTTTGGCAGTCACAAATGTTTCCATTTTAAAATGTCTAAATTGCACAAAAGGATTCAGATTTATCAAATCTACAAGAATCCTACATCCTCCATCCTTTTTTGATCGAGGGAATATTTTTGACACAAATTGGTGACTTTGGTAGACTGATTTTTCAATAACCCCTTTTTTTATATAGGGTTTCAATTGCAACCTGAACCTCCATCACTTCTTTTTGTACAAAGTGCAGAGTTCGGCTAGGAACATGCTGAACAGGCAAATCATAATTTGGATTGAATTCAATTCGAAATCCTTGTATATTATTCAGGATTACCACATCTGAAATAATTTTCTTTCAATTATTATAGAAGAAATGTAACCTGCCTCCAACTTTTGGACTTAATCCAGTTAGTATGTTCCCATGAGAACCAGGTCCACCTACCTCTTGAGTCATTTCAGTACCCTGAGATTCCTGGGTTCTCCCGGAAGCACGCCCACTGGTTCTTGCTCCCGCTGCAGGCCGCCAACTACGTCCCTGCGTTGATGAGCGACTTGGTCCAGGATCCGTATGACGTCTGAAAGGATACTTCCTCTTTACAGACTTCACAACCATTGATGTCTTCATCAATCCTGTTTTCGCTTCATCTTCCAACTCTTTAATACGTCTCCCGAGATCTCTCCAAAGAGTAAGTTGGGTAATTTGTATATTACTTGGTTTGCAGAGTGCTGCGAATTTCGGATTCATAGTAGACCGTATCGCACTTCTCGAAGTGGGTGCTGCATCGCAACCCCAGTGCTTGCTGATGCAACTTCGTCATCTTTTGGTTGTTACCTGCTATTCTGGTAAAAGCAGTTATTTCAGAACCCAGCAGCTTTAATATTCTCTGCAACTGATTCCAGATACTCTTGCAGTCTCATCCATTTCATGCTGTTCCAGCTAATGGTAAACCAAGTAATTTATTAAGGAGGCCAGTTCTTCCTAATGGCTCTCCTGACCCTGACGGGGCAGCGAATCCTACTACCAGGGTTGGAACATCTGGCAGCTGCCTTTCATCGCCTTGTACAGCCTCACCGTCAGAGTCGGGGTCTGAAATCTCATGACCTGTAGCCTGCTCCTCATTCCTGAGGGTGCATTCCATCAGCCCTGAGCCAGGTGCTGTTAAGCTGCTCCTGCAGCTTGGATTACAGTACACTCCTTCCTGAGTGAACTTTTGCTCCAACAACCTATGAAAAAGGCTTCTATTTGGGCAATACGCTCGAAAGCAGTATCTAGCCCTGTACCAGGAGCTGTTTGAGCTGTTTCCAGCAGCTTGGCTTTCAGAACACTCCTCACTGAGTGAACGTTGCTCCAACAGCCTGTGTAAAAGGCTTTCTATTTGGGCAATACGCTCTAAAGCAGTATCTAGCCCTGGAGCTTCTTCATTGCCTGGGACTCCCTCCGTTGGGATTTAAACTTTGTCTTTTGCCCGACAGGCACTGACTGTGTTTTCACCAGCCCCCAGGTCCACAGTCGCTATGCTCACCGCTGGCGACTGTACCGGGGTTTAGAGGCGGTTGGTCTCTAACCGCGGACTCCCGACTTTCCCGACTTCTGTCGGCTATGTCGCTCGCCTCTTCCCCCTGTCCGTTTTTTCCCATGGCGTCTGTGGAAAAAATCGCCATAGACCCACAGTAAACGGACCTGGAAAACCTGTAAAAAAGTTTTTACTTACCTTGTAGTTGAAAAACTACAAACCACTCGAGGAGCACTGCTCCTCACGTCCGTTTGCGTCAAGGCGTCTGACGTAATGACGCGCAGGCGCACTGACGGGCTTCTTCACGTAGTCACTCACGTGACTCCGAAGTAAAATCTGGCATCCAACAGGCACCTTTTGCTCCACCTAAATATATGGCAGTATCCA
Source organism: Malacoraja senta (assembly GCA_038087875.1). Taxonomy (NCBI): domain Eukaryota; kingdom Metazoa; phylum Chordata; class Chondrichthyes; order Rajiformes; family Rajidae; genus Malacoraja; species Malacoraja senta. The sequence goes on along the minus strand of CM075978.1, from coordinate 17,715,041 downwards.
TCGTGAACAAAAGAGAACCTATCAATTCCTGTGATCTTCATTTCACTGCTGTTATCAAGATCCCAGGAATCAACATGATGGGAGTCAGCACTGACCTAGACATTTACCGGAGAAATAAAAGTTGTTATTACCTGCGCTACTTGTAATGGATGCAAGACAGGGGCAGAGGCTGGGCTAATCCAGGCGAGTTTGTGCATCACATTACAACCTTGCCTGGAGCACTGTCTATGGTGCAAGGGCTTTATGCTTCTGCCCTGACAAAGCGTGGAACTTCACAAAAAACCCTCCATCATAGACAGCGCTCCAGGCAATGTTGTGATGTAATTTGCCTGGATTGGCCCAGCTGAATCAATGCTCAAGGGACTCAGCACCAACGCTATTCAACACCATTCTGGCAGGGCCGGCCTTAAGCCGATTGGACCAATTGCTCCCAATTGGGCCTCACGCCTAAGGGGGCCCCACGCCAGAGTAATCTACTCTCGGCTCGGGTAGATCTACCCCGGGTGGAGGGGGGAGAGAGGGCTGGACAGAGGGTGGAGGGGGAAGAATGGGATAGACGGGGAGGGTGTGTGAAGGGGAATGGAGAAGGGGGAGAGGGGGAGGTGGGTCGTTCCCTCACGGTCCCGGGGCAGCGCTCCCGCTCCTCCAGTTGCCGTGCTTCACGCACACAACCCCGGCTTCACCCCTCTCTCTCCCCGGGGAGAAGCGGTGAACAATACAGGGAGGGCTGGGCCGGGGGTTGGAGCAACGTTTACAAACCTCGGCCTCAGCTCACACCCGTCCGCCCGGACCCCAGCATCTGCTCCTGCCGCCGGCCCTCTCCCTTCTCTCCTTCCCTTCCATCCCTCCCTTCCCTTCTTCCCTCCATCCCTTCTCTCCTTCCCTCCCTCCTTTCTCTCCTTCCTCTCTCTCTTTTCCCTTCTCCCCTCCCTCCCTTCTTTCTCTCCTTCCCTCCCTCCCTTCTTTACTTCCCTCACTCCCTTCTCTCCTGCCTCCCTTCTCTCCTTCCTCCCTTCTCTCCCTACCTCCCTTCTCTCCTTCCCTCCCACACACACACATAACGCACAGACAACTAACACACACACACACACACGCACACACACACACACACACACACACACACACACACACACAAAAATACCCCCCCACACACACACACACACAGAACCCCCCCCACACACACACACACACACACACACACACACAAATACCCCCCCACACACACACACACACAACCCCCCCCCCCACACACACACACACACACACACACACACACAAATACCCCCCCACACACACACAACCCCCCCCCCCCCCCCCCACACACACACACACACACACACACACCCCTATGCCTGGACCGTTTTTTCACCAATTGTTATTGGTTTTCCAGGATCTAGATAATATATATATTTTTTTCATTTCACAGTCACGAAAAAATTGGTATTGTAACTATGTACTTTTCAGAGGTGATCTACACATTTTGTTTATTACTTGTAGGCTTACATGTATGCAATTTTATATTAAAATGTAGCTAAGATCTGTTTGGTCCATTAACTCGCAGACACTTTTTATCACGCACTTTTTTATTACTTTCCATTCTACCATAGAGATATAAAGTCTATAATAGACTTTATTTGTATTTCTATGATTCTACAGACCTTGGCTGGGAACCTGGGGCTCACCAAAATTGTTCCCAATCAGGCCCCACACCTCCTAAGGCCGGCCCTGCATTCTGGCACTCTTCACATTTGAGCTGGTGCCCTTACTATTAGCACTGTGTACCTTGCAGCAATTTACTTCTCTCTTGTTAAAACTGACAGAATTCTTGTGAAGATACTTTCATTCCCAATTCCACTTCATTTTACAAATCCTCCTGACAACACTACCCATCCTCGCATTCCTTCCTAATCCCTGAGTCAATAAGGCCTTGAGAAACTACCATCACTCAAATGGCTGCAACTGAGGCATCAAGTCCACCAGACATGGGCAACAAATGTGGTCTTGCTATTGTTTCCCACAGCACAAAACCAACTTTATTCAACAAATGCGTATCTAACAACTAATGTAGCATGTTCCGAATGGAAAAAACCCAATATCTCAAATCTGGATCAGCATCTGCCTTGTAAATTGTGACATAAATGAAGTCGCAACCATGACATGTTTCCATTTTACAAATCAGATGCTGTGTAACTTGCAAACCATAGCATTCCTAAGATTTTCTGGTAGTGAATAAAAGTATAGGACTTGCAAATTTGAATGACGATCTTTCTCAGAAATGTGTTTGCGTATTAAAAACAAACTGCTGAAGAAACTCAGTGGGTCATCTGAGGAGGGAAATGGACAGACAATGTTTCAGATCGGATTTGAACTACAGATCGATGTTGGGTCCTGTAAGGATGATGTAGCCAAGCCATACAACACTCGGAATATACCTTTGCTGGTGTCGAGGAAACAAACCTAATTATGAATCTTCCTCAAATCCTGCCTGTGGAGACATGACAATGCTCACACAGTGAGTGGTAATGAGGCCGGGGATATAGCTTCAGACTGGCCTCTGTGCTACATATTGGGGTGGGCTGTGTTCATTTCACGATTTAGACTTTTACTTTAGACTTTAGAAATACAGCGTGGAAACATGCCCTTTGGCCCACAATTTACTAATTTTTACCAAAGCCAATTAACCTACAAACCTATTTGTCCGGAGGGTGCGAGGAAACCAGAGCACCCAGAGAAAACCCACGTGGTCACAGGGTGAATGTACAAACTCTATGTACATGTTCCATGTGTACTATGGCAGATCGAGAGGCAAATCATCATCACATTGTCAAGGAGAATTATCAGTTGCTGTTAAATGGTGAGGCAGTGTTCACATTCCCTTCTTTCTCTCCCAATCCATAAGCACCTGATTCAGGGGATCGGCGTGTTGCTTTTAAATCAGTAAGGTGAGAGGGGAAAGAAGGGCAAATATTTCACACAGAGGGGGGATATATGGAATGAGCTGCCAGAGGAGGTGGTAGAGGCAGATACTATAAGAATATTTAAAAGACATTTGGGCAGGTACATGGACAGGAAAAGTTTAGAGGGATACGTTATAAATTTGCGTAGGTAGGACTTGTATAGATGGGGCAACTTGGTCGGCATTGGCAAATTGGGCCGAAGGGCCTGTTTACACATTTCTGATTCTATGAATCTATAACTATGATATTTATTTGCAGTGTTCAAGGATTGAACTATGAGTAAAGACTGGAAAAACTAGATCCATTAGTTGCCAGAGGGGATTGATGAGTGAAATGTTGAAGGTGCCGAAGAATGATAGAGACAGAACAGATAGATGCACAGTGCTAAATCAAAGCTGGAGAACAAGGGAGAAAAACTGAAAATGGTTGAAAACTAATTTAAGTCCAATTAAAATTGCAAGGTTGTGATCAATGCTTAAAATAGTTTCCAAATACACAAGCATATTTAGCATCTATTTGGATGAAATGATGTGGAACTATGTTTGGCTAAATGATCTGAGATAAGAAAATCTCAACCTCACCTGTATTAATCTTGTAAGAGTCCCCATACCTATTGCACCGTGTTTTATAATATGCTCTGCTGCTCTATTATGCAGAACAAGAGGCGGAGATGGTTATTTTATCCACCTAATGGCTTATTACGACATTGAGGTTTGTAGGCGCACGCACACATATTGTAATTCCTACCAAACTGAAGGTAATTTGAAACTAGGTGTGGCCACTTTTTATCACTGAAACCACGGCTGATCTATTCACAAACTGCTACCTTTCTCATTAATTTCTGTGTTTTGTATTTCAACCTTGATATTTGGATGGTTTAGTTTAGTCTATAGATACAGCATGGAAACAGACCTTTCAGCCCACCGAATCCATGCCGACCAGCGGTCCCTGTAACCTATCCTACACATTGTACAATGTACAATTTTTAACTAAACCAATTAACCTACAAACCTGTACGTCTTTGGAGTGTGGGAGGAAACCAGAGCACCTGGGGAAAACCCACGCGGTCATGGGGAGAATGTACAAACTCCGTGCAGACAGCATCCATAATCGGGATCGAAGCTGGGTCTCGCGCTGTAAGACAGCAACTCTACCACTGCGCTACCATGCCGCCCTTCAAAAAGAACATGACCATCCAGTAGGGAGGTGATTCAGGGATGCTTGTGTGCTAAACCTGTGCTTAAACAGGCTTTAATTTGCCAGTGTAGTGTGGATCATCTATGTGAAGTGGAAAACTTTCTGTTGTATGTTTGTTTGATTGGTTCGGGATTTCAGCATTTGCTTTCGTGGTCATGGTTATGTAGATAATTTCCCCTGCATTTTGACATTCAGGACTAGTATTATATTAGTTGACTTTATGTCATTGCTTCTCTGAACAGCACTTTATTTAACAGGAATAACCCAGTTCTTAAGTATTTAGCACCATTTATAGTCAGTTGATCATATTATAATTATTTTAATAAAGGTTATGCCACAAGTAGGAAATTGGGAAGCTTCTCGCAGAGTTCCATTTTATGGAATGCAGGAAGCCTTGCTTCTATTGCACTTCTTTTATTAACCAATTTTATAGAATATGGGTTATTAATAGGTAACATGGTGTAGCATCTATAAACTTTGCAACATTTACTGTGAGTTTTTAATCTCAGTTCATAATGTGTCAATCCACCTTTATTTTTTAAATTGTGTTATCTGCTCACTGATGTGGAACAGCAAAGGCAGATGGTGAAAATAATTGGAGCAAATCATAAAATATGAAAGGGTGAATTTTCCCAACATGATCATGCTTTTGAATTCTGAGAAAGTAAATCATTCCCCTTCCCATTCCCCAGTTCATTTCTTGTGGTGGGTCACATCTGACATTCTTGGTTCTGCCATAAATTGACTGGAATTTGGAATGTGATGTTTAAATATCAATTCAGATTTCTTGATTTCGAGCAAACGAAGGGGGTTTAATTTGTTCAGTCACACTTGTGCTTTTATTCAGAGCTGTATTTCTGTTGTTGTTCTTGGAGATTTCAGGGTCTGTCAAGTTTATACTGCTCGTCAGCTTCTCCTTGCTTTGTAGTTGGCAGGTATGATGGCAATATCACCGGGCGATGTTGAAAATCTTCCACTAATTTTAGTGGATCAATTTAACAGCCAACTTGAATGCTGGGATAGCCCGTTGTCATGGCAATTGCTTCCTTTTACATTCTATCCATTCAAAGAAATGCTGAGATGTACTAGCAAACTCAAAGGGCCAAATTACCTATTCCCTTTGTTGCTCCCATTTCTTCTGTACAAAACAGGACTTAGGCTGCTGTCTCAATGATTCAATTATACTTTATTTTCACATAGACCTAGAAACAGTGAAATGCTTTGTTTTGCATACAACTCGCCTACGCAGTCCTACAGTCCTCACCTACGCAGTACACAAGAGTCGCCACATTTCTGGTGCCGACAAAGTTACAACTAGTAAATTTCCACAAGTGGGAGAGTCTAGGACCAGAGGCCATAGCCTCAGAATAAAAGGATATACCTTTAGAAAGATGAGAAGGAATTTCTTCAGTCAGAGGGTGGTGAATCTGTGGAATTCATTGCCGACTGTGGAGGCCAAGTCAATTCATATTTTTAAGGTGGAGATTGACAGATTCTTGATTAGTATGGGTGTCAGGGGTTATGGGGAGAATGCAGGAGAACGGGGTTGAGAGGGAAAGATAGATCAGCCATGATTGAATGGCGGAGTAGACTTGATAGGCTGAATGGCCTAATTCTGCTCCTAGAAACTTTGAACTTTGAAGGTCGCAGAACTAGAGAGGCTGGGGGACTGTTAGAACTTTTTGGTAAATATTCTTTAAGCCAGCAAAGATCAAGGCCATTTTTAAATAAAAACTTCCTTACATAATACTTTCCTGATTAGTGAGAGCTTGGAGACTAGGAAACCTATGTGCACATTACTACGGGTTTGCAATTTCTTTGGGGGTTAAATATTTTTCCATGAAAACTGAGACTCTCCCAAGCATCTAAAGGCCTCTTTAGGATACTTGGAACTTTCTTCCCCAGCATTTGAAATACTGTTCATTGATCATTAATTAAGATTGCCTGAGCAATGCTTTCACTGCACCTTCGGGTGCATATGACGAATAAAATTGACTTTGACTTTGGCTTTATAAAGGGTAATCTTTTACAGTCAGAGAACTGAATAAGGTGTCATTTTGTATATAACTGGGGAAGAATGCTCAATGCTGATCAAGAGGTGGCATCATTGGTATCCTGGGCCATAATTTATTGCTCATCCCTAATTTCCCTTGAGTGTTGGTAAGACTATAGACATAGGAGCAGAATTAAGCCATTCAACCCATCACGTCTACTCCCCCATTCAATCGTGGCTGATCAATTTTTCACTCTCAACCCAACCTCCTGCCTTCTCCCCATGACCATTGACGCCCCTCCTAATCACGAACATGAATTTCCGTCTTAAAATACCCAAATACCCGCCACAGTGGCAATGAATTCCACAGAATCGCCCGCCCTCTGCCTAAAGAAATTCCTCCTCATCTCCATTCTGAAGGTATGTCCTTTTATTCTGAGGCTGTGCCCTCTGGTTATAGACTCTACTATTACTGGAATCATCCTTTCAACGTATACGCCATCTCCGCCTTTCATTATCTGATAGGTTTCAATGAGATACACCCTCATCCTTCCAAATCCCAGTGGGTACAGGCTGCAAGAAGGCAGTGAGCCACCTTCTTGGAGAGTATTTCTCCCATAGTGTTTTGGGAGGCAAATTCCAGGATTTAGACCCAGCAAAGCTGAAGGCAGAGTAATATTTTCCAAGGCATGATATGAGATTTGAAGGAGAAGTAGCTCTTGTCCTTGGTGGCAGATGGCATGTTTGGGAGTATTAAAGGCAAATAATTCCAAGATTTGAAGAAGGGTCCTAACCCAAAACTTCATCTATCCATGTCTACCAGTGATGCTGCCTGACTCGTGAGTTACCCCAGAACTTTTTGTGTGTGTTTTATTTAATTCCAAGGTCTGCAGGATGACCTTTATACTCAGTAGCAGTGATGGTTCAGCGAGTCTGATATAAAGCCCCTTCTGTGCTGGACACAAGCAAGCATGATGTTGCTGACCAGAATGTTGCTCTTAATTTAGGGGATTCGGTGATGCTTTTATCTTGTACTTTCTGTTTCTTAGAGCCTGAAGAAGAAGTGAAGCACAATGTACCTGAAAGGGCATTCAAGGAACGCATCGTTTCCAGGAAACGGCAAGGTGCGATGCGGCGAAAGATTCACCAGGTCAACAACCACAAGTTCATGGCCACCTACCTGCGACAGCCCACGTACTGCTCCCACTGTAGGGAATTCATCTGGTAGGAAGCTTCTGTGTTTAGCTACTGGTCATAGAGTCTATGTCAGCGTGGAAACAGGCCCTTTGGCCCAATTTATAGATTCCTATTTAAACTTTTCCCCTTCACCTTAAACCTATGGTGTTAAAGATGTCACTTGCCTTTTGTTTAGAAGTTATAATCTGCACATCTACCAGGATCTCTCTATATCTGGGACATGCCTTAAAATAAAAAGTTGCTTTTATAGTAAAGCACAACTGTGTTCCACCTCTTGGCGCAGTGGCACAGTGGTAGAGTTGCTGCCTTACAGTGCCAGAGATCTGGGTTCAATCTTGACTGAGGGTGCTGACTGTATGGTGTTTGCATGTTCTCCCTGTGACCGCGTGGGTTTTCTCCGGGCACTCCGGTGTCCTCGCACACCCCGATGACATGCACGTTTGTAGGTTAATTGGCTTCTGTAAATTGCCTCTAGTATGTAGGATGTGAATCATCGAACTAGTGATCAATGGTCAGTGTGGACTCTGTGGGTTGAAGGGCCCGTTTCCATATTGTGTCTCTAAAAAAAACACTTAATTTCAGGCTCTTGTTCATGTAAACACTGCAAAGAGAGCCCTGTTGTGAAATGCATTTGCTGCTGAATTTCTTTGGATAGCAAAAGGAGTTTGTCTTGTGCATCAGAGTACTTAAGAATGAAGCTTACTTAAAATAAATGTATTGTCTCTATTTATTTATTCTGAGAACTAAGAGGTGAAATATCGGCTGGGGAGGGTGCTGCAGAAAGGCGATCCCCAGATTACCATATTGCCAAAGTAATGTGGCAGACAAGAGAGAACAGACATTAGGAGTTATTTCTTTGTATGGTGTATAATGAATGTATGAGCAGACTGGCAGGCAGGGTGGTTGACAGGAGGGAGCTAGATGCCGATAGAGCTGTGATTATCTGAGGGAAGTAGAGAGATGAGGGGAAATGGACTGACAACTGGTCTCCGTCCCAATCTAACCAGTGATTTCTATTTCTGTATAATCCACAGGGGAATCTTTGGCAAACAAGGATACCAATGTCAAGGTAATCAATCATTCTTTAATCTAATGAGACAAATTGCATAAATTGTAATAAATTGCATTGGATCTGGAACGGAATTTGTCAAAAACACAGCCTCCTAATGTTGATATAGAGCCACCAAACACCACACAGCACCATGGACCTGCAGTCCTCCCGAACCCACCACACAGCACCATGGACCTGCAGTCCTCCTGAACCCACCACACAGCACCATGGACCTGCAGTCCTCCCGAACCCACCACACAGCGCCATGGACCTGCCGTCCTCCCGAACCCACCACACAGCACCATGGACCTGCAGTCCTCCCGAACCCACCACACAGCACCATGGACCTGCAGTCCTCCTGAACCCACCACACAGCACCATGGACCTGCCGTCCTCCCGAACCCACCACACAGCACCATGGACCTGCAGTCCTCCTGAACCCACCACACAAACCACACAACTGCATCCAACTGCACTACACAGCTCACCCGACCCCACCATGCCGCTCACCTGACTGCACGACACAGCCCCTTACCATGGAACACAACTAAGAGCGGCACAGTGGTTCAGGCTGGTAGAGCAGCATCCTCACAACACCTGAGGCGTGAGTTCAATCCTGTCCTCGGCTACTGTGTGTGGAGTTTACACGTTTTCACTGTGACTGTGGGTTTCTTCCACGTGATCTGGTCTCCTTCCACATTCCACAGACGTGTGATTTTTAAAAAAAAAATTTAAAATATATTTTTATTAGAAGCATATATACAAATAATAGTAAGCAACAATTTAATTACAGATTTCTTACATAGCTTCAGTTTTTTTTTAATGAATTTTTTTTAAAGAATAAAGATAAAGAGAGAAAAATATGAGATAAACTAATAGAGAGAGAAAAAGGAGATGCAAAAGGAGACTACCTATAACAAGGTTGTGGAGGTAGATCCAGGAAATGTTGAGTATAACTATTCATCCAATCCCACACTCAGGTTTCAACGCTGACTTTGTGTTAAACCAATTCACTTTTTCAAAAATTCAATAAATGGAGACCATAATTCTAACAAATAATTCTGGTTTGTCAATTAAGACAAATCTTATTTTTTCCAAATGCAAGGTCTCAGTCATTTCCGTAATCCACATTTTAATTATGGGGGCTCAGACTTGTGATTTTGTGTATTCATTAGCCTCTGTGAATTGCGGCTAATGTGTAGGGAGTGGATTGGAATGTGTGATAACGTAGAGCTTGTATGAGCGGCTAATCGACGGTTGGTGTGGACTTGTGGGCTGAAAGGCCTGTTTCCATGCTGTATCTTTCAATCGAAAAAAAAAGAACCCTCTGTGTCAATGTATAGTCCTGAAAATGTGCTATGCAGCCCTCTCAGTCACAATACACAGCCCAGCATACTCAAACACTGTACACAGCTCAGTGATAGTACCAGTAATAGTAATCCCCACAGTAATATACTGCCCCAACACCCCCCCCCCCCCACCACCTCAACAACTGCGATACCATTCCTCCAGCTATGATACATAGCCTACCTTCCCAACCGCAGCACATAGCTTTCTGACCATGATACACTGCCATATATCATCACATGGCCACCCACCATAAAACATGGTTCCCCAAGTACAGTACACAGCACCACACCTCCCCCTCCCGCTGTACCTAAAAGCCTGTCATATAAACTTATGGTATACCAGACCCCAGTGATCCCCACCTTCCTGTGAACTAACTAGGTCTGTAACAGAAAGGATTTATTAAGTGGACAGAAGTATCGACATTAAGTTGCCCTCAAAGATTATTTGGGGAAAACAGTAACATTCGCACCAACGTGCGTGAATCCTTAGCCCATAAACTGTTCGATACAGAGAGGGAGCATTCAGAATGGCACTGCAAACCTTGAGTTCATCGTCCATGATACAGAGAAGCTCAACACCAACAGCAGAAACAGAAATGTCTTGTCTCAACTGTGGTGGAATCCTCCATTCCCACATTGACGTCAGCTATTCTAAATCACCATGGGACCAGAGTGGAAGCAGGTAAAGACCACCTAAGAAGAGATTGATCAGCTCAGATGTGTCCGACGGAAGTCACTGACAAGAGTTGTAATTCCTGGGTTGGGAATATTTCCCATATAACTATGCAGAGGCACGGTGTGGGGGTTGGGGGGTGGTCATAGGGGCAGGCATTGGGGAAAAACATCCATGTTAACCTGCATCTAAGCAAATTTTCAACGTTACTGCCAGATCTGAGAATCAACTAACCCTCTATTCATCCCAATCGGATCATCGGATTTTGAATCTGGATTCTCATCCATTTTTACTGGTTGGACCCTTTGTCTCAAACTCCAGCAGCCGGTGTAAAGAACATTCATTAGGTGCAAATTTAATGAACTCTGCTGACTGGGACATATCCTTGTGAAGAGTCGCATGGGAGTTAAGAAACATCTGCATTACATTTGAACAAAGTCAATTGATTAAATTTTTTTTTTTAAATTCATCTGAAACCATTTGCTTTTTTAAATTCCTAGCCTGCAGTTTTTTTTTGCTGACAGTATTTCCTCAAGTGTTTGAAGGTAGACTTTGCCTGACCACAAAGCCAAATAAGAGGAACAAACAAACTCACGTCATGCTCATTCCTGGATCGCTGGGCTGAGATGTGATTCTTCGAAAACATTACTGCTCCGCAAACCAAGGTGCTTCGTGAGCTTAACCATTTCAGTGTTTCGCTTAATAAAAGCTACAAAAAATGAGTAAGAAATATGATGTGTTCACAGAATTTTGCTCCACAACGCTGTGGATAGAATGGGCAGTGTGCTTTATTAATCCTGGCTCCTGTTTGGTTCACAGTTTGTACATGTGTGGTTCACAAACGCTGCCACCAGCTAATTGTCACAGCATGCCCCAGAATAAAGAAGGACAAGAAAGCAGAGGTAAGTGCAGCCTGAGTGCATGTGTTCAGTGAAATTTGGTCAGATGTGGCTGAGTGACTATATATGTGTAGTTCTCTCACTGGTAGTAGTATGTATCAATGCAGTTCTCTCACTGGTCCACACAAAAGGGAAAAGTTAAATTTGAATAAGTAAATAAAGTTGATTTATGAAGAATTTAAGGTAAGTAAAGAAAACCAATGATTACTTTCCTGTTTAAAATCCCAACAGGGTCACAAGTATCCTATAGGGGAACAAATTTCCTATAGGGAAAGAAAATCTGGAAACACAAGAGTCTGCCGATGATGAAATCTGGTGCAAAAAACAAACTGCTGGTGGAACTCAGCTTGCCAAGCAGCATCTGTGGATAATTTTGGTCCAGGCAGTTGGTATTGAGGGTGTCTTGCCCGTGTGCGGACGTGGCGCCGACGCCAAATAACCGAATGGAAACAAAGCCAAAACGCCAACTAACCGAAAGGGTGGGACGCCTAAATGCCAACTAACCGAAAGGGTGGGACGCCAACAGCCAACTAACCAAAAGGTTATGTCGCCTAAAAGCAAACTCACCGAATGGCTGCTCTGCCGATACGCCACCTACCTGAAAGGCGGCGTCGCCTACAAGCCAACGGACCGAATGGCGCTCAACAGAAAAGTCAAATAACGGACAGGATGTTGCCAGGGGGCGGGACTTGTCAGCGATTGGACCAGACCCCCGCGTCCAGCACATCACTGTGGAGGGATGAACATTGTCACACACCTCCGCTCCACCCGGAGTGGGGGCTGTCCCGAGGGATGCGCACCTTCGGCCGCTTACAACTTGGTGCTTGGGTTCAGATTGCCCAGTCACATGGCTTGTGTGGGAAAATGACCCCCACGCTCCCGTCTCCCCCTTCTCTCTCCCCTCTTCTCTCTCTCCCCCCTCTCTCTCTCTCCCTTCTCTCTCTCCCTTCTCTCTCTCTCCCCCCTTCTCTCTCTCCCCTCCCCTCTCTCTCCCCCCTCTCTCTCCCTTCTCCCCCCTTCTCTCTCTCCTCTCTCTCCCCCTCCTCTCCCTCCTCTCTATCTCTCTTTCTCTCCCCTCTCCCCTCTTCTCTCTCTCTCCTCTCTCTCCCCCTCTCTCTCCCTGCTCTCTCTCCCCCTCTCCCTCCTCCTCTCTCTCCCCTCTCTCTCCCCTCTCTCTCCTTTCTCTCTCTCCCCTTCTCTCTTTCTCTCCCCTTGTCTCTCTCTCCCCCTCTCTCTACCTTTCTCTCTCTCTCTCCCTTCTCTCTCCCCTTCTCTCTCTCCTCTCTCTCCCCCTCCTCTCTCTCCCCCTCTCTCTCCCTTCTCCCTCCTCTCTTTCTCTCCCCTCTTCTCCCCTATCCTCCTCTCTCTCCCCCCCTCTCTCCCCTTCTCTCTTTCTCTCTCCTCTTTCTCTCCCCCCTCTCTCCCCGCTCTCTCTCTCCCCGCTCTCTCTCTCCCTGCTCGCTCTCTCCCCCTCTCTCTCCCTTCTCTCTCTCCCCCTTCTCTCTCTCCCCCTTCTCTCTCCCCCTTCTCTCTCCCCCTCCTCTCTTTCCCCCTCTCTCCCTTCTCCCTCTCCCCTTCTCTCTTTCTCTCCCTTCCCTCCATCCTCCCTCTATCTCTCCCCCTCTCTCTCCTCTATCTCCCTTCTCTCTCTCCCCTCCCCTTCTCTCTCTCCCCTTCTCTCTTTCTCTCCCCTTTTCTCTCTCTTCCCCCCTCTCTCTCTCCCTTCTCTCTCTCTTCTCTCTTCTCTCTCTCCCCCACTTATGCAGAGCGGCTATGGAAGTTGAGAAAACTGGCACTGACAGCAAAGAGACACAAAAATGCTGGAGTGACTCAGTGGGACAGGCAGTATCTCTAGAGAGAAGGAATGGGTGGCGTTTCGGATCGAGACTCTTCAGATTCAGTCTTCGGATCTGAAGAATGGTCTCGACACGAATCATCACCCATTCCTTCTCTCCAGAGATGCTGCCTGTTCCGCTGAGTTACTCCAGCTTTTTGTGTCTATCTTCGGTTAAAACAGTTTACAGATTCTGATGTTTTGTGCGTGGGAGCTTGCTGTGTGCGTTCTGAGGGAGAGTGGGGCTGTCCCACACAAGCATAGGTGACTGGGGCAATCTGAACCCAAGCACCAAGTTGAAAGCGGCCGAAGGTGCGCATCCCTCGGACAGCACCCAATCTCCCAAGGCCACCCTCCGTGGGCTGTGGGTCAGGTGGAGCGGAGGTGTGGGACAATGTTCATCCCTCCACAGTGATGTGCTGGACGCGGGGGTCTGGATCAATCGCTGACAAGTCCCGCAACGTCCTGTCCGTTATTTGACTTTTCTGTTCAGCGGCATTCGGTCCGTTGGCTTGGAGGCGACGCCACCTTTCGGGTAGGTGGCGTTTCGCAGAGCGGCCATACGGTGAGTTTGCTTTTAGGCGACGCAACCTTTCGGTTAGTTGGCTTTTAGGCGTCCCGCCCTTTCAGTTAGTTTGCATTTAGGCGTCCCACCATTTCGGTTAGTTGCCGTTTTGGCTTCGTTTCCATCTGGTTATTTGGCTTCCACTTCTTTGCTTCGGCTTCTCGTCCATCGGTGCCACGTCCGGGTACCGTCTTGCCTGATGCAGAATCCCAACTCAAATTGTCAACCATCCATTTACTACCACAAATGCCGCCTGACCTGCTGAGATTGTCCAGGGTACAAAATCTGTTTATTGTACACGGTCTGGCCTATGTATGATTCCAGCTCCACAAATATGCTTGAATCTTAACTATTGCTCAGTTCAGGAGGTGGACAGTTCATACTTCTTTGTCAGCTGTGTCCACTTCTTCATTGAAACCTGCCTCGTTCTGAGGGAGCTCGATAGAACAGATGTTAGGTATCTAGAAACAGGGTTACAGTCTTAAAATAGGATCATTCAGCAAGGAACTAAAGTGGAAGTTCTTCCCCTAGGGGATAATGAATCTGTGGAATTTTCTGATGAATAGAAAACGTAGTAGGGGTAGGCCACTGAGTCCTAGAGTTTAAACTGCCATTCACTAATATCATGGCTAACCCTGTGCCTGAGGTACATTTTCCTGCAATCCACCACGTTGAAACATTGGACTCACAAGTTCATTACTCAGAAGCTCAAAATGAAAGGATTTCACCTCTAGTGGGCAATTTCTTTGTGAGATAAATTGAAATGCACTGTAGCAATGGGAAACATACTAGTGTGTAAGGTCAAGGATCTTCTCTAATTGAAACTGCAACTCAGTTGATTGCACCCTATTCTTTGAACTTGGGAGGTTCCGGTCAGACTCTTGGTGTATACAACTCCAAAAACCCAATGGTGGAGTCATAGTGTATTACAGCACAGAACCAGGCCCTCTCAGCCCAACTTGTCCATGCTGACCATCTAAGCTTGCTTTTGCCAATGGTGGATCATATTCATCTGAAGCCTTTCATAAAGTCATAGAGTGATACTGTGTGGAATCAGACCCTTCGGCCCAACTTGCCCACATCGGCCACATGTCCCAGCTACACTAGTCCCCTGCCTGCTTTTGGTCCATATCCCTCCAACCTTGTCCTATTACTGTATCTGTCTAACTTTTTCTTAAATGTTGGGATAGTCCCAGCCTCAACTACCACCTCTGGCAGCTTGTTCCATACACCCACCACCCTTTGTGTGAAAAAGTCACCCCTCAGATTCCTATAAAATCTTTTCCCCTTCACCTTGAACCTATGTCCTCTGGTCCTCAATTCCCCTACTCGGGGCAAGAGATTCCGTGCATCTTTCCGATCCATATACCTGCCCAAATGTCTTTAAATGTTGTTACCGTACCTGCCTCAAATAAGCCATCTCGTAGATGATGGATCCCTTTGCACTCATTTGAAGAAAAATGAGAACGTTTTGCCCAACACCCTCGACAATATTTAACATTCTCTCTGCATCAGAGAATTGCCTACCATAGTAACATATTTATTACTGTATTGCTGTGCAACATAAAGGAAGTCATTTCACTCCATCGAAACGATGCTGGTCGACAGAGCAGTCCCTTCCCCCTCCTAATTTTCCCTGTAATATATTCTCCCCACATTCCTCACAACAGATTGCAACACTCACCTACACACACGGGGGCGATTTAGAATGGCTAATTAATCTATCAGTCCACACATCTTTGGGATCTGAAACCGGAGTAAACCAACATGATCACAGGGCGAGCTTCTCACAGTCACCACAGGAGGTCAGGAACTTGTGTGTCTGGTGCTGTGAGGCAGCAACTTTACTAGCTTGTCATGCACAAGTTTGTGTCATGTTCCTTTCATCACATGAAAGGGTCCCAACCCAAAACTTCACCTATCCATGTTCTCCAAGGATGCTGCCTGACCCCGCTGAATTACTCTAGCACTTTCTGTCATTTTTTGTAAACTGGCATCTGTAGTTCTTTGTTTCGACATTTTGCCTGTTTTAAAAGTCCTTTTGGAATATCCTGAGATGATGAATGGTGTTAGGGAAAAGGGAATTCTTTATTTTGAGCCTGACGATATATAGAGTGTGGGCTCTGCAGAAAGGTATTTTTCCTACTGTGTATCCAACATAATGTATCCTCCTGTTTGTCTTCCCGTGTTTGTTCAGCCTGTCACAACTTCTGCAGATCAGCACAGACAGGTTTGAACCTAAAGGAATGGTTGAGTGGAGAAGGCAGGCATGGATTTCAATTGAACATATCAATGTGCATTGAAAAAATGGGGTTCGTGCATCAGTGGTCATACCTCTGTGGTCATACCCTGACTGCATGTTCAACACATGCCCAGAAATATTTGAAAGCTAAAAATACACTCTCTGACATGCCACACAATGTAGCTGTCCCAGATGTTCTGTACCAGATAGGAACCCACGCCAGACTCGCAGAAGACACATTGTCTCCCCATCAGAAATTACACTTGACAAAACTGGATTCTTTCCAGTAGTTGTAACTTTATTTTTGGTTGAGGAGTTGACAGTTTTCAGATCCTCAATCATTGCTCTGCTTACCCCACTGTTTGACTTCCAGTTTTATTGCAGTTGGATCACAGTCTGTTAAGTAAAACAAAAGTGCCCCCTGGTGTTAGAAAATATGAGCATCCATATCCAAACGCTTTCATTTATTTTAGGGGAAATCCCCCGCAGAACTCGTACCCTTCATTCATTTATTCCATTGCTCTCTCTATATCACCGTCTATATCCCTTTCCCCTGACTCTCGGTCTGAAGAAGGGCTTCGACCCAAAACGTCATCTATTCCTTTTCTCCAGAGATGCTCCCTGACAAACGGAGTTACTCCAGCTTTTTGTGTCTGTCTTCATTACTTGAGTCCCCTGAGCTCAGTTTACAAACTCCGGGGATGAACTGAGAATGTACTAGGCACAGTGGGACCCAAGTCACTCAAGATCAAAACTCATGGCTGGCTTTCCTTCTTGTGTAAAATGATTATAGAGGGTGATAGGGGCTGAATGGCCTCCCACTGTACTATATAATGTGTTAATATGACCAAGAGAGGCTATAGCTTTGGCTGGAGCACATGCTTGCATTCTGTGAAAAAGTGGCTGGCATGATATTGCCTGTTTCATGCAGAACTAGAGTCTTCCAACCACAAATGCGTGATTGCAATGGTTAGAAGATTAGAACATAGAACAGTACAGCCCAGGAACAATCTCCAGCCCACAATGTCTGTGCTGAACATTATGTCAAGACCAACTCTTAGCTGCCTGCACACAATCCATATCCCTCCATTCCCTGCATATCCATCTGCAAATTCAAAAGTCTCTGAAATACAACCCCCGGCAGCATGTTCCAGGCACTCAACACCCTCGGTATATAAAAAAACATCTCCTTTAAACTTTTCCCCTTTCACCTTAAAGCAATGCCCTCTGGTATTCGATATTTCCATTCTGGGAAAGATTCTGACTGCTTACCCTATATATACTCTCATAATGCCAGAGAAAGCAATCCAGTCTGTCTAAAAATCTCCTTGTAGCTAATACCCCCTAATTGAGGCATCATTCTGATAAGTCTCCTCCATGCCTTCTCCAAAGCTTCCACATCCTTCCTATATTGGAGTGACCAGAAATGCATAAAATACTCCAAATGTGTCCTAACCAAAGTCCTACAAGCTGCATCATAAAGTGAAAAGGAGATAATAAAATCCAGAGTTATAAATGACACCAAAGCAGAACAACTGTCTCTTTGTATATCTCTACCTATGTACAACTTAAGTAATTGATGATTTTAATCATGCAGGTATGCGAACAAAGATTCAGCATCAATGTGCGTCACCAGTTCCACATCCACAACTACAAGAAGCCAACCTTCTGTGACCATTGTGGCTCTCTGCTCTACGGACTAATGGGGCAAGGAAAACAATGTAAAGGTAAATGGCTCCCT
Source organism: Malacoraja senta (assembly GCA_038087875.1). NCBI lineage: Eukaryota > Metazoa > Chordata > Chondrichthyes > Rajiformes > Rajidae > Malacoraja > Malacoraja senta. The sequence goes on along the minus strand of CM075978.1, from coordinate 17,697,343 downwards.
TTCTTTAGTTCATGTGGTAAAGGAAGCTCGGTTGACTTGGCATAGAAAGTGAGCAGAAGGCCATTAAAATGCACCTCCATGTGGTCAGGTCAGCAGAGCAATGAATGACAGTAACAGCAGTTGTCTGTGTAACACATTTGAATACCAAGTGTGGTAGAGGAGGGGGAGGTAGCATGGATGATTGGAGATGGGAGAAATATAGTGCAGAATAGTTTGCAATTTGTGTTTAGGATTAGGTGAGCCAATTAACTTGACCATAATTATGTGAAATCAGCCCAAGAACATCCACTACATTCACACTTAATTATTTACACATAATGTTTCAATAATGCACAAAAACAAATGTAATTGACTAAAAGCTTTGTTTGATATTGGTTTTGCTGATTAAAAGAATATTGATAGTATTGTTTTTTTTAATTGTTGGTGGTACTGAGATGTAAAGCTTTATTTGCTGGCTATCAAGTCATGGGCCGAAGGGCCTGTTTCCACACTGTATTACTCTAAGACTCTATGTGCAATCAAGTAAATACAAGCACATCAGGTATTGAAAAGAGGCAAATACCAAAGTGCAGAAAATAGTGTTACATTGTTATAGCATTACTTCCACAGAGAACGTGCAGGTAAAAAGATTGCAAGGGCAGCAATGATGTAGGTTGGAAGATTGGGACTCTACCTTTAGTTTATGAGAGGATTGTTCGGTAGTCTGATAACAGTAGGGTTGATGCTGTTCTTGAATCGGGTGACCAAGGTTCAAATGGCTCTTGATTATGTTGCTGCTTTCCCGAGGCAGTGTGAAATGTAGATGGAATCAATGTAGGAGGTGGCTGCTTTATGTGATTGACTGCGCTGCATCCTCAACTCTCTGCAATCTCTTGTGGTTTTGGGCAGAGCTATTACCAAACTGAATTGTGTGGCATCCAGATAGGATGCTTTCTACCGTGCCGAATGTCTCTCGTCTTCTAAGGAAGTAGAGGCATTGGTGTGCTTTCTTGGCCATGGCTTCAAAGCAGTTTGTCCAGGACAAATTGTTGGTGGTATTTACACCTAGGAACTTGAAGCTCTCCACCACAGTACCGTTGATACAGACTGGGGCATGTACACCAACTCATATCCTGAAGTCAATCAGTAGCTTCTTCTTGCTGACATTGAGGGAGAGGTTGTTGTCATGACATCGTGTTATTAATTTCTCTATCTTTTTCCTATATACTGTGCCTTTATTGTTTGAGATCGGGCTACTACAGTGGTGTTGTCTGCAAACTCGTAAATGGGAGTTAGAGCAGAATTTGGCTGCACATTTGTGAGTGTAGATAGAGTATAATAAGGGGATGAAAATGCATCCTTGCATGGCACCGATATTGAGAATTAGCATGGAAGATATTAGTTTAGTTTAAAGATACATCGTGGAAACAGGCCCTATGACACATCGAGTCCATGCCGATCAGCGATCACCCATACACTAGTTCTATCCTGCACACTAGGGAAAATTTACAGAAGTCAATTAACCTACAAATCTGCATGTTTTGGGGATGTGGGAGGAAACCGGAGCACCCAAAGAAAACCCACAGTCGCATGGAAAATGAACAAAATTCTGTTCAGACAGCACCTGTAGTCAGGATCGAGCCCGGGTCTCTGGTGCTGTAAGGTGACAACTCTACTGCTGAGCCATTGTGTTGCCCCTTGTTGCCTATCCTCACTGATTATGGTTCATGGGTCAGGAAGTCAAGGATCCAATGGCAGACGAGGGTGCTGACTCTTAAGTCCAGGAATTTGAAGATGAGGTTGCTTGGATTATGGTGTTGAAGGCAGAGCTGTAGACAATAAAGAGAAATCTGATGTAGTCTGATGTATTTCATTATCCAGCAATGCTTGCGATACTCTGGTGTTCTTTGGCTTTTTCACTTATAGTTACAACCCACAAATCCAACAGACATGCAGCTCCTTTGGTCAGCTGGCTGTCATCGTTAAAGTTACTGAATGACAGCAAGAGATTGAGCATAGGAATCCACCGCTATACAACGCAAAATCTGAGTCCTTCAATAAAAGGCCGCAAATTCCATAAACTCCAGCAAGATTGTCGTGGGCCCCCTCCGCTACCTCAAGCAAAGATGTGCACAGTGTGGTCTTTTTAATTGGCTTCCTGTAACGGATGCTCTGTCAGTGTAGGAATCCTGGGGTCACACAGGCTGTTTTGTCGAGGCAGCTGAGGCTTTGAAGGAGTCAGAAGGACTGGGAGAGGTTGTGTTATTTTTGCACACCTACCAACGGGAGCTCGAAGTAAATGTGTTGCACGGTATGCTGGCCGTGCAAAATTCTGCGGTGAAGTTTTATATTCGATTGTCAGACTCAAGTTGCTGTCAGCTCTGACTGGGCTTCGTGCACCACTAGATGCTGATGCAGATCCATTTTCTCTCCTGTTGACAGTTTGCAAAATGAACATTCACATTCGCTGCGAGAACAATGTGGCCCCAAGCTGCGGAGTGAACTCTGTGGAGCTGGCCAGGAAGCTGGCAGAGATGGGGCTCAGTGCGGGGAGCATAGCGACTCTGAAGAGGAGACAGACGGTAAGGATTGCTGCCACTGGTTAAACCGTGGAATGCTGGACCTCAGTGAAGGAGGACATTGCCAGTGCTGGATGCTTACCATGGCTGGAATGCTTTCAACATGACAACAGTAAATCGAACATAGAACAGTGCAACACAGGAACAGGCTCACCGGCCCACAATGCCTGTGCCAAATATGATGTCAAGACCAACTCTTACCTGCCCGCACATAATCCATAACCCTCCATATCCATGTGCCTATCTAAAAGTATCTTAAATGCCACTATTGTATCTGCCTCCACCACCATGCCCAGCAGCACGTTCCAACCATTCACCACCTTCTGCATTAAAAAAAACATACCCCACACATCTCCTTTAAACTTTGCCCCTCTGACCTTGAACCTGTGGCCGCAAGTATTTGATATTTCCATCCTGGGAAACAGGTCCTGGTTGTCTTCATTATCTATGCCTCTCATGATTTTATGTACAATATATGCTATAATATCCTCTTCAGCTGTGGAGCAATGTGGGACATCTCAAGGGTAGATTGGTACAATCTGGGAATACACGGCACAGGAGAAGACCAGTTGCTTAATTGTGTCTAATGTTGTCAGTACTTCTGCCCCTTTCCAAGTACCAATCTTTCTTCCAATTACTGTAGAACCAATACCCTCCTTGATCATTGACCTCTCTGCGAAGGGAAACAGGTTCTTCCTATCCATTCCCCCCCAGGCTTCTCATAATTTTAGAGAAACAAGGAACTTGATGCTAAATGAGGAACAAGACACCTATCCATCTTCTCCTGACATGCTGCCTGACTTGCTGAGTTATTCTAGCACTTTGGTCTTTGCTCATAATTCTAGTTAAATGTACCCATTCACCATCATCTATCTTAAAGCAAATAATTGTCACTGCTTTTTCCTTGTTGCCAAAATTCTTCAGTCCTGGAAATTCCCCTGTAAATTTCTGCACAAATTCTCCATTGTAATCCCATCTCTTTTACATGGTGGTGATCAGAGCAGTACATGGTATTCAAACTATAGTTTAATTCACTAAGGAAGACACAAACAATCTCCCAGATGTACTGGAGGACAGAGCATCTAAGGGGGTAGAGGAACTGAAAGAAATTTGCATTAGGCGAGAAATAGTATTGGGTAGGCTAATGGGACTGAAGGATGAAAAATCCCCTGGACCTGATGGTCTGCATCCCAGGGTCCTCAGGTAGGTGGCTCTAGAAATAGTGGACGCATTGGTGATCATTTTCCAATGTTCAATAGATTCAGGATCAGTTCCTGTGGATTGTAGCTAATGTTATCCCACTTTTCAAGAAAGGAGCGAGAGAGAAAACGGGGAATTACAGTTAGCCTGACTTCGGTGGTGAGAAAGATGCTGAAGTCAATTATTAGAGGTAATAATGGGGCATTTGGATAGCAGTAAAAGGATTAGTCCAAGTCAACATGGATTTATGAAAGGGAAATCATGCTTGACTAATCTTCTGGAATTTTTTGAGAATGTGATAAGTAAAATGGATGAAGGGGAGCCAGTGGATGTAGTGTATCTAGACTTTCAGAAAGCCTTTGATAAGGTCCCGCACGGGAGACTAGTGACTAAAATTAGAGCACATGGTATTAGGGGTAGGGTGTTGACATGGATAAAAAATTGGTTGGCAGACCGGAAGCAAAGAGTAGGAGTGAACGGGTCCTTTTCAGAATGGCAGGCAGTGTCGAGTGGAGTGCCGCAAGGCTCGGTGTTGGGGCCGCAACAGTTTACCATATATATTAATGATTTGGAAGAGGGAATTAGGAGCAACACTAGCAAATTTGTGGATGACACAAAGCTGGGTGGCAGTGTGAGCTGTGAAGAGGATGTTAGGAGGTTGCAGGGTGACCTGGACAGGTTGAGTGATTGGGCAGATGCATGTCAGATGCAGTATAATATAGATAAATGTGAGGTTATCCACTTTGGTGGCAAAAACAAGGGGGCAGATTATTATCTCAATGGGGTTAGGTTAGGTAAGGGGGAGGTGCAGCGAGACCAGGGCGTCCTTGTACACCGGTCACTGAAAGTTGGCTTACAGGTACAGCAGGCAGTGAAGAAAGCTAATGGAATGTTGGCCTTCATAACAAGAGGATTTCAGTATAGGAGTAAAGAGGTTCTTCTGCAGTTGTATAGGGCTCTGGTGAGACCACATCTGGAATATTGTGTACATTTTGGTCTCCTAATTTGAGGAAGGACATCCTTCTGATTGAGGCAGTGCAGCGTAGGTTCACGAGATTGAACCCTGGGATGGCGGGACTGTCATATGAGGAAAGATTGAAAAGACTTGGGTTGTTTTCACTAGAGTTTAGAAGGATGAGGGGGGATCTTATAGAAACATATAAAATTATAAAAGGACTGGACTAGCTAGATGCGGGAAAAATGTTCCCAATGTTGGGCAAGTCCAACAGTCTTAGAATAAAGGGGAGGTCATTTAAGACTGAGGTGAGAAAACACTTTTTCACCCAGAGAGTTGTGAATTTATGGAATTGCCTGCCACAGAGGGCAGTGGAGGCCAAGTCATTGGATGGATTTAAGAGAGAGTTAGATAGAGCTCTATGGGGCTAGTGGAGTCAAGGGATATGGGGAGAAGGCAGGCACGGGTTATTGATAGGGGACGATCAGCCATGATCACAATGAATGGCCGTGCTGGCTCGAAGGGCCGAATGGCCTCCTCCTGCACCTAGTTTCTATGTTTCTATGTTTCTATTAGTGTTCTAAACATCTGCATAATGATTCTATGATTTTATAACTCACTTTTATGACCTTGTGCCCTTATATTTTATGTCATAGTCAATAAATGGTATTTTCTTATATAGTTTCTTAACAATTTTCTCCACCTTCAGGGAACAGCGGTCATGCATCCAAGGTTCTTCTATGTTTCTCAGTTTTCTCCCATTTATTATCTTTTATTTTTCATCGTTTATTTTAGCGAAATGCATTGCCTTGTGCGTATCTTGACTGAATTTAATTTGTAATTTTCCCTTCCATGCGATCATCCATTAGCTGTGAAATCTGCTGCAGGAATGAAAGCTATTTAATACCTCACTTAATATTTTCGTCAGGAAGATTTTCCCTATTAATAATGTGCATTGGAAATACACATGTATATGTTTTGTTCGTACCTTTTTAATTCCACCCCCAAATATCATATAATTGGTGACAGAAAATGTTGCTTTGTGTTTTTGGATGACAATGCTTCTCTAGTATTTAACTATGCCTGGATCAGCAAACAAAGGATAGCAATTCTATTTACATCAAGTCTTGGAAAAGAAAGAGTAGCAGGAGCAGGTCAGTTGTTCCCTTGAGCCAGGTTGGCTATTTAATAAGATCATAGTAGATCTATTCAAGACTTCACCATCACTTTCCTGCTCTCTCCCCAATTGACTCGCAGGTAGTTTAAATGTCTGTTAGTCTCCCTGTTCCCAAAATAAACGATTCAGACAAGATACGCACAAGTCAATACATTTCGGGAAAAAACAGCTTCCACAGATGCGTTGCAGAAAGCATTTTATCGGTATGCATAACAGCATGGTTTGGGAGCAGCTCCACCAAGACCACAAGAAATTGCAGGGAATTGTGGATGCTGCCCAGACCATCATGCAAATCAAGGTCCTTTCCATTGACTCCATCTACACTTCACAATGCCTCAACAAGGCCAACAGCTCAATCAAGAATGAGTCTCACCCCGGTCACTCCCTCTTCTCCCCTTTCCCATCAAGCAAGAGGTACAGAAGTGTGAAAATGCATACCTCCAGATTCAGGGATTCTCAGGCAACTGAGCCATCCTATCACCAACTAGAGAGCTGACCTGATTTACCATCCACCTCATTGGAGAACCTTGGATCTTTAATCAGTCTTTACTGGGCTTCATCTTGCTCTAAACAATATTCCCTGTACCGCTTTTCACTGTACCTCTGTACATGTGACAATGACAAACTAAAGTAAAACTAAACCTCCATTGCACTCTGTGTAGAAGGATTTCAATACATTCACGACCCTCTCAGAGAAAAATGTATTCCTCCTTTCTCTCTTAAACATGGATGTCTAACCAAGATGATCCTACAGTAATTTCCGGGGTGGTAGATAACAACTGGAGCACCATTCATGCGAAGATGAACATCGTTTTTTTTCTGATAGAGACAAAATGCTGGAGTAATTCAGCGGGACAGGCAGCATCTCTGGAGAGAAGGAATGGGTAACGTTTCGGGTCGAGACGTCACACATTCCTTCTCTCCAGAGATGCTGCCTGTTCAGCTGAGTTACTCCATCATTTTGTGTCTGTCTTCAGTTTAAACCAACATCTGCAGTTCTTCCTACATATTGTTTTTTTTTCTTGTTGATCCCTACTTCCTTCAGTTTGTTTGGTTTCAATCCTTGTTGAGTTAATTTATCTCCCCAAGGGGACCAGTCAGGCAGGCTAGGGGAAAAGCATGTTGAGTTAGCCAGTCCTATCTGCTGCGGGAATTAGCCTCCACTCTAGACAACGGCAACACCTACCACCAAACTGTCAAATTTCCTCCTGTATTACACAAAATAAATCCATTCCTCACATTCCCCCATAAAAACATTCCACAATTTCATAATTTTATAACTCTATTCTATACCCTTTTGCCCTTACATTTGGTGTCATGGCCAATAAAGGGTATTCTCCTATATAGTTTCTTAATTATTTTTTTCTATCTGCAGGGACCTATGGACATGCACTCCTATTTCTCTGTACTTCTCAATCTCTCCCATTTATCATATATATCACACTGTTGCAGATATACCCATTGTCAAAATAAATACGGCTAATGTTGGCATCACTTTGCAAGAACTGTGCTCACTGTAGTTCTTAAATATAAAATATTGTACTGGTCATTTAAACAGCACAAATGGTGATGTTGTATGGAAGGGATGGGGAGGGAGATTTAGTAACGTTTTCAGAAAAATGGTATATCTTTAAAGACAGAAACCAATTCTCCCAATGTGTGTGTTCCGGTGATTTTATTTGTACTAAATGGTGACACTTCACTAGCAAGTTTAATACTTTACATGCCACGTTAAACAAGACATTTGTTACTGAGCAGCAAAGAGTGCAGTGGTTTTCCATTTTCCCAGCTTTTTTCTTTATCCCTAGCAACAATCCTTGTACCTTATTTTTAGGACCTGTACCTTCAATATCCAATTCTACAAAGTATAGGTAAAGTGTCCTTCCTATGGCAAACAATGCATTGTTTTTGCTAGTCTCCATGCCTCAGTTATAGTTATAGGATCTTACAGTGTGAAAACAGGCCCTTCGGCCCAATTTGCCCACACATGGCCAACATGTCCCATCTACACTAGTCAGACCTACCTGTGTTTGGCCCATATCCCTCTACACCTGTCCTATCTATGTACCTGTCTAAACTTTTCTTAAACATTGCAATAGTACCTTCCTCAACTATCTCCTCTGGTAGCTCGTTCCATACACCTTCCACCCTTTGTGTGAAAAGGTTACCCCTCAGATGCTTATTAAATATTTCCCCCCTCTCCACTATGTCCTCTGGTTCTCGATTCCCCTACTCTGGGCAAGAGACTCTGTGGGTCTACCCGATCTATTCCTCTCATGATTTTATACACTCCTCGTGATTTTATACACCTCTATAACTATATGACTCCTCATCCTCCTGTGCTCCAAGGACTAGAGTCCTAACTTGCTCAACATCTCCCCATGTCGTGTCAACATCTAAATGCTTTCTCATTCCTGTACCAACCTTCAAGTCAGGCAAACTGAAACTCATTGTGTTAAAAATATTTATGCAAGTAGAACCTTTTGATGAGCTTTGTTCGATGGCATTGAGTTGGAGGGTTGATTTTGAGGTTATGGGCTATGTATGCACAAGCGTTTGGGTGATAGGTAACATTTGGTAGTGTGGTGTACAAAACCTTTGCATCACAGCAAATTTCTGAGCTGCCCTTTTAGCCATACAACTAAAGGTTTATTTATTGGCCGGTGTTAATTGTTAAGGTCCCTGTATTCTGCATTAATTATTTGCATATCCTTTTACTTGAAAAAGGGGCAAAGTTACAAAAACCACAAAGAAGACGAGATGCCTGGTGACACACCTGACGGCAATGACACGGAGAACCAGCAAATGGAACACAAATTAAGCATTGACGATTTTACCTTCATCAGTGTCCTCGGGAAAGGCAGTTTTGGGAAGGTAAGTCACACTGCACTTGGAAGAACCAGTAGGAAGCTTAAGATGTGATATACAGTGGCTTGCAAAAGTATTCATACCCCTTGAACTTTTCCACATTTTGTCACGTTACAACCACAAACGTAAATGTATTTTATTGGGATTTTATGTGATAGACCAACACAAAGTGGCGCATAATTGTGAAGTGGAAGGAAAATTATACATGGTTTTCAAATTTTTTTACAAATAAAAAACTGAAAAGTGTGGCGTGCAAAAGTATTCAGCCCCCTTTACTCTGGTACCCCTAAATAAAATCCAGTGCAACCAATTGCCTTCAGAAGTCACCTAATTAGTAAATAGAGTCCACTTGTGTGTAATCTAATCTCAGTATAAATACAGCTGTTCTGTGAAGGCCTCAGAGGTTTGTTAGAGAACATTAGTGAACAAACAGCATCATGAAGCCCAAGGAACACACCAGACAGGTCAGGGATAAAGTTGTGGAGAAGTTTAAAGCAGGGTTAGGTTATAAACAAATATCCCAAGCTTTGAACATCTCACGGAGCACTGTTCAATCCATCATCCGAAAATGGAAAGAGTATGGCACAACTGCAAACCTACCAAGACATGGCCGTCCACCTAAACTGACAGGCTGGGCAAGGAGAGCATTGATCAGAGAAGCAGCCAAGAGGCCCATGGTAACTCTGGAGGAGCTGCAGAGATCCACAGCTCAGGTGGGAGAATCTGTCCACAGGACAACTATTAGTCGTGCACTCCACAAATCGGGCCTTTATGGAAGAGTGGCAAGAAGAAAGCCATTGTTGAAGAAAAGCCATAAGAAGTCCCATTTGCAGTTTGCCACAAGCCATGTGGGGGACACAGCAAACATGTGGAGGAAGGTGCTCTGGTCAGATGAGACCAAAATTGAAATTTTTGGCCTAAATGCAAAACGCTATGTGTGGCGGAAACCTAACACTGCACATCACCCTGAACACACCATCCCCACTGTGAAACATGGTGGTGGCAGCATCATGCTGTGGGGATGCTTTTCTTCAGCAGGGACAGGGAAGCTGGTCAGAGTTGATGGGAAGATGGATGGAGCCAAATACAGGGCAATCTTGGAAGAAAACCTGTTAAAGTCTGCAAAAGACTTGAGACTGGGGCGGAGGTTCACCTTCCAGCAGGACAACGACCCTAAACATACAGCCAGAGCTACAATGGAATGGTTTAGATCAAAGCATATTCATGTGTTAGAATGGCCCAGTCAAAGTCCAGACCTAAATCCCATTGAGAATCTCTGGCAAGACTTGAAAATTGCTGCTCACAGACGCTCTCCATCCAATCTTACTGAGCTTGAGCTATTTTGCAAAGAAGAATGGGCAAAAATTTCAGTCTCTAGATGTGCAAAGTTGGTAGAGACATACCCCAAAAGACTTGCAGCTGTAATTGCAGCGAAAGGTGGTTCTACAAAGTATTGACTCAGGGGGGCTGAATACTTTTGCACGCAACATTTTTCAGTTTTTTATTTGTAAAAAAATTTGAAAACCATGTATCATTTTCCTTCCACTTCACAATTATGCACCACTTTGTGTTGGTCTATCACATAAAATCCCAATAAAATACATTTACGTTTGTGGTTGTAACGTGACAAAATGTGGAAAAGTTCAAGGGGTATGAAAACATTTGCAAGCCACTGTATGTAGTCCCATTGTGTAATGCGCCACAGCACATAACTGTCAGCTTTGTAAAGACGGACTGACTGCAATCCTGGTTGCTGATTCTCTATTATTTATGGACAGGTCTATTATGCATAAAGCAATTCAGATTTATTACTTGCAATAATGTGAGAGCAGCATGCAGATCCCCAGTGAATCTGACCTTTTCTCCTCAAACAAAATAATATATTTTAAAGCTGGGATTAATAAAGGTCAAACACTCTCTTCTGCTACAAATCATTCAGGGATTATGTGAAAATTCCTAAATTGACTCACTTTTGGCAGTGGGAGGAGGAAATAGGTGGATTTCTAAGGATTGGACAGCATGGAGATTTGTTGTAACAGTGGCAAGTTTTATAATGTCTTTCTACGGAGTTTGTTTTCACGTGTCATGGATTCATAGAGCCTTTCAACATCGACACAGGCCCTTCGACCCAGCTGTATCAAGCTAACCAAGTTGTCTAACTGATTCTTTATCATTCCCCCGCCCACCTCCAGCTGGGCATCACACGCTCTCATGTACTGAGAATAAACGTGTGGAAGTGAATGCAACCAGTGTTATGTATATTTGTTGATTGTGTTCTGCTAAATAGAAACCAGTGCTGTAGCCCTCCCTGTTCTACACTCCACTGGATTTACGGTGGCACGGTGGTGCAACGCTACCTCACCACACCTCTTATTCCTGAACCCGTTTGCTGTCATTGTGGAGGTCGCATGCTCTCTTTGCGATCTCGCAAATCTTCACTGGGTGCTCTGTTTCCTCCCAATTCCCAAATTATGCAATTGCTTCCTAGTTCTGGGTTATTCCATGCATCTGCTCTCTGACTACAGGTAATGCTGGCAGAGTTCAAAAGCACAGAAGATGTGTACGCTGTGAAAATACTGAAGAAAGACATGATCCTCCAGGACGATGATGTGGAGTGCACGATGATCGAGAAACGGATCCTGTCACTGGCCAAAAACCATCCATACCTCACACAGATCTTCTGCTGTTTCCAAACTCCGGTGAGCAAAGTCTTTGTCAATTACATTAAAGCAAAAGCAGTGTGGTAAAGAGTGGACCATCTGAATTTCCATTTCAGGATGTCATAAAAGTCAACTGCATGAAAGTCATTTAAATATTTTTTTGTTTTAAATGTCATAAAAGTTTAACCAGGGGGAATGTTCGTAGTCTTTCTCCTACATCCCCAGCCGTTGTTCAGTGAGTTCATGGTGAAACAGTTCCTGCCTTCAACTTTAATTTTCTACACTTCAAAACTCTACCTGTCCTTTGAGCATACTCCGTGACCATACCTCAACCATTTTCTGGTCCCGAGGTCTGAAAATGCATGGTCAACTGGTAGAAATTGTTCTTCCTCACCTATCTCTGAAGTGGTTGTCTCCTCATTTTGGGCCATGCCCCCTAGATTCTTAGTCCCCCCACAAGGGGAAACATTCTGTTAATGTACAACATCCTCAGCCACTGCAGAATGGGGCCCATGTTTAGTTTAGTTTAGTTGAGGGATACAACCTGGAAACAGGCCTTTCAGCCCACCGAGTCTTTGCCAACCAGCAACCATCCATACACTAGTTGTATCCTACCCACTAGGGACAAGTAACAGAAGCCAATTAACCTACAAACTTGCATGTCTTTGCATTGTGGGAGGAAGCCAGAGTACCTGAAGGAAATCTGTGCAGTCACAAGTAGAACATACAAACTCCGTACAGACAGCACCCATGGTCAGGACCAATAGACAATAGGTGCAGGAGTAGGCCATTTGGCCCTTCAAGCCAGCACCGCCATTCACTGTGATCATGGCTGATCATCCACGATCAGTATCCCGTTCCTGCCTTCTCCCCATATCCCTTGACTGCTATCTTTAAGAGCTCTATCTAATACTCTCTTGAAAGCATCCAGAGAATTGGCCTCCACTGCCTTCTGAGGCAGAGAACTCCACAGATTCACAACTCTCTGGGTGAAAAAGTTTTTCCTCATCTCCGTTCTAAATGGCCAACCCCTTATTCTTAAACTGTGGCCCCAAGTTCTGGACTCCCCCAACATCGGGAACATGATTCCTGCCTCTGGCATGTCCAATCCCTTAATAATCTTATATGTTTCAATAAGAATCCCTCTCATCCTTCTAAATTCCAGTGTATACAAGCCCAGTTGCTCCATTGTTTCAACATATGCCAGACCCGCTATGCCAGGAATTAACCTCGTGAAGCTACTCTGCACTCCTCAATAGCAAGAATATCCTTCCTCAAATTTGGAGACCAAAACTGTACACAATACTCCAGGTGTGGTCTCACTAGGGCCCTGTACAACTGCAGAAGGGCCTCTTTGCTCCTATACTCAACTTCTCTTGTTATAAAGGTCAACATGCCATTATCCTTCTTCACTGCCTCCTGTTTCTGCATACTTACTTTCAGTGACTGATGAACAAGGACACTTCTCTTTTTCCTAAATTGACACCATTCAGATAATAATCCGCCTTCCTGTTCTTGCCACCAAAGCGGATAACCTCACATTTATCCACATTAAACTGCATTTCCCATGCATCTGCCCACTCACCCAACCTGTCCAAGTCACCCTGCATCCTCATAGCATCCTCCTCACAGTTCACACTGCCATCCAGCTTTGTGTCATCTGCAAATTTGCTAATGTTACTTTGAAGGATCGAACCCTCTGGTGCTGTAAGGCAGCTACTCTACCATTGCCCCACTGTGCTACCCATGTCTTTCATTAGAAGCCATTAAATCCTGGTAATGTGATTATAACCACCCTCCCCTGCTCTTCCTGAACTTTGAGATGAAAGGAAAGATTTGGTGTTGTTGAGGAAATTTCCCTCATCATCATTCATGGGGAGCAAAGAAACAAGTATGAGCTCTGCAGCCCCTCCAGCTTGTTCTGTCATTCAGTGAATTCCTGGCTGTCCTGTGACTAAAGTCTGTTTATCTGCCTAACCTTCATATCCCATAATACCTTTGATTGAGAAATGTGTCTGTCTGTGGTATAAAATCATCAATTAACCTGTCATCAATTGTCATTTCCGGAGGCAAATTCCATTATCTGCCATTACCTTTCCAATCCTCCATGCATGTTCAAGATGTTACTGCCCTGGAGAGAACTATTTGAATGTACTTCCCACCTTCCTAATGTACAACTAGAAGTCCTGGGGGGAAGCATCAGAGAATTGATCCTGGGGGGCAAAAAAAAGCTTTCTGACTGTTCTGACTCTCTGACAAAACAGGTTCTGACTGTCTATCCCATCTAAGCCTCTCATAATTTTATATACTTTTATCAAGTCTCTCCTCAACCTACAGCGTTCACAGAGAAAACAATTCAAGTCTATCCAACCTCTCCCTATAGCTGAAACCTTTCCACTCTTTTAGTTTCCCTTAACTGCAGTATTTTCATTCTTGATATCATTGGACTTGTTTGAATTATGTGCTGCAATTTTTGCTTTGCAATACCAACAATCCAACAACAGATGGCATCCAATATCACAACTTGGCTTTGAGTGAATTAAGTAGAAAACTGCATTGACCAAGGAGGTCTTCTGTGGAATTCTCTGCCTCAGAATTGGAGGCCAATTCTCTGGTTGCTTTCAAGAGAGAGTTAGATAGAGCTCTTAAAGATAGCGGAGTCGGGGGATATGGTGAGAAGGCAGGAACGGGGTACCGATTGTGGATAATCAGCCATGATCACATTAAATGGCGGTGCTGGCTCAAAGGACTGAATGGCCTACTCCTGCACCTATTGTCTATTGTCTATTGAGGTTGTTCTGGAAATAAATGTGGTACACTGTGAAATTGACACTTTAATGCTGTACCAAGATTGGGTTTATTGTACTGATACAATTATACTGAACTATGAAAAATCTGACTAGGAATTAACCTCGTGAAGCTACTCTGCACTCCTCAAAAGCAAGAATATCCTTCCTCAAATTTGGAGACCAAAACTGCACACAATACTCCAGGTGTGGTCTCACTAGGGCCCTGTACAACTGCAGAAGGGCCTCTTTGCTCCTATACTCAACTTCTCTTGTTATAAAGGTCAACATGCCATTATCCTTCTTCACTGCCTCCTGTTTCTGCATACTTACTTCAGTGACTGATGAACAAGGATACTTCTCTTTTTCCTAAATTGACACCATTCAGATAATAATCCGCCATCCTGTTCTTGCCACCAAAGTGGATAACCTCACATTTATCCACATTAAACTGCATTTCCCATGCATCTGCCCACTCACCCAACCTGTCCAAGTCACCCTGCATCCTCATAGCATCCTCCTCACAGTTCACACTGCCATCCAGCTTTATGTCATCTGCAAATTTGCTAATGTTACTTTGAAGGATCGAACCCGGGTCTCTGGTGCTGTAAGGCAGCTACTCTACCATTGCCCCACTGTGCCACCCATGTCTTTCATTAGAAGCCATTAAAACCTGGTAATGTGATTATAACCACCCCTGCTCTTCCTGAACTTTGAGATGAAAGGAAAGATTTGGTGTTGTTGAGGAAATTTCCCTCATCATCATTCATGGGGAGCAAAGAAACAAGTATGAGCTCTGCAGCCCCTCCAGCTTGTTCTGTCATTCAGTGAATTCCTGGCTGCCCTGTGACTAAAGTCTGTTTATCTGCCTAACCTTCATATCCCATAATACCTTTGATTGAGAAATGTGTCTGTCTGTGGTATAAAATCATCAATTAACCTGTCATCAATTGTCATTTCTGGAGGCAAATTCCATTATCTGCCATTACCTTTCCAATCCTCCATGCATGTTCAAGATGTTACTGCCCTGGAGAGATCTATTTGAATGTACTTCCCATCTTCCTAATGTACAACTAGAAGTCCTGGGGGGAAGCATCAGAGAATTGATCCTGGGGGGCAAAAAAAGCTTTCTGACTGTTCTGACTCTCTGACAAAACAGGTTCTAACTGTCTATCCCATCTAAGCCTCTCATAATTTTATATACTTTTATCAAGTCTCTCCTCAACCTACAGTGTTCACAGAGAAAACAATTCAAGTCTATCCAACCTCTCCCTATAGCTGAAACCTTTCCACTCTTTTAGTTTCCCTTAACTGCAGTATTTTCATTCTTGATATCATTGGACTTGTTTGAATTATGTGCTGCAGTTTTTGCTTTGCAATACCAACAATCCAACAACAGATGGCATCCAATATCACAACTTGGTTTTGAGTGAATTAAGTAGAAAACTGCATTGACCAAGGAGGTCAATGTAATTCTCTGTGATCAACTGCATTGACCAAGGAGGTCTTCTGTGGAATTCTCTGCCTCAAAATTGGAGGCCAATTCTCTGGTTGCTTTCAAGAGAGAGTTAGATAGAGCTCTTAAAGATAGCGGAGTCGGGGGATATGGTGAGAAAGCAGGAACGGGGTACTGATTGTGGATAATCAGCCATGATCACATTAAATGGCGGTGCTGGCTCAAAGGACTGAATGGCCTACTCCTGCACCTATTGTCTATTGTCTATTGAGGTCGTTCTGGAAATAAATGTGGTTCACTGTGAAATTGACACTTTAATGCTGTACCAAGATTGGGTTTATTGTACTGATACAATTATACTGAACTATGAAAAATCTGACTCCTATATGATTAATGTTTATCTTGATGCCATGTGGGGGATCAGAGTACAGAACAGGAGCGGGTCCTTCAGCCCACAATGTTTGTGCCAATCATGATGTCAAGTTAAACTGATCTCATCTGCCTGTACATGATCTATATCCCTCTATTCTCTGAACATCTATTTGTCTATCCAAAAGCCTCTTAAACACCTCTATTGTATCTGCCCCACCACTCTCTGTGCAAAAAAAAACTTTCCCCATGCATCACCATTAGACGTTCCACCTCTCACCTTATAGCTATGCCCTCTAGTGTTGGTCATTTTCACCCTGGGAAAATGATTCTGGCTGTTTATCCCATCTACGCCTCTCATAATTTTATATACTTCTATCAAGTCTCTCCTCAATCTATGACGTTCTTAGAGAAAACAATCTAAGTCTATCCAACCTCCCCTTATAGCTGAAACCCTCTAATCCAGGCAAGATTCTTTTTTTTAATTTTTTTTAAAATTATTTTTATTAGAAGTATTGGACATTACAGTGATCTCCAATAAACATAAGGTTATACTTTTCTTGTACCACTTCTTATTTTAAACTTTAATAAGAGAAAAGGATAGAAAGAGTTAGTAAAGATAGTAAGTGAGTGATTGAAAGAGTGGTCCAGGAACACCCATATGGACCTAAACCACAAGAAATAGTTAAGAAAAGGGAAAAACCAAAAGCAGGAAAATAAAAAATAAAATATATAATCCAGGCAACATTCTGGTAAACCTCCTCTGCCCCTCTCTAAAGCCTCCACATCTTTCCTGTAATGGGACGAACAGAATTGCATGCGACACTCCAAATGCAGCCTAAACAAAGTCCTATAGAAATGTATCATGACTTCCTGCCTCTTACATTCAAATCCCCTAGCGATGAAGGCAAGCATACCATACCATACCTTTCTTAACCACCCCTATCCACTTGTGCTGCCACCTTCAGTGAACTATGAACTTGGACTCCAAGATCGGTGTTGTTAAGGATCTTACCATTAACCATATACTCCCTCCTTATATTCAACCTCCCAAAGTGCATCACTTCACACTTGTTCATCTTAAACTCAATCTGCCATTTCTCTGCCCATTTATGCAGCTGATCTATACCCTGCTGCATCTTCTGACAGCATTCCTCACTATCTGCAACTCCTCCAATGTTGGTGTCGTCAGCAAACTTACACACCAACCCATCTACATTTACATCTAAGGTAGATAAAAATGCTGGAGAAACTCAGCGGGTGAGGCAGCATCTATGGAGCGAAGGGATAGGTGACGTTTCGGGTCATTTATAAGTTTCGGGTTATATATGTCAAACTGCAGTGGTCTGAGCACAGATCACTGCCGAACTCCACTGGTCACAGACCTTCGGACAGAATATCTACCTTACACCACAATCCTCTGTATTCTATCAATAATCCAGTTCTGAATCCAATAGAGAGGAAGTCATCCTGACCTGAATAACAGATTGAGCTGGGCTAGCACAGAATGACTCGAGCCTGTATATTTTATCAAGATGTGGACCCATCCCAAACCTAGGTCTGACTGAGGTTGTTGTGTTAAGTACCCAGGCTCTGTTAGGTACCTGTAAAACGGGACAAACAACTGTGCCCTTAACCAATTTAATTACAGAACTGTTAATAAGCAGCACAATCTAAACCAGGTAATGCAAAGTGGAACATGGAATGTAACGTTATGTATCGATTTAAGACAGAGAAGTAAATAGCCAACAGAAAAATAAAGGTTTACATCACTTTTAACCTCCAAGAATAATCTGACTACACACTTGCAAAAGTAATGATGTAATGTCAATAAAATGTTATCAGTGATTAATTAAGGCTACTCTCACATTTAAAAATCCTGGAAACCAGAATGAATCAGCCTTGACATTTTCGGTGGGGCTTTAGTGGCTCCCCAGGGGGATCAGGAGATCTTACAGAAACATAAAATTCTTAAGGGACTGGACAGACTAGATGCAGGAAAAATGTTCTCAATATATGGGGAGTCCAGAACCAAGGGTCACAGTTTAAGAATAAGGGTTTGGCCATTTAGGACTGAGATGAGGAAAGACTTTTTCATCCAGAGGGTTGTAAATCTGTGGAATTCTCTGCCACAAAAGGCAGTGGAGGCCAATTCACTGGATGTTTTCAAAAGAGATATAGCTCTTAGGGCTAATGGAATCAAGGGATATGGGGAGATTGCAGAAATGGGGTACTGATTTAGGATGATCAGCCATGACCATACTGAATGACGGAGCTGGCTCGAATGGCCGACTCCGGCACCTATTTTCTATATTTCTAAAGGGCCTGTCCCACTTACGTGTCCTTGGCATGCAAATTACGCGACCTCGTCGTCGCGTTGAGGTGCACGGGCATCATGTGGCTGTGCGGGACCGGTCCCACTGAGAAGCGCGGAGGGGTATGTAGTTGTGCGCGACATCGCGCGGGGCTCCGAAATTTTTGTAGCAAACAAAATCTTCGCGTTCCAACGGCCTGTCGCGTAACTGACGGCCAAAGTGGGACAGGCCCAAGACCCTGGCGCGATGCAACGTCTCACCTCCAACAGCAGCAGAAGCACGCAAACGATCACCGAACTCGGCCTGGGGCTCACGGCCGTTGTGGTCCGGATCCGCCCCCACTTCTACTCCCAGAGCGGGGCCAAGAAAATTGAAGATAGACACAAAATGCTGAAGTAACTCAGCGGGACCAGCAGCATCTCTGGAGAGAAGCAATGGGTGACGTTTCGGGTCAAGACCCTTCTTTCAGACTGAAGAATTGTCTCAACACGAAATGTCACCCATTCCTTCTCTCCAGAGATGCTGCTGGTCCCGCTGAGTTACTCCTGCATTTTGTGTCCATCTTCAAATGACGTCACACGCTCCAGACGGCTGTGCGGGCGCATGAAATCACGGCTGTGCGGGTGCATGAAATCGCGCCCGCACAGCCGTCTTTGTCCTTGTCCCACTTTGCCCCTGTCCCACTTACATGTCCTTGGCACGCTACATGTAATTAGCGTGCCAAGGACATGTAAGTGGGACAGGGGCTTAACACCTCCTGTGTCTGGAACATGTTAAGAGTCCCCAGAACCGTCAGACAACTTGTTCGCCAGCCACCCAATTTACACCTTTAATTTGCCAATTAGTGTCCACTTTATTCATAAAATAATGGAGTGAGTGTTACTCTTACTGCGATATCCAGTTCAGTAGATTCTCACCTTATGGTGCTCTCTCCAACACTCTCACTTCCTGTTTTGGTGGAATAAGTGACAATGAGCTAATGCTCAGTGTTTAATGAGGAAAGTTCCAGTCTAAATGACCAAAAGGGTCCTTCGAGCAATGAGATATGTCCATACATTGCAGCCTCTAAATTTTGTCCACACTTGCCTCTTATCCGGAAACATTTTATCCCATCTTATTTTCACCTCTGAATTTCCCCACGGTAAATGAGAAAGATACCAATATGTGGACATTTTCTGTGATTATTTCATACTCCAATCCTCTCCCTCTCCCTCTCCCTCTCCCTCTCCCTCTCCCTCTCCCTCTCCCTCTCCCTCTCCCCATCCCCCTCCCCTTCCTCCTCTCCTCCCCCTCCCCTTCCCTCCTCTCCCTCCTCTCCCTCCTCTCCCTCCTCTCCCTCTCTCTCCCCTCCTCTCCCCCCCCCTTCATGTTGTTGCAAATTGGAAAGAAATTCAAACCACGATTAGTGGAAAAGTCTCATTGAAAACAAGGACCCACGCCACAATATTCCAAACATGGAAGTGAATAGTCAGATTTATTCGCCACATACACAATGAAGTGCAGTGAAATGAACTTGCCAGCAGCGGTACAATAAAAAGAACACAGTACACAATAATTTTTTTTAACACAAAACATCCACCACATAGATACATAGAAAATAGAAAATAGGTGCAGGAGTAGGCCATTCGGCCCTTCGAGCCTGCACCGCCATTCAATATGATCATGGCTGATCATCCAACTCAGTATCCCGTACCTGCCTTCTCTCCATACCCCCTGATCCCTTTAGCCACAAGGGCCACATCTAACTCCCTCTTAAATATAGCAACATTCATCACTATGGTGGAAGGCACAAAGTTTAGTCAGTCCTCCATTTTTCCCCGTGGTGGGGACCATAAACCTCTGCAGTTGCCGCTGCGGGCGGCCAGATGTACAGGCAAGGTAAGTCCCGAATCGGTGCTTCCCTACCGGAGACCGCCGCTTGACGTAGGCCGCAGGCCGGCGGTCGTAGCTCTTCACCAGGGATTCCCGGCGAGGGATCCCGCTCCGGATGGTAAGTAAGTCCCCGCCGCACCCGCAGCTAGAAACACTGGAGACCGCGGCTTCAAGCTGTTGTAGGCCGCGGGTCGGCGGTCGGAGCTCTTCTCCAGGGATCCCCTGCGAGGGATCCCGCTCCGGATGGTAAGTCCATGCCGCGCTCACGGCTAGAAGCACCGGAGACCGCGGCTTCAGGATGTTGTAGGCCTCGGGCCGGAGGTCGGAGCTCTTCTCCAGGGATCCCCGGCGAGGGATCCCGCTCCGGATGGTAAGTCCTCGCCGCGCCCGCAGTTAGAAGCACCGCAGACTACATCAGCTTCAAGCTGATGTAGGCCGCGGGCCGGCGGTCGGAGCTCTTCTCCTCCGGGGGTCCCCAACGAGGGATCCCAGGCTCCGGATGCCGCGCCCCCTGCTGAAGCTCCGGGCCCCTCTCCCGGAAAGGCCGCACCGATCCTTGGTGTTAGGCCACGAGGGAGGTGACATGGAAAAAGTCGCCTCTCCGTGGAGGAGGCGACCGAAGCGGTTTCCCCCTTACCCCCCCCCCCCTCACCACCCCCACACAAGACACACCAAGAAACATTAAAAACACACATTTGGACATACTAAAAAAACAAAAAGTAGAAAATGACTAACACGCTGCTGGCAGGGCAGCCATCTCGCAGCGCCCCCACCGACACCAAAAGAGACTGAAAGGTCCGTTTGACATGTGGGCAGAGACAGACATAATGTCAGACAGATTCTGTATGTACTTGAACACAAGAATGTAGTTTTGTGTTTAATTACTTGATCAAAACTAGAACATGTACCCTGCAACTAGTTTAAACTATAGTGTGTATGCGTGTGCACGCAAGCACATTATAAGCATATATAATACCTCAGGGAATCTAAATACTGCACTGCATTCTATTTTTAATTCTTGCCTTGCTCCCAAGGCGATTTTCAGAATGACAGTCAAAGAGCTGCTGAAGCTAGTTAACGATATTAAAGGCAGCTCACAAATTTTACTGAGGTTCTTTGAATTTTAAATGATCGATTTTGAAAAAAACCCAGATTTTTTTGTCTTTCTCGAAACATACAGAAAGAGGTGGAGAAAGTGGATGAGCAGAGATAGACAGGGCTAGATTTTAAATTCACAGCAAGCAAATGTGATACTTGTGATATAGTGTTACAATAATTATTTTCGGCAGTTAAGTTCTGAATTATCAATTCGTACTCAGATTGATGTTAATGCTGTGTAAAAAAAGCCCATTTTGAGTGCTTTTTTAAATGCATTTGCTGTTTTGTGGCTCATCACTTTGAAGATAGGTAATCAATATTGATTTATATGCAAAGATATGCTGTCTGCTCATTCAACATGTATATATTTGAGAGGCTGGGTGCATCAGCAGGGAGCAATATCACGAGTAGCTAGTCTGGACAAAACGCAAGGTGTTGGAGGAACACAGCAGGCCAGGCAGCATCTCGAGGGAAATGGGCAGGGGACAGTTCAGCTCGGGACCCTGTTCAGACTGATGAAGGGTCCCAACCCAAAAGTATAGGAGAAGGGTCTCGACCCGTAGCCTACAACACCTTACAACAGGCTTTATCTCTATTGTAAGACAAGTTGGTGCTTGACCACAAAACAGCAAAAAGTGACCAGAGAAGGACAGGTATGCTGGCACATTCCAACCTCAAGGGAGGAGATGGTGTTGGTCGTTGCTGAGGCAGCTGCACATGTTGGACCTGAAATTAGTGGCATTAGTATCTTAATCCTACTTCACCCATCCTAGATCCCCTTCAGCCCATGTTCTTTTCTAGTTTACAAACTGCAGTGGTATAAGGAGCCTCTTCTTGTTTTCTCCTTCATTTTCCCAACCCCCACACCTACACCCAAGCCACTACACTCGACTATCTCCATGCCACTGCATTACCCTTTTAGATCCCAAGGCATCAGATTGGCCAACTTGTGCAGAAATAACAAGACAACAGTGACAATGAACATACACTGCCAGTAGGTTTCACTCACAGCTAACAGCTCCAACTCTGACATTGTGTGTAATTGAGAAGTCAGGACAGCAGTGTGAACTGCGCTTAGACACACTTAGACACTCAGAGTCAGAGCTGGTGGTAAAGATAAAACCAGTGCCAGCTTTCTGGAAGGCAATGTCAGACAGTATCACTCATATCAGGGTATTGACGGTGCAGCCTGCAGGAAATGACTGATGGCATGCAGTGCAGAGGGGAGACGAATGAATGCTTGTTTTCATAGAGTTTCATAGAGTGCTACAGTGGAAACAGGCCCTTCGGCCCAACTTGCCCACACTGGCCACAATGTCCCAGCTACACTAGTCCCACCTGCCTGTCCATATCCCTCTAAACCTGTCCTATCCATGTACTTGTCGGGTGAAGAGTGAATGATTATTGTGGAGGGGTGAAGAATGAATGCTTGCTGCAGTGGGGTGAGGAGTGGATGATTATTGTGGAAGGGTGAAGAGTGAATGCTTGTTGGAAAGGGGTGAAGAGTTAGTATGTGTTGTGGAGAGTAATAGAGTCATACAGCATGGAAGCAGGCCCTTCGGCCCAACTTGCCCACACCGGCCAAGATGTCCCAGCAACACTAGCCCCACCTGCCTACATTTGGCCCATATCCTTCCAAACCTGTCCTATCCTTGTACCTGTCAAACTGTTTCTTAAACGTTGTGATAGTCCCTGCCTCAACTACCAGCTTGTTCCATACACCCACCAACCTTGTTTGAAAAAGTTACCACTCAGATTCTTATTAAATCTTTTCCCCTTCACCTTAAACCTATGTCCTCTGGTCCTCGATTCAATTACTCTGGGCAAGAGACTTTGTGCATTTACCTGATCTATTTCTCTCATGATTTTATACATCTCTATAAAATCACCCCTCATCCTCCTGCGCTCCAAGGAATAGAGTCCCAGTCTGTTCAACCACTCTCTATAGCTCAGACCTAGCAACATCCTCGTAATTCTTCTCTGTACATTTTCCAGCTTAACAACATCTTTCTTGTAGTGAGGTGAGGAGTGAATATGTGTTGCGGAGAGGTAAAGAATCAATGCTTGCTGCAGACGGGTGAAGAGTGAATACGTGTGGCGGGGAGGTGAGGAGTGAATGCTTGTGGTGGAGGGGTCAGGAGTGAACACGTGAGGCAGAGGGAAGAAGAGTGAATGTTCGTTGGAAAGAGGTGAAGAGAGAATGCTTGTTGCTGAGGTGAGGTGGAGGGGGGGGATTGTAATGGGGATTTTCCAAAAAGTCTATATGCACTGTCGCTAAACATTAACTTGATGCATAGCTATGTGGAATTTGCCGATGGTGGGCAATTAATGTGCTCACATGAACCCAACGTTGTTGCATCCAAAGGCCTATGGCACACATCCACACAATCAGTAGCCATTCAATGACTGGGTGCTGCCACATCAGCCCACCCTGCTGTCAGCCATGATGACTGTCAGCTGCTGTGTGACACTACAGTGCAGTGAACTGCCCTCCTAGTGACTGCTAGGACTGGTGGATAAGGTTAAGAAAGGAGGGAGAAAGAAAATGGGTAATTATAAACCAGTTTGCCTTACATCGGTAGTGGGGAAAATGCTGGAGTCGATTATTAAAGATGTTATAGCAGCGCATTTGGAAAGCAGTGACGGGATCGGTCAAAGTCAGCATGGATTTATGAAGGGCACATGGTATTGGGGGTAGGGTTTTGACAGGGATAGAGAACCGGTTGGCAGACAGGAAGTAAAGAGTAGGAGTTAACTGGTTCTTTTCAGAATGGCAGGCAGTGACCAGTGGGGTGCTGCAAGACTCGGTGCTGAGACCCCAGTTGTTTACAATATATATTAACAATTTAGACGAGGGAATTAAATGTAACATCTCTAAGTTTGCGGATGACACTAAGCTGGGTGGCAGTGTGAGCTGCGGGGAGCATTCTATGAGGCTGCAGAGTGACTTGGATAGGTTGGGTGAGTGGGCAGATGTATGGCAGATGCAGTATAATGTGGATAAATGTGAGGTTATCCACTTTGTTGGCAAGAACAGGAAGGCAGATTATTATCTGAATGGTGTCAGATTAGGAAAAGGGGAGGTGCAATGAGATCTGGGTGTGCTTGTACATCAGTCACTGAAATTAAGCATGCAGGTACAGCAGGCAGTGAAGAAAGCTAATGGCATGTTGGCCTTCATTGTGAGAGGATTTGAGTTTAGGAGCAAGGAGGTCCTACTGCAGTTGTACAGGGCCCTGGTGAGACAGCACCTGGAATATTGTGTGCCAATTTTGGTCTCCTAATTTGAGGAAGGACATTATTGCTATTGAGGGAGTTCAGCGTAGGTTCACCAGGTTAATTCCCGGGATGGCAGGAGTGACATATGATGAAAGAATGGGTCGACTGGGCTTGTATTCGCTGGAATTTCAAAGGATGAGAGAGGATCTTATAGAAACATATAAAATTCTGAGAGGATTGGACAGGGTAGATGCAGGAAAAATGTTCCAGATGTTGAGGGAGTCCAGAACCAGGGGTCACAGTTTAAGAATAAGGTTAGGCCATTTAGGACTAAGATGAGGAAACACTTTTTCACCCACAGAGTTGTGGATCCGTGGAAATCTCTGCCACAGAAGGCAGTGGAGGCCAATTCACTGGATGTTTTCAAGAGAGGGTTACATTTAGCTCTTAGGGCTAAGGGAATCAAGGGATATGGGGGAAAAGCCAGAACGAGGTACTGATTTTGAATGATCAGCCATGATCATATTGAATGGTGGTGCTGGCTTGAAGAGCCGATTGGCCAACTCCTGCACCTATTTTCTATGTTTGTTTGTTGCTATGGATAGGAACATTGATGGAGAGGCAGTGGCTATAAGCAGCACCAATGTGTTTCCCTTTCTCAGGAAGGCAGCATTCATCTCCTATCATCCTGTCAGTGTCCTTGCTACTGCCTGTCAAACCAGTTGATCTGCACTGCTTCCTCTCAGGCTGAAGTGAGGCAGTATGAATCAGGCCTTCCATGTCCTGGGCTCCAAGGCAGTCTGCATCTCTCCACCTGGCAGCTTTAATTTAGCAGCCAGAAGTTTAGCAGGGAAAGGCTGAAGGAGTTGGGCACAGAGGCCATGCATGGCTGACTAGTTAAACTGAGACACTTTTACTTTATTTAAATTTACCAGGCAAGTTTTTAACAAGATTGAGTAGCAATGAAATCGAAATTGTTTCTTTGCATTACTGTCAACAGTATTGAAACTGATTACTTTATTATTAACGCGTTGGTGTTTGTGAATTGTTTAAATTTACTTCAGTTTAGTTTAGTTTATTGTCGCGTGCACTGAGGTACAGTGAAAACCTTTTGTTGCGTACCCTGTGCACAAATTGACCACTGGCTTGGTCTGCATAGTGCCCACTCTTCTCAAGCAGTTAATGTTTGAAGGCATGTTGGGAGGTGCTGAGGACATGGAGATGCAAGGATGAGGCAACAGCATTGTGTCGGATGAAACTAGCACTCTTCACTGTAGTAGGACATTTCAATTTTCAGTGGGAACTGCAAGTAGTTATAAAATTCTAGATATGTAACACACAATCACAAAATCTCATTAAAGTAAATACTTTTCAATAAATAAGGCATAACAAAATTCTAATTACTAAAAATAGATAATAAGAATGCACATGAGTTATAAATAGTGAATACAACCTGTCATAAGCGCATTGGGTCATGGGCATTGTTTTTTATTTTAGCTATCTCTTGGATCTGACCATCAGATTCTATTTTGAAAGAGATGGCTGATTTTTCCTTCCTGTGCATCCTCTGGTCCACCTCCTCAGCAACTTCTATCTCCCTCTGCAGAACACTGTATCTGAACCCCACCACCCGTGAGCTTTACTCCCCACCTTTAGTAATTTAATTAAGTTTAGTTTAGAGATATCGCGTAGAAACGGGCCCACTGAGTCCTCGCCAAGTGGTGATCACCAATACACTAGTTTTAGTACGACACACCAGGGTCAATTTACAGAAGCCAATTAATCTACAAACCTGTACATCTTTGAACTGTGTGGCAAAAACAAGGGGGCAGATTATTATCTCAATGGGGTTAGGTAAGGGGGGGGGGGGGGGGTGCAGCGAGACCTGGGTGTCCTTGTACACCAGTCACTGAAAGTTGGCGTGCAGGTACAGCAGGCAGTGAAGAAAGCTAATCGAATGTTGGCCTTCATTACAAGAGGATTTCAGTATAGGAGTAAAGAGGTTCTTCTGCAGTTGTATAGGGCTCTGGTAAGACCACATCTGGAATATTGTGTACAGTTTTGGTCTCCTAATTTGAGGAAGGACATCCTTGTGATTGAGGCAGTGCAGCATAGGTTCACGAGATTGATCCCTGGGATGGCGGGACTGTCAGATGAGGAAAGATTGAAAAGACTAGGCTTGTATTCACTGGAGTTTAGAAGGAAGAGGGGGGATCTTATAGAAACAAATAAAATTATAAAAGGACTGGACAAGCTAGATGCAGGAAATTTTTTCCCAATGTTGGGCGAGTCCAGAACCAGGGGCCACAGTCTTAGAATAAAGGGGAGGCCATTTATGACTGAGGTGAGAAAAAACGTTTTCACCCAGAGAGTTGTGAATTTGTGGAATTCCCTGCCGCAGAGGGCAGTGGAGGCCAAATCACTGGATGGATTTAAGAGAGAGTTAGATAGAGCTCTAGGGGCTAGTGGAGTCCGTATGGGATATGGGGAGAAGGAAGGCACGGGTTATTGATAGGGGACGATCAGCCATGATCACAATGAATGGCAGTGCTGGCTCGAAGGGCCGAATGGCCTCCTCCTGCACCTATTTTCTATCTATCTATGTGTGAGGAAACCAGAGCACCTGTAGAAAAGCCATGCGGTCACAGGAAGAACCTACAAACTCTGTACAGACAGTACCCGTAGTCACGATTGACCCCAGGTGTGGTGCTGTAAGGCAGCAGCTCTGCCCTTGCACCACTGTGCCACCCTGATCCGCTGTGCCACTGTGCCACCCTGATCCGCTGTGCCACTGTGCCACCCTGATCTTTTCAAACCCGTCTTCCAACAGATTTCCTATCACCCTGCAATTGCAGGGCACACTCTCTCTTAGTAAAAGCAGTTTGAAATATCATTCTAATTTAAAAATGCTATGTAAAGACAAGGTTTTGTGATTATGATAAAAAATAGTTCGTAATTATTTAAGTAATTGTCCACCAAAGCTAAATAAACTGTTTTATATATTGAGTCAAAGAATAAGGGCACTATTTTTTTCTGTCTCTCGTGATGGCATTGCTAATTCCTTGTTCATCCTCTTTATTTTCTCTTTCTCTTCCCTGTTGCATCTCAATTTTTGAAAAAAAATTCTCACCTCTCTGCCTCTTTTGTCAGTGTTCTCTTTTTTTAAAATCTGTTTGGGTGGGTTTGAATGAATACTGTCACAAGGAAAGGGACTCATTTGTGGCTAAACCACATTTGGAATGGAGGCTGTAGGAAAATAAAGCAGAATACAGGACCTTGTAGAGGTGTAGGATGACCTTGTGGATGTGTACAAAATCATGAGAGGCAGAGATAAGATGAATGGTCACAGTCTTTGTCCCAGGACAGTGGAGTCCAGATCTAGAGGGCACAGGGGGCAGCCACGGTGGCGCAGCGGTAGAGTTGCTGCCTTACAGCGCTTACAGCGCTTGCAGCGCCGGAGTCCCGGGTTCGATCCCGACTACGGGTACTGTCTGTACGGAGTTTGTACATTCTCCCCATGACCACGTGGGTTTCTCCGAGATCTTCTGTTTCCTCCCACACTCCAAAGACTTAAAGGTTTGTAAGTTAATTGGCTTGCTATAAAATGTAAAATTGTCTCTAGTGTGTAGGATCGCATTAATGTGTGGGGATCGCTGGGCGGTGCGGACTCGGTGGGCAGGAGGGCCTGTTTCCGCACTGTATCTCTAAACTAAACTAAACAAATCTCTGGGTGAAAACGTTTTTCCTCATCTCAGTCCCAAATTGCCTACCCTTTATGCCTAAACTGTGACCCTCCTGGTTCTGGACTCCCCCAACATCGGAAACATTTTTCCTGCATCCAGTCTGTCCAATCCCTTAAGAATTTTATATGTTTCTAACATATGGAATCAAATCAGTTTTAGTCTGCTTCACTCTCGGAGCTTACTCTAGGAAGAGGAAATATCAACGAAATATCAACAATTGTAAGGATCATGTAGTCCGGAATTTGATCAATAAGTACTTTACACGCACTGCAATTTGGCTGCTGTGCTTGCCTCATTAATATATTACTGCGGACATAGAGAGCATTGTAATGGATTTCATTAACAAAAAGGGCAAGTGAGACGCTAGGGCAGTGAAGCAGACTAAAACTGATTTGATTCCATTGTCTGATTCAATTAAAGTCAAAGGTACTAGACACATTGAAGCACCTTGGTTTGCCTTTCAAACTAAAGTTTGATTTTAATCATATCAAATGATTTCTATTTCATTTTAAATCTAGTTAGTGCTCATACCGCAAAAGCTGAATGATGTGCATTAATAAACAATTATTCTTGTTAATAACTCAGCTCCTTTCATTGTCCTGAATGACGAGGAACTATCTGCTGACAGTTACATTTATATCATTCCCATTGCAGGGTTGTGGGAAACTGCGTCTTTTCAGAAGGGGAAAGGCACACAATTAAGGGGGTAAACAGATTAGACAGGCTCTATTCTTGTTGCCTGCATACACCATTGGAACTGTCTGCGCTTCTCAGTATCATTGTTTGAAACATGGCTCATTCTGCACTCACTAGTCCCTCTGTGAAAATAAGGAAGAACTATGCCCTTTTGTTTTTCTCCCCAGACCACTGGGCTGTTTGCCAGCAGTAAGGCACTGACATTATTTGTTGATTACTGAGATCAAGTTCCCTTGGCTGCCAGCCAGAAACAGTGCCTGAGTGTGTACTTTGCATTATTTAGTACATCAGTGGAGAGGCTGGTCAGGTCATAGTCTATGGAGAATGTGAAATCATCAGCATTAAACAAGGCCTTGGAATAACAGCCGTAATCCTGCCATAGACCTTTCTGTTACAAAATTTGCAATAATGGCTGACCTTCATTTCTGAACAACTGGCTGTGTGTTTTAGTGCCACGTTGTTTTTTTATTGCATTGCTTACACTTCTGAGCAGAATAGGTTAAGGGTTGAGGACAATCCAAGGTGTCTGAGGGTGGAAAGCAGCCCTTCATCCTCAGTAAATTTGGATATTTTCACTGGAGACACAAGAGACTGCAGATGCTGAAATCTGGAGCAACATACAACCTGCTGGATGAACTGCTGGAAGTGTGTACCACCACAGGTGTACTGCATTTACTTGCTAAACCCGCCTTAACAGCATCAATTAAAACCATGACCTCTACCACTTGGTTGCATTGGGACTATAGAATCTCAGGGTTTCTTTTTGTTTCTGTTTTCAGTATCCTTAATGCGAGGTATATTGCCCTCTTTTCATTGTCACTGAGTCAAACTCCTGGCACAAAAAGATATAAAGTGCTGAATAGGCTGTGGGCCGAGGTGCTTTTTTGTTTAAGTTCGTGACCCAAATCACGTAACTACCTGAATTTTTAACATATTGTGTAAAAATATTATATAAATCATACCTGAAACTCGTCAAAAACAAAACCTGCGCATATTTTTATAATATGAGGAAAAAACTCAGAGTAATAATTGTCCAATCAATGCACGTTTGACATTGCGTCGGACGCCAATTGACCAATCACGCGCTTTGTTTCATGCTAGCTAGGCAGCGAGCACTCTGGGATCATGGCTGCCTCCTAATAACAACAATAGCAAGGTTTCGAAGGAATAAAGGTAATTGCTGATAATTTTGTTTTACAATTGATTTATCTTTGTAAAGTTATGATGTGAACTGTTAAATAAAAATGATAAATAAAATGTAGTGCCAGCATTAGGATTAGGGTCAGTCAGTTGGTCGGTCAGTCGGTTGGTCGGGCTGACGGTCGGCTGGTGAGTGCTGTGAAGGATCGGTCGGGCTGTCGGCCCGCCGGTGAGTGCTGTGACGGATCGGTCGGGCTGTCGGTAGGCCGGTGTTGCAGCGAGTAAGCGGGCGGACTGATGGAGCCGGCGCTAAGGGGGTGCTGAAGGCGGCCCAGTTGCTCCAGCTCCAGCCGTGGACAGCTCTGGAAGGGGGGCGAGTTAGGGTTAGGGTTAGACATTTTCCTCTCAGTGGAAGATGCCTTAGCCTTCCCCCAGCCTGGCACTGCCCCAGTCCCACTATGGCTGCGACCCCCACTCTGCCCACTGGCAGTCAGTGGGGTTCAGTAAATGGGGGAACCCACAGGAACTGCCCTGACCCATTCATTAGGCTGGTTCAGGAAATGGACCTCTGCAGCAGTCTCATTCAAAAAACGCACTCGCAATGTTATTCATTATATTATTTTTATATAATATAATTATATATAACTCCAGTCATATTCACAAGTCATATATATATATATATATGGTATAATAATATATGGTTTAAATAGACAGCAGCACGGAATTAGGCTCTCCATGGAGTAATACGAGTATTGAACACTAGATGGTGCTTACTTTTTCGATCTCATTTTTTAATTAGCGTGCAATTAATTAGTGTGCAACTTTTGGCACTGACGAGTTATGACTTCTTTCTCAATTATATTTTATCTAAATCTTTATCAAATTTCAAGTAGTTCCCAGAGATGGGTCACGAAAGTCAAATTCCAGATACATTTTTGATGCTCGGCCCACAGCCTAGAAGTAACTCAATAGATCAGACAGCATCTCTGGACAACATGGATAGGTAACGTTTCAGGTTGAGACCCTTCTTCAGATGGGTCTCTTTCAACTGACACTCTCAAAGGAGTAACTCTTCCTTAACGGTAGAGTATCGTAACTAGAACCAGGATTTTGCCATAAATGCCTTTTTTGATGATTTCACCAGGATAATGCCTTTTTCATGATCGAGTGCCTAAATCAGCCTATTTTTTGCCGTTTTGCTAAAAGGTCGTGCTATTTTCTCTAGTTGTACCGTTTTCTTTGTTAACACGTTAATATAAATATTAATGTTATTACAAGAAAACTTCCACCACCAGGGCGAAATCGGGGGCGCCACCATCGGTCATTCATTCATTTGTGCCGCTGCCCGCTGGTTCAGTCTTCTCCAAGAACTATTTACGAAAGAACTGCAGATGCTGGAAAAATCGAAGGTAAACAAAAAATGCTGGAGAAACTCAGCGGGTGAGGCAACATCTATGGAAAGAAAGAATAGGCGATGTTTCGGGTCGAGACCCTTCTTCAGACTGGTGGGGGGGGGCGGGAAAAAGAAAGGAAGAGACAGAGACAGTAGAACTAGAAGGAGAGCTGGGGAGGGGGAAGAGGGAGAAGACAAGGTCTATCTAAAATGAGAGAAGTCAATGTTGATACCGCTGGGGTGTAGACTACCCAAGCTGGGGAGGGGGAGGAGGGAGAAGACAATGTTGATACCGCTGAGGTGTAGACTACCCAAGCTGGGGAGGGGGAGGAGGGAGAAGACAATGTTGATACCGCTGGGGTGTAGACTACCCAAGCTGGGGAGGCATTTTTTGGTACAGGTACAATGATGGATCTTTTGAAGCAGGCAGGGACCACGGACCTGGCCAGGGAGAGGTTGAATATTGTAGTGAGCACCGGAGCTAGCTGCGTAGCACAAGACTTAAGTACTCGCCCCGAGATGCCATCTGGGCCTACAGCTTTCCTTGTGTTCACCCGTGTCAGAGCCCTTCTCACGTCGTGCTCGGACAACGAGAATGCGTGCACATCCCCAGCGATGGACCTCCCTTCAGCTTCGTTAGCCAGCACGCTGGCGGTGTTGTTGTTAGCCGGCAAACCTGGGGTGATGTTGCCCGTCTCGAAACGAGCGTAGAAGGAGTTCAGGTCATCAGCTAGGGAGGTGCCGGCACTTCCGGTTGAGGGGGGGTGGGGGCTGCTCCGGTAGTTGGTTACAGTCCGTAGCCCCTGCCACAGGCGTCTGGTGTCCTGCTGCTCCATCTGTGACTCCATCTTGTCCCTGTACCTCTTTTTTGCGTCCTTCACCGCCCTTCGCAGTCGGTAGGACTCTACCTTCTAGACGTCCATATTTCCGGATGCCAGGCCCGAGTTGTAGGCAGCGGTGCGAGCATTCAAGGCAACACGAACGGACCTGTCCACCCAGGGTTTTTGATTTGGAAAGGTGCTTACCCTTACCGTGGGGACGATGTTGTCGGCTATTGTTGCGATGAAGTCCGTGACTGCTTCTGCGAACTCACTGATGTCACTGGGACTTGCTTGGAACATATTCCAGTCGACATCTGTCAGTGCATCTTGCAGCATGGCCTCTGACTGCTTTACGTCCCTCGTCACTGCCGCTTCCCGAACTATCCTCTGTTTATACTCCGGCAGCAGGAAAATGGCAGCGTGGGCAGATTTTCCTAAGGGAGGGAGTGAAACAGCCTTGTAGCCCTTCCGGAACGGCGTATAGCAGTGGTCCAATGTTCTCTCCCCCCTGGTGGCACACATGATGTGTTGGTATAAGTTCGGCATGACCTTCTTGAGATTTGATTTATTAAAATCTCCAGCCACCACCATAGCCACATCCGGGCTCTTGTTTTGATGTCGACATAACACATTGTGTAGGGCCGATAGTGCCACGTCGGTGTCTGCATGCGGTGGAATGTAGACAGCTGTGACGATCACTGAGCCGAACTCCCGGGGAAGGTAGAATGGGCGGCATTCCCTCAGCTCCCTTTGATAAAGCAGCCTTGCCCTTAAGTCCTCCACTTTATTTTCAAGGGACTGTACATTAGCCAGAGGGGGCCGAACTCCCCTGCGCTTCAATCTGACCTGAAGTCCTGCCCATCGGCCAAGTTTCCGGATACAATGGAGGCCTCCCCTTTGTTTCCAGGTACTGTGTTTAATGTACCTGCTGTTTCTGCGAACCTGTGCTGGAACAGGGATTCCTTCACAGACGGCAGCTCCAGCTCCGTAACGAACGGGGGTACCTTCAAAGTTGGCAGCTCCAGCTCCGTAGTTCCTGGAAGATCCAGCTCGTCGGCTCTGGAAGTCATTCCGGAGTTTCCAGGTACAGTACCTGCGTTCCTCCGTCGGGTCGGGAGTTTTACAGCGAGCGTGGGAAAGTTTAAAGGCTGGGGCTCCCGCAGCTGCGGGAGATCGCGAAATCGCAAGAGCCTTCAGGTGCCCAAGCAGCTTGTCCGAAATGGCACCGATTTCTGCTGTTTCCCTGATGTGAGTGAGTTGTTGGAAGTTATAGGTAAACCTTTTATATTTTGGTGCTACGCAAAAGTCACCGCAGGCAGGCGCCATCTTGTCAGATATCCAAACAACCAAATCTCCATAGTACTCTACTATGCTGCAAATTTTGAAAAGATAAAAGAAATCATCAACTGTTTTGAAGAAGAAGAATCTGCTCCAGTCAGGATCGTCAGAGAAATCATACAGAAAAAGTCCCTCCACCGCGATCTTGTGTTTATTGCTTCCAATTTTGCAAACTTCCCACAAGCTATCACTTCCCTTGAGAAACGTGGCGAAACATTAGTGAATAACTTGCAGGTTTTCAACAAAGTAACTGTCGATATTCGTAAAGTTCCTGGTGATGTAGGTAAAGACATACAAGGAAAATGTGAGAGAGTGATTTTAGCTAACAAATATCTTGAAGAAATAGAAAACATAGCTAAAGTTCTCAAAGGTAGTTGTAATGCACAAGATATCGACATGAATATAGAGTCTGTAGCTTGTTTCGGGTATGCACCAGCGACCTCAGCTGAGGTAGAAAGAAGTTTTTCACAACTGAAGCATATTCTGTCTGACAGATGGCATAGTTTAACACCAGATAATTTGAGAAATTTGGGGGGGGGGAGGGTTGTGGGGAGGGAGGGGTGTGAGGGGGAAGGGTGTGGGGGCAGGGGGGGAGAGAGCTCGGAGAAAAGACAGGGGAAGAGCCATGCGTACAGTTTTGGTCTCCTAATCTGAGGAAAGACATTCTTGCCATAGATGGAGTACAGAGAAGGTTCACCAGACTGATACCTGGGATGTCAGGACTTTCATATGACGAAAGACTGGAGAGACTTGGCTTGTACTCGCTGGAATTTAGAAGATTGAGGGGGGATCTTATAGAAACTTACAAAATTCTTAAGGGGTTGGACAGGCTAGATGCAGGAAGATTGTTCCCGATGTTGGGGAAGTCCAGAACAAGGGGTCACAGTTTAAGGATAAGGGGGAAATCTTTTGGGACCGAGATGAGAAAAACATTTTTCACACAGAGAGCAGTGAATCTCTGGAATTCTCTGCCACAGAAGGTAGTTGAGGCACGTTCATTGGCTATATTTAAGAGGGAGTTAGATGTGGCCCTTGTGGCTAAAGGTATCAGGGGGTATGGAGAGAAGGCAGGTTGAATGGCGGTGCAGGCTCGAAGGGCCGAATGGCCTACTCCTGCACCTATTTTCTATGTTTCTATGATTCTATGGGGGAGAGTGCGATATCACGGGGGAGGGGGGCAGGAGCCAGCGAGGGGGGCAAAAGAGGAAGGGAAGGTGTGATGGGGACTCACAGCGGGCGCTGGCCGCTGGTCGGTTCACTTGGCGCTGATCGCTGGTCGATATCCTCCGCCGGGATCAGAGTCTCCGCTTTCCATTTGGCGACATCGGCGCCATCTCCGACTCCACGCTGGGCTGGGCTGGGTCGGGTCGGGCTGGATCGGGCTAGGTCGGGCCGTTTCCGGTCCCTCCATCCGAAAATTGTGGAGACCTCCGCCGGCCATCCAGAGCCACCCGCAGCTGCAGTAAAGACGCGATGGCGCAGGAAAGGGCGGACCATACCGTGGAGTGACAGTAGAAGGGACCAATCAGCGTGGACCTGAAGGGCAGGAGAGGCAATCGATCTGCGCACGCGCGGTTTTTACGATTTTTAAACCTTGATAACTCTTACCAGCTTCCACCGATTGGAACAAAACTTGGTGCAATCGCAGCACAGGAGAACGGTGAGTAAGCTGGCGATAAATTGTAGCACTATGGCGTACCGTTTTTGCGCAAATAGACTGACCGCCAAACCGGAAGATAACAAGATCAGAGTTTTAGTTATGTATGGATGGATGGATGGATGGATGGATGGATGGATGGATGGATAGATATCCAACCTAAACGAAAGTCAAGGTCTGGAAAATGTTGACGAGGGCATCTGTTTTCATTTAGTTCAAGGGTCTCAACACCAAACATCACCCATTCCTTCTCTCCAGAGATGCTGCCTGTCCCGCTGAGTTACTCCTGTTTTTTGTCCCTATCTTTAGTTCAATTTAAACCCTGGGATGGAAACAGGTAATGAGCTGGGTCTGACATTGGCTGTCTCTTTTTTTCTTAACAAAGAGCTTTTATTACAAATTCAAAGCCCTGTCCCACTGTGCGAGTTCACCCAAGAGCTCTCCCGAATTTAAACAAAATTATTGTAATGTAAAATTTATTGTAATGTACTGTATCTTTTTAAAAAAAAAACTACATCAACCAGGTGCGAAAATTACACTGAATCGAATGATTGAAATTGCGTGAGAATCGAATCCTGCTGTGAAATTTTTAAGTCGAAAATTGTATTTTATTTCAAAGTGGGAATTTGAAGATAGGGACAGAGATGCTACACAGAGATTTTGATAGGAAGGAAACGTTACAGCAGCTGAGTAAAAGATTGGTCAATTGGTAGGTTCAATGAAGATCGGGCAAGGGGGATTGGGGGTGGGGGAAAAGTATCTATAGCTTGGGACTTGCCTAAATGAGTACTGAGATGGATTATCATTCCACACCAAATTTCTTAGACAATAAAACCTTTTATGCAATTATCACAACATTATGCTGGATATGGATCAATGGACTATGTATGGTACATGCTTGTAAATTAGTAAAACAAATGTTCTTCTTTAAGTACTGTTGTTTCTGGGATGGGGTGACTGATTACAAACAACCTACATCCTATATTTTGTCATAATGTGGCTGAAACAATGGCATATTTTGTGATATTCATTGAGATAGAAAGATACAACTGAGTTTGGGCAAAATATTACCTTGCAACATTCTGTATGTCTGATAGATATTGTGAAATGGAACTCAGAAATTATGGGAGGATTACATAAAACTACAATTCAAAGGTAATGAATATACTGAGTATTCTTATTTCCATCATGAACATACAATAGTGATATAGGACACCAGGACTACTATGGTAAATTCACGAGCTACTATGGTAAACTCACGAGCTACTCAGTATGACTACGTGTTAAAAAGTATCAAATTTTTACATCCCGAGTATATTTTACTCGTGGACATTTTTCAACGTTGAAAAATCTTCACGAGTTACCACGTTTCCTGAGTACCTGCCGTTAGCGCTAAGAGACATCCTGAGCTCCGACGTACCCGCTACGTTCATTCTACGTGCTTACCACGAGTTTTGATTTTTTTTTAACTCAGGAGAGCTCTTGGGTGAACTCGCATAGTGGGACAGGGCTTTCAGAGTTTACAAAAAATTGCATTAATAAATACTGCTATTCATGCAGTTTGCAAACATCGACCATCAGATTACAACGTTGTCAGCTGTATCCACAATTCTCTCGTTCCCTTGCGGCGACCAGCATTCACGGAGGGCCAGTGGCTGCCTCTCAGTTGTCAATGACAATATTCTGTCAGTAACGCTCTAACTCCTCTAAGAGTAACCATTATTTTTTGTTATGGTTCCCCACAGTCTACATTTCTGAAATACTTTCATACTGAATACCACCCCATACAGTCCATCCAGTGTTGTTAGTTTCCCAAAAATACTTTTCTCCATCCTGCTGAGAATCCTGAAACCATGTAATTGCACATAATGGTCTATAGTTTAGATGTTCATTGCTGGACAATATCCCAGAAGAAGTGGCCCGGTACTATTATGGGATTACCACTGGATAAAGACTGGATAAAATGGTTTTAATAGGAGATTCATCACACCATTGCAGGAAAGTGAAGGGTCAGCTATGCATAACATATAACAATAACATATAACAATTTCAGCACGGAAACAGGCCCTTCTAGTCCGTGCCGAACACTTATTCTCCCCTAGTCCCATCTACCTGCACCTGCATGTGTTGCCAGTGCTAACTGAGACCAGAAAATAGAGCACATTGAGTGTTTAACCTTAACGGCATTCGCACTAAGCCTCTGACAGCCAACTTTTATTCCTGCCAATGATAATCTGTGCATGGGCTTTAGAACCAGTTAGAATCTTGTTTTTATGATCTTATTGTGATCCAAGCCCAATAGTGTACAAAATAAAAGTATCTTCTTGCATAGTGCAGTACTTGTTTA
Organism: Malacoraja senta; assembly: GCA_038087875.1. Lineage (NCBI taxonomy): Eukaryota > Metazoa > Chordata > Chondrichthyes > Rajiformes > Rajidae > Malacoraja > Malacoraja senta. Next base: position 17,659,675 of record CM075978.1, on the reverse strand, counting down.
TATGGCTTAATCATAAGTGCTGCTTTTATGCAAGGTTTGACTATATTGAATGGTCCAATTATGACAGGTTAAAGACTAACTAGGATAATTTTAGGAATAAATGTTGCATGGCTTTCATAAAAAATGGGCCAAGTTCTCTGGATGTGGTGAAGTACCGTAGTTCAACAAGGTTATGTTGGATTTCATTGACTCAAATGTTGTGCTTACATCAACATGTCATAGCATATTCATGCTGAGATGAGTACAATTGGTACTTTAGACCCTTTCATTAGTTCATTTGAGCCCTGGATTGAATATGCAGAAAAACTTATTTTTTTTACTGCAATAGATGTTAATGAAGACCACCAGTTCATTTTGCTTGCATCTATGGTTGCTGAGACAGAAAAAACAATAAATCTTTGCTGGCTGCAAAGACACAACATGGATACTGAAACTTCGGCCTACTGTGGCCTTTGTTGACCATCAATCTCCATTTGCACTAATCCCACATTAATCCGTGTATTTTATTCTCATTAACACCTCCCAGATGTTATCAGTCACCAACATATCAAAGGGCAATTTACAATGGCCATGTAACCTACCAATCCACAGTTCTTTAGGGTGTGGGAGGAAATTTACATTTAATTATTATTGTCACATTTACTGAGATGCAAAGAAAACTTTGTCTTATATTCCATACAGACAAATCATATCATACATAACTATATACATACATCAAGATTATGCAAAAAATGAAAGAAAAATAATGTAGTCTGTGGTGTTACGTCTGCAGAAGATACAGATTAAAAAGCGCAATGAGAGTTGCGAGATCAAGAATTCATCTTTGCGAGTGAGTGTTCAAGAGTTTGATAATAGTGGGAAAGAAGCTGTTCTTGAGTCCAGTTGTACATGCTTTCAAACATTTGTATCTTCTGCCTGCAGGAGAAGGAAGAAGAGAGAATGAACGGTCTGTGAGTGTTTATTGATTATGTTGCTGCTTTCCTGGATAGAATGCTTTCTATGTTACATTGGTAAAAGTAAGAGTCCTTGGGGATATGCAGAATTTCCTCATCCTTCTGAGAAAATTGAGGCCTTGTCTTTCTTTCTTGACCACAATGACAATGTGGTTGGAACAGCCAAATTGTTGGGAGATGTTTATACCCAGTAATTTAAAGTATTTGACCCTCTCCATCTTAGCACCACTGATACACACACAGTCACATACTCCAACTTGTTTACTGAAGTCAATGACCAGCTCCGTCATGTTGCAAACATTGAAGGAGCGGTTGATTCCCTAATATCATGTCAACCATCTCCTTTCTGTGCTCTGTCTTGATGTTTGTGATCCAGCCTGTTATTGTGGTGTCATCTGCAAACCTGTAGGTGGAGTTGCAGTAGAACTTGACCACATGATTGAGAATGGGAGTGTACTAAAGGGCTGAGTTTGCAGCTTTGTGGGACACCGGTGTTGGGGATTATCATGGAGTAGACGATGTCACCTATTCTAACTGATTGCAGTCTGCAGGCCAGGAAGTCGAAGATCCAGTTGCAAAGAGGTTTTCTGACTCCTAGGTCCTGTAGTTTGGAGATGGGTTTTGTTTCAATTAGAAGATGGAACTATAGTCAATAAATAGGAGTCTGACGTAGATTGTACTTATTATTCCTTATTATGCAGATGTTCCAGTGATGAGGCTAGTGCCAGGGAAATGGCATCTGCCATGGATATGTTGCAGCAGTGGGTGAATTGCAGTGGATCACGGCTGTCTGGGATGACGGAGCTGGTGTGTGCCAAGACCAGCGTCTCAAAGCGCTTCATAGTGATGGATGTTGGAGCCACTGGATATTAGTCGTTAATGTACAAATTCTTTGGGATGACAGTGGTCTTCTTGGTTAGTGGGAAACCTCAGATTGGAGTAGGGAGAGTTGAAGATGTTCATGAATATTCCTCCCCGCTAGTCTGGGCAGGTTATGAGGACACCGCCAGTAACTACATCCAGGCAGTTGCTTTCTGTGGGTTCACTCTTAGATGAACCCAATTCGATATCTGCAATAAAGGTGCACCCAAGGTAATTTGGGCAGGTTACACCATTTCACTAACAACCCCCCCCTCCCCCCCTCATCACAATGAGCATTAAGCTCATTGGGGAAGGATCTGTTGTTTAGTTTAGTTTAGAGATACAGCATGGAAACAGGCCCTTCGACCCACTGAGTGCATCAACCAGCGATCCTCGCACATTAACACTATCCTACATACACTAGGGACAATTTACATTTACACCAAGCCAATTAACCTACAAACCTGTAGGTCTTTGGAATGTGGGAGGAAACCGAAGATCTCGGAGAAAACTCATGCAGTTACGGAGAGATTGTATAAACTCCGTACAGACAGCACCTGTAGATGGGATCAAACCCGGGTCTCCAGCGCTGCATGCGCTGTTAAGGGCCTGTCCCACTTTCACGACCTAATTCACGACCTTTGCCCTTGACTCATACTCGCAGCATGGTCGTCACGAGGTCGTAGGAGGTCGTAGCTAGGTCCTAGCAGGCCGTGATGATAGTCGTAGGTACTCGTGGCATCAAGTAGGTCGGGGCGTTTTTCTAGCATGATGATAAATGTCCACGAGTAAAAAAGGTCGTGGACTAGGTCGTGAAAGTGGGACAGGCCCTTAAGGCAGCAACTCTACTGCTGCGCCACCCTTGTTGTCAACAATTCTGCTTGCTTTCACGTATAGCCTGTTATAGCATGCAAGCCTTGCCACAATCCATGAGTGACTGTGTGGTCAGCTCCGATTGGAAGTCTCTTGACATCCCTCATGGCTTTGCAAAGGTCACACCTGGAATTCCAGTACAGGTCAAGGTCATCCAAAGAACCCCTCAGACGTGGTCTTCAGTAAGGAGAGGATCTCCCAGTTTATCAATGGTTTCCAATTTGGTTCTACTTGGCTCTACTTGGCATGCAGTCCTCTATAAATGTCCTGATGAAATCTCTGACGGCAGTGGTGTACTTACAAAGAAAATGTGCAAACTCCACATAGTGAGCGCACAACGTCATGATTGAACTTGGGTCTCTGGCATTGTGCAGCAGCGGCTCTACAAGCTGTGCCACTGTGGTGCCCTCCAGGGGATGAGTGGACAAAATAGAATACAGCTTCTTAATTGTGCCAACATTTCCCCTCTTCATTTCCCTATCTATTTCCATGTGCTACCAGCTTTCCCTCTTCTCCCATCTCCCATTAGGCAAAAGGTACAGTAGTGTGAAAATACAAACCTCCAGATTCAGGCACAGTTTCCTCCCAGCTGTTATCAGACAACTGAACCATCCTATTACCAACTAGAGAGGTGTCCTGACCTACCACCTACCACATTGGAGACCTTTGGACTATCTTTAATTGGACTTTACTGAAATTTATATTTATCTTTAATGAACCTTATCTTAACAGCTAACTGGATAGCATGCAACAAAAAAGCTTTTTTACCACATCCGTACATGTGACAATAAATTAAATTAAACTAAGCTAAACCTCCCTCCCCTGCAGATCTACATCCAGTCTTGAGCCCAGTCCTGGATTTCTCATGTCCTTTATCCATCCACGGTGTCAAAGCATGTGTATGAAAAGATTTGTTCATTTAAGCCCTAGTTAGTACCAATGTCTTGGGCCTCAATGTGTTGGTTGCATCACAGCTAGATATAGTGATTCCAATGTACAGGAACACAAGAATCTTGTGGGTTGGGCTTAGCCCGGTCCATCAGGGGAATGGCCCACTTCACCATCTAAAGCATCTACATGAGGCGTCGACTTAAGAACACATCGTCCATCATTTCCCCACCATCCAGACCATGCCCACATCTAGCTGCTGCCATCGAGCAGGAGATACAGAAGCCTGAAATCCCACACCACCACCAACAAGAGACAATGGATCATCTCTTGCACTATCTTTGACTTATTGTCTAATTCCTTTGCTATAGTGTCTTGTTTTTTTATGTTCTTTCATTGTCTTGTAGAATGTATGTTTAATTCATGTATGGTTTATATGTTGTGTGTTGTTTGAGGCTATGTGCATGTGATATTGCTGCAAGCAAGATTTTCATTGTACCTGCACCTCACCATACTTACAGTGGCTTGCAAACGTTTTCATACCCCTTGAACTTTTCCACATTTTGTCACGTTACAACCACAAACGTAAATGCATTTTATTGGGATTTTATGTGATAGACCAACACAAAGTGGTGCATAATTGTGAAGTGGAAGGAAAATGATACATGTTTTTCAAATTTCTTTACAAATAAAAAACTGAAAAGTGTCGCGGGCAAAAGTATTCAGCCCCCCTGAGTCAATACTTTGTAGAACCACCTTTCGCTGCAATTACAGCTGCAAGTCTTTTGGGGTATGTCTCTACCAGCTTTGCACATCTAGAGACTGAAATTTTTGCCCATTCTTCTTTGCAAAATAGCTCAAGCTCAGTCAGATTGGATGGAGAGCGTCTGTGAACAGCAATTTTCAAGTCTTGCCAGAGATTCTCAATTGGATTTAGGTCTGGACTTTGACTGGGCCATTCTAACACATGAATATGCTTTGATCTAAACCATTCCATTGTAGCTCTGGCTGTATGTTTAGGGTCGTTGTCCTGCTGGAAGGTGAACCTCCGCCCCAGTCTCACGTTTTTGCAGACTCTAACAAGATTGCCCTGTATTTGGCTCCATCCATCTTCCCTGTCCCTGCTGAAGAAAAGCATCCCCACAGCATGATGCTGCCACCACCATGTTTCACAGTGGGGATGGTGTGTTCAGGGTGATGTGCAGTGTTAGGTTTCCACCACACATAGCGTTTTGCATTTAGGCCAAAAACTTCAATTTTGGTCTCATCTGACCAGAGCACCTTCCTCCACATGTTTGCTGTGTCCCCCACATGGCTTGTGGCAAACTGAAAACGGGACTTCTTATGGCTTTTTTTCAACAATGGCTTTCTTCTTGCCACTCTTCCATAAAGGCCCGATTTGTGGAGTGCACGACTAATAGTTGTCCTGTGGACAGATTCTCCCACCTGAGCTGTGGATCTCTGCAGCTCCTCCAGAGTTACCATGGGCCTCTTGGCTGCTTCTCTGATCAATGCTCTCCTTGCCCGGCCTGTCAGTTTAGATGGACGGCCATGTCTTGGTAGGTTTGCAGTTGTGCCATACTCTTTCCATTTTCAGATGATGGATTGAACAGTGCTCCGTGAGATGTTCAAAGCTTGGGATATTTGTTTATAACCTAACCCTGCTTTAAACTTCTCCACAACTTTATCCCTGACCTGTCTGGTGTATTCCTTGGGCTTCATGATGCTGTTTGTTCACTAATGTTCTCTAACAAACCTCTGAGGCCTTCACAGAACAGCTGTATTTATACTGAGATTAGATTACACACAAGTGGACTCTATTTACTAATTAGGTGACTTCTGAAGGCAATTGGTTGCACTGGATTTTATTTAGGGGTATCAGAGTAAAGGGGGCTGAATACATTTGCACGCAACACTTTTCAGTTTTTTATTTGTAAAAAAATTTGAAAACTATGTATCATTTTCCTTCCACTTCACAATTATGCGCCACTTTGTGTTGGTCTATCACACAAAATCCCAATAAAATACATTTACGTTTGTGGTTGTAACGTGACAAAATGTGGAAAGGTTCAAGGGGTATGAATACTTTTGCAAGCCACTGTATGCATAGAACAATAAACTCAACTTGACCTGCTACTGAACTTTCCATTAGCAGGCAAAATGTTCGTTGGCCCACTGCCAAGCAACTGTTGAATGTACCCATTACCTTTTGGAGAGCTGCAGGTCATGAAAATGATGATGTATTATGTGTGAGACCCTGTGTAAATTACAGGGTGAACTTCAAAGGATTGCAGATGAATGCAGGCAGATTTGAGGAAAATTATTGTCATTTTGTTAGTAATGGTGAATTCTAATAGTCAATAGGCACATCTGTTTCGGGGAGAAAAGCAGCTTAATTAAATAAACCCCTCTCGTACTTCAAAAATAAATGTTTTGTGACTACTGTTGGAACCAGCTATTCTTCGTCTTCAGCATTGTCTTTCAATGAACAGGGTGCAACCCAGGTGAACTGGGGCTGTTTCTGTCATGAGGGTGTGGGAGAAGTGACCTCATCACTTGAATAAAGAATGCTGGTTTATACCAAAGATAGGCACAACGTGCTTGAGTAACTCAGTGGACCAGGCAGTATCTCTGAAGAAAAAGGATAGGTAATGTTTCAGGTCAGGACCCTTCTTCAGACTGAAAGTGGGGGTTGAGGGGTAGAGCAGAGCAGGAGACACAAAAAGACCAGGACAAATCAGGGTCGGCAGCAGAGTGGTGCCCATGTAGCCCAATTGTTGGCTAGGGAAGGTGTGATCTCAAGAGGAATATATTGTGGCGATCTGTGGAATTGGTTAAACGACAAGGGTGGAGGAAGGGGGCAAGGGGGGAGGGGAGGAAAGTGGGAGAAGTTACTTAAAATTAATAAATTTAACATTCATACTGCTGCGTTGTAAGTTACTCAAGCGATATATATGAGGTGCTGTTCCTCCAATTGCCATGTGGCCTCATCTGTCAATGGAGGAGGCCCAGGTCAGAATGGGAAGGGGAGTTGAAATGGTTTGCAACCGGGAGATCCCGTACACCTCGGCAGTGTTCAGCGAAATGGTCACTGAGTCTGCTCAAGCGGTCATCACATGGCCTGATCAAGCCCTCGGGACAAGTACCACTGGCTACTCACTGGTGGGCAGGCTGACTCTCAGCAACCTTTGTAAGGTGATCTTATTGAAGTAAGCAATCCTGAAATTAGTTAGGGGGGGATCTAGGAGGGGAAAGAAGGATGATGGCAATGGGGAGATGTTCTCACAAGTGGGCAAATCTTGAACGAGGGGACGTAGTTACAAGGTTAGCGGGATGCACATTCAAAGCAGTTACATAAGAACTTCTCAATGAGTGTGGTGAATCTGTCGAATTGCTGACCCTGGAGGGTTCTGAGGGCAAGGCCTCCAGTGGTAATTAAAGAGGAAACAAATGCGTTTTTGACAAGAAAAGGAATTGTGGAAGAGAAAAGGAGATGACGCCTGGGGGAGATCGTGTTGAATGACAGAACAGATTTGGGGGCTGAGTGGTCTACTTCTGCTCCTGTCTCCCTATGTTCTAAGATGTCCACCACATCCACTATATAACCAGTTCTCTGACTGTCACTGACACCTGACCTGACCCGACCCTGGGTCTCCAATCCCTCTGCAAAATGTCCCTTGCACCAACACTGCTGCCTCTCTGTTTTATCTCTCCACCTCACAGACCAGGCATCTGGTCATCACTTGATCTGTGAGGCAGCAGCTATACTAGCTGCACCACTGTGTTACCCTAAAAAATAGTGGCAAAAATAGTACCACCCTTGCCTCCTTATCTGCTCAGAGGATAGTGGAACCTCAGTTTAGTGTCTCATCCAAAAGATGGGTCCTTTTTGGTGGAGCAATTCCACAGTGGAGAGTTTACCTAGGTTTGTGTATCATAAGTTTTGAGACAGCGGCTTGGAAGTTCTGAGCTCAAGAGTGGGCCACAACTGTCACAGTTCAGCGAAAGTATTTTGACCAATTTGTGTTATCTCTTGCAGGACCGGCTATTTTTTGTGATGGAGTATGTAAACGGGGGAGATTTAATGTTCCAGATTCAACAAGTACGGAAATTTGATGAAATGCGCGCCCAGTTCTATGCTGCCGAAATTACCTCAGCACTCATTTTTCTGCACAATAAGAAAGTTATATACAGGTAAGGCTGAAATCTGTGTCACCGCCATTGGCAGATGAAGGAGTTGGTCTGCATCATTTTATTGTCAGCGGTGAATCACTTGGAAGCATAAAGGTTTCCATGGGCAAGAGAGCCCGTCTCGATTGTGTCCGTTCTTTTCTAAAGGAATGCAACCTCTCCTGTTCTGCTTTCTCTTTGAAAAAGGTCTGGTAGCTCTTTATCACCCATTTTAAAAACATTCAACTTAGCGCACTGAATGTTTGCAAAGTGTGAAAGAGGTTGATTACTGTAACAGACCTGATTGACTGATTGAATTAATTGATTGAAAGATGCAGCGTGGAAACAGACCCTTCAGTCTACGCCGACCAGCGATCACCTGCTCACAGTAGCTCTTTTATCCTTTCTCGTCCACTCCCAATATATTAGGGGCAATTTACAGAGGCCAATTAACCTACAAACAGATTTTCACTTCCCTTATTCACTGCAATTTAACTTTTTCCATCATCCAATTGGCGAAGGGACTTTCAAGATTCTAAACAATAAGCTGTTCTTCCAATTGTCATTCTCCTGTACGTTACCTGTCCACAATCTAGTTTTGAACAGTATTGCAGAGTTGGCAAGAGCCAAATACTGATGACTGTCAGATGATCCTAACAGTAATCAGCTTGAAGCTTCTTTCAGTGAACGATATGCAGGTATAAATGCTGCCGAATGGGAGAGATGTTGTGCACTAACATAACCTAAATGGGCCGAATGGCTGTCCTCTGCTCTGCAACAATTCTACGATTGTAAACTGATAGGGAGTTTCAGAAGCAGGTTAAAGTCATGAGATATGTTGCAACATGTTTGTGCTTTGATAAATCAGTGGACCACTCATAATTTACTGAAAAAGGAATATATTTGGAGCCAGTTGGAGCTTGTCCTAAAAATTACAACTTTGAGAAAATACCACATGGGTTGCAGTAACCTGATTGCTAGCTTGTAAACACATAGTACACTGTGGTATGACAGTTACAGTCTAAATATTTGCATTGGAAATGATAAATGAGTTCAACAGATAAATCTATGCGATGCTCAGAATGTGCAAATTATGCAACAAAGTCTTCAATGCATATTCATACTCACAATACAAAACTAAACAGAATCAAATCCAAATTATCTTCAATAATTTGGAATGCTAGTTAAAACTTTTGAATATGGTGAATGAGCACCTTTGTGAATGTAGATCAATTGCTGAAGGATTGACTGTTCTGAATGGTAATAGGTAATGTTATTAATCTTCTCTCCTTGCTGTGTCTGTATAATGGATGTTCTGTTTCATGCCCAGTGGGATTTATCTGTAAACATGTTGAATATACAGTATACTATTTTCAGTGCAGCAACAAATTGACTGGTTTTCAGCACTGTACACAGAAATGCATTCTCCAAATATAATGTTTCACTGACAGCACCCAGAGGTTTCCTGTAAATTTGTCAGCCATTGAAACCACTAGGAACATATTGCACCAGAATCCATCAATAAATCTACCGGATAGTGGAGAGGTCCCATGAATGTGCTCTCGACAACAAAACCAGAAACCACCTGAGAATGTATTGGATGCCGAAGTTGACTGGCCAGCTCCAAACAACAGAGCAACATATAAACAGAGGCATTTGCTACCTTCTGCTTTTGGTTCTGATCCCGATAAAACTGGCATCAATGATTTGAACTGAAAATAATTATGTGCTAGTACAGAAAAATCAGGTGATTTTGCCAAGTATTTCTAATATCCTGTGGGGAAAAAATGAGTTTTGTTCCCCACAAGTACTTTACATGAATGTAGCTTCCTGTAGGTTAGTATCAACATCAGCTGTCATAATGAAATAAAGACTGCATGATCTGTGCAATGTTACCCGATATCAGCTTGCAGTATTATCACTGATTTGTCTGCAGTTGATTGGGGTATGGAGAGCACAGGGTGGCATGTTAATGGGGTCAGTAGGGCACAGTCCCAGTAAGAAGAGATTACAAAAAAAAAACTAAAATGTAAAAACAAGGAACTGCAGATGCTGGTTAATACATAAATGGACACAAAGTGCTGGGGTAACAGCAGCTCAGGCAGCATCTCTGGAGAACAAGGATAGGTGATGTTTTGTGTTGAGACCCTGGGGTACTATTGTGGAAAAGTAGATATTACTCACATAAAATTAAAAGAAACAAACAACACTCTCCAGCAATATTTAACATGCAGTGACCAGTCATTTACTTTATACTTTGTACTATTAAAAGTAAAGTTCGGCATATGTGGATGGGAGTGGACAGAAATAAAGGCTTAAAGGCAAAAACAGCAAGTACTGGGAATCTGAAACAAAGTCAATCAGCAGATCAGACACCATCTGTGGAAAGAGAAACAGATTTAATGTCAATGTTCCTTTAACAGAAATGGAAAAGTGAGAGTTCAAGTGTCAGAATGGACCAGTTCTGGCAGAAACAGAAAAAGCTGCTTGCTTAAATTCAATATTGAGTCAGGATTTTACATTTTACACGGGTCAGTTCTGAGATAATTTCATCAACCCATAAGATAAACTCAGTTTTTCTCTCTCCACAATTACATCTCACATTTGCAACTTGAGTTTTATATTTCTCACATTCTCACTTTAGGCCAGTACTCAGACAACCTTAATTTATGGACTCCATCTGTTCTTCCCACTCCTCCTGTGCATCTTATAATTCTCTTGGTTTCTCATTTATCCAGAACTGAATCATTGACCTGATGCTAGACAGACACAAAATGCTGGGGTAACTTAGCGGGGGAGTAACTCAACTCATTGACCTGATGCGATTGGTCTGTTTCGAAAATAATGCAAAAGAAACAATAATGCAGATATTTTCCACACCAGTGGCAATGAAATAAAATGTCATCTTCCAGTCAGATAAACATTTTTCTAACTAGGAAAAGCCTAAACAGAAGAAATATGTCCTGGCTCCTTCATGCTTTCTGGAAACGTGGCCATTTTGTATGTCAGCTGTGTGACTATCAAATCTTGAGGAGCACGTTCTGAAAAGTGACTAAACTTTAAAGCAATTGTTAAAGATTTGATGCAGAACTTCAATCTGCCCACTGAGAGTTCTGATTTTTTTCAGATGCACTTTGTGGTGAGATTTATAATTCCCCCCAATGGTCATCATCACAATTGCTGAGTTTGGATTTTTGAGGTAGCAGTCTTTATCCATGTATTCAAAGGAAGGATGATTTAAAAAACAACAAACTTTTTACAGTTGTGCGAATTAATTAATGAGTTTATGTAACAGCTTTATCAAATGAATGCTTTCTGTCACAGGTTCCCTGACTGAAGTTACTTTCTATAAAAAGTTTATAAAACATTTAGTCCTTATTGTTTCTGGTTTTCTGAACAAATACATTGGAATAATTCCAATCTCCAGCCAGAAAGTTCTGGTTCCTCTTGGAGGGATTTCCAGATGCAGAAAGTAAATTGTTTCCCTGCTGTGATTTATTCCACTTGTAAAATTTTGTGGCAAATTTTCTTTCCTCCTGTGTTTAGTTTAGTTTGATTTTATTTACTGTCACGTGTACCGAGGTAGAATGAAAAGCTATTGTTGAGTGTTATCCAGTCAGCAGAAAGACTACTGCTTTAAAAAAACTCTTCATCACCTCTTCGAATCTCCTTTTCCTGGATCAACTTTTTTTGCCTGGTCATATCTTTGGGTGCTATAGTTTTCACACGCAATTTGTCTAGCATCTTAACTTTGTAAAGATATACCAAATTGTAGGAATATAATTGAACAAAACTTCACACTAGGCCACGTAAAGCAATATTATGATAGATGACTAAAGGTTTGATCAGAATTGGTCAAAATACCTTTAAAAGAAAGTGTGTGAAGAGTTATAGGAGAAGCAGCTAAGCAAATGAGAGCATTTGTCAAAATTGAATGGATTGTAGAAAATAATACGATTGGAAGGTGATTCCAAGATGAATCTCCAGGAACTGCATTCTGCATCCTGAGATGTTAAATGAGTTGGATATGGCAATGGTGCCTGCATTGATTCTAGAATGGTTCTCCTAAATTAGAAAATAGAAAATTTCACCCCACTGTTTACAAAAAGCAGGGAGAGTTAAACGCGGAACTATAGACAAGTTAGCCTGACATAAGTGTTGAGGAAAATGTTAAAGCTTTTATCAAGAATGTGATAACATGGTGCTTCTAAAATAGGAACAGGATTAGGTAAAATCAACATAGGTTTATGAAATGGAAATCATGTTTGACAAGTATGTTACAATTGCCTGAGGTTGTCTATTCAAGAGTAATTGAGTCAACTGCCACACATCATGGAAACAGGCCCTCCGGGCCAACTTGTCCATGCCGACCAAAATGCCCCATTTAAGCTAATCCCGTTTGCCCATGTTTGGCCTATATCCCTCTATATCTTTCCCATCCATGTAAGTTCAAAAGTCTTTTAAAAGGGGTCTGGAGGCTCAGTTACTGAGAATCATCGACTGAGATCAATTAATTTCTCTACGTTAAGTGAATGAAGGATATAGGTTATGAGGTAAGGAGCAACTCCTTATGTTCCCATTTGCTCAACAATTCTCTTTTCCTGTTTAGTCAAAGATTCCTTCCATTGGCCATTTCACCAATTATGACAAAGCCCTATTAGACATTTTGCCTTGAAAGAGTTTAGATCAAGAGTTCAAGAGTTCAAGAGACATTTATTATCACATGCACCAATTGGTACAGTGAGATTTGCATTACCATACAGCCATACGAATAAAAAGAACACAATACACGATAGAATTTAATATGAACATCCCCACACAGCAGAATCAACGTTTCCCACTGTGAGGGAAGGCAATAAAGTTCAGTCGTCTTCCTCTTGGTGATGGTGAGGGATGCCAAACTATTTGGCAATGGGATCGTAGCAGCACAGCATGGTATTTCCTCAGCTCCTGTCCACATCACTGAACATCCTGACCCAAGATTAGAAAGGAGAAAAAGATCAGATTTCCCCCTATAGTGTCAGGAATTACTTGAGATCTATTTTCTGCAAGATACAATATTCATACCTCTTCATACCCAAGAATTAAAAGCACTGAAGTTATAACTGCATGCTACAAGGGTATAATAATTTTGATGGTATACATTTTCCCCCAATCCTTTCCTTCAAATTATACAATAACTTTGACCCCAACATTGAAATGGCAAATCTCCCCAACTCCTCTTTGTCAACACTCCTCCCCAACCTCACTCCCACCATCTTCATTCCTTACTTTTGACTCCTTCCACAAATGTCTTTTGTCACAGCACCTTGCAAACTATTTTGTTTCCTTGATTGTTTAATTAATGATTATGAGCCACTGGTGCCAGTTCTTCTTATCAGGTCCACATCAGAAGATTAGAAATTGTTCAGCCAGAACTGAACACACTTCGCGGCATCTGCATACAATCGCTCCTTGCGTTTCTTGTGCTTCTTGTGCATAGTGGTGGAAAGATTGGCGGAAACAGGGCCGTGAAGTGAACGCTCTTTCCTTGCCCCTGGTGCCAGTTAATCCCTGTGTCGTCATGGTGACACAGTGCCACATCATACAATCATTGCAGCACACATGGGGGCCATTTTCAAAATTGCGTTGGTACCAACTCCTTGAAAGAATTATCAATTAGTCTTGCTTGCATGCTCATTCTCATGGCTCTGCAAACATTTTCTTTTTAAATTATGATTGAAATTTTAGGTGCAGAGTATAGACTATAACTGCTCACTTATTGCAAAAACATTCCTCATCTGCCTCTGGTTTTGTTCTGCCAGTTATTTTAAATCTGTGTCATAAGAACAAGAATAAGCTAATTAACACTCGAGCCGATTGCACCATTCAGTGAGATCATGGTTCCTATGTGACCTTCCTGCCAGCCAAAACAGTTCTTCCCAATGGTGATGTGTAATAAGTCATTACTGTTAGCTTTTGGAATTTGTTAACAAGAATGCATAGAAAAACTGAAAGTCAATCCTATTTTTGTTCGTATTCATTGAGGTTAAATTAGGATACAGAGTGGATGTGGTTAATACCGTCAGAATCTAACTTATGTAGGAAAGAACTGCAGATGCTGGTTTAAATCGAAGGTAGACACAAAATGCTGGAGTAACTCAGTGGGCCAGGCAGCATCTCTGGAGAGAAGGAATGAATGGGTGACGTTTCGGGTCGAGACCCATCTTCAGACTGATGGTCTGACGAAGGGTCAATAAAACGTCACCAATTCCTTCTCTCCAGAGATGCTCCCTGTCCCGCTGAGTTACTCCAGCATTTTGTGTCTACCCACAATCTAACATATCACTTCAGACATTTTAATTGGACATTGTCAGCCCGGACCGATTATTGATTCAAATCCAATTTTATGTAATACACTGCTGTTCTATTCTGATGCTAAACTCTTGAAAGTCTTTGGAATCAATTTTATAATCCATTCAGATGTTGCTTTTTATAACAATGATAGAAGCTTTAACTGCTGCGTATAACAAAAATATACACAGGAGCTATGGTAAATGCATGATGTGCCACCTTTCAGTGGACTTCGCTCTTGTACAAGAGTGACTCAGTGGTGGAAACAGGAGCTGATGCTGCACAGCTCCTGCAATCAGATTCAACGCTGACCAAGAAACTGCCGTAATCTGAAGCAGCAGGTCAGGCAGCCTCTGTGGAGGCAAAGGGATAGATGATGTATCAGGTCGGTACAAACAGCATGAGGGCTGAGAGTGTCGAAGAATATCCTTCCTCAGATTAGGAGACCAAAACTGTACGCAATACTCCAGGTGTGATCTCACCAAGACCCTGTACAACTGCAGTAGAACCTCCCTGCTCCTATACTCAAATCCTTTTGCTATGAATGCTAACATACCATTCGCTTTCTTCACTGCCTGCTGCACCTGCATGCCTACTTTCAATGACTGGTGTACCATGACACCCAGGTCTCGTTGCATCTCCCCTTTTCCTAATCGGCCACCATTCAGGTAATAGTCTACTTCCCTGTTTTTGCCACCAAAGTGGATAACCTCACATTTATCCACATTATACTGCATCTGCCATGCATTTGCCCACTCACCCAGCCTATCCAAGTCATCTTGCCTCCTAGCACCCTCCTCACAGCTAACACTGCCCCCCAGCTTCGTGTCATCTGCAAACTTGGAGATGTTGCATTCAATTCCCTCGTCCAAATCATTAATATATATTGTAAATAGCTGGGGTCCCAGCACTGAGCCTTGCGGTACCCCACTAGTCACTGCCTGCCATTCTGAAAAGGACCCGTTTACTCCTACTCTTTGCTTCCTGTCTGCCAGCCAGTTCTCTATCCAGTGGAGCAATAAAATGGAGTTTCAAGAGACTGCAGATGTTTGCATGTTCTCCTTGTGGCCATATGTGTTTTTCCATGTGCTCTGGTTTTCCTCCAAATTCCAGTCAGCGTTTAGGTTAGAGATTCAACATAGAAACAAGCCCTGCAGCCTACTGAGTCCATGTCAACCATCGATCACCCATACATTAGTTCTGTTATCCCACTTTTGCATCCTATGCATTAGGCGCAATTTACTAAGGCCAATTAACCTGACAAATCTGCACGTCTTTAGAATGTGGGAGGAAAGTGGAGCACCAGGAGGAAACCCACACAGTCACAGGGAGAACGAACACAAACTTTGCTCAGACAGCATCCAAGGACAAGATCGAAGCGAGGTCTCTGGCGGTGTGAGGCAGCAGCTCTACTGCTGTGCCACTGCTAAAGAATGCAAATCAGTGGTGTAATTCATTACTGTAAGTAACCCCATGTTTGGTGATTGACATTAGAGTAAGAGTTCATATGCACATGAGAACGTGACAGAGAAATAGTGTGAGAATGCAATCGATGGAAATATATTGAGAGCCAGCATAATCTCTATGGGCTGAATGGCCACCTTTTTTGCAGTAAGAAAATTCAACCTAA
Organism: Malacoraja senta; assembly: GCA_038087875.1. Classification (NCBI taxonomy): domain Eukaryota; kingdom Metazoa; phylum Chordata; class Chondrichthyes; order Rajiformes; family Rajidae; genus Malacoraja; species Malacoraja senta. The sequence goes on along the minus strand of CM075978.1, from coordinate 17,643,967 downwards.
TCAGCAGTCTGTCATTACCAAACAAGCCATTTATATTATGGATACAAGGAATTGCAGAAGATGGTTTACACAAAAGGGCACAAAGTGCTGGAGTACTGAAACTCAGCAGGTCAGACAGCATCTCTGGAAAACATGGATAAGTGATATCGGGTTGGGACTCTGAATATAATGGCAATATAAGCCATTTATATAGTATTGTTTTATACTGCAATATGGAAATATAAGCCATTTATATTGCTTTCTTTGCAATAGCTGATTTTATCTTATTGGGAGTATAGTGAAATGTGAGTTTCCAATTTGTATTTGCATATATAGAAATCTGAATTCTAAGGCCACTAGCTTTAGATTACCCTTGGTGAAGTTGGACAGCTCTTGTGCAACAGTAATCTTCTTTGCAGTGTGAAGGTTAATGTTGCAGTAATGTGATTTGTGAGTTACAGAATGCACATTTAAGGCCCCGTGATCTGAGCCTGAGCATGAGCAGGCACGGCGCAGCTTGGTGAGTCTGGATAACAAACCAGAGGGGAAATTAGGTCACACTATATCTTGTTTCAGGCCCTGCAGCTGTCATTTAAAACTAATGCTCCAATGTGACAGTTCAGAGGGAATCTCATTCAGCTGCCAACAAAGGACTTTTAGTGGCTTTGGTTGATTAAAACTTTAAACTTCACAATGAAAAAAGGAGTAAACTGGAGTAAAATTATATGCTTCCTTTTGAAAGATATATAGGACATACTATTGAGAAACCATGATAGCTGTCAATGAACAAAGTAACAAATATTTATTTAATCTGAATTTAGGACCGGACAATACTGGCTAGAAAAATAAATGGAATAAAATAATAATGAAATACAATGAGGTACTCTTGATTAATGACCACACATTTTTGATTGGATATAAAACCATCTAGTCTCATGTACTCAAATAAAACCATTGCATCATTCAAAGAAGTCTCCCGGAAGCTGGTCAGCAATTATCACCCAATAGATATAATTAAAACTGTGACTTTGCCATGGGCTTATTGGTAAACCTCCCAACATTTCTAAAGTAGGCCGCTGCCTCGGGAATATTGCATGATTAGACATTTCTGAGTTATTTTCCAACGCATCACTATATAGTTTATCCAATGTTACTTCATCACCCTGACATCACAAAGTTGTATCAATAGAATAGGCCACAATAGAAGATGAGATTGAGGAAAGGTTCACCAAGGTTACAGACAACTCCAGCTTTACCCCTTTCATTCAGTCTGCTGAGAAAAGGTTATCCAAGAGATAAACTTGTCCCCAAAGGTAAGTTTCGTTTGAGCCTCTTTGAGGTTCAAATGACAAGAAATAAATCAAATCAAATCAAATAAAGCAGTAGCTCTGAATCTCAGTTGACACAGCACGATCCATGCATTCATTCTACTACACGAATGAATATCCAAAGTAGTGCTGGAACCATCGTATCCCACACGATATAGTTGCCTCACCCATGGTTCGCATTCAGTTCTGTTCAGTTATCCCAACGATTTCAGTGAAGCATTAAAGGTGAATTTTTTATAAGCACTTATCAAACTTAATACAATTTATTGTCTTTGTTTATCCAAAACATGGCATTTTGTGGAGTAAGCATTTTAAACCACGGGACTGAAGCCCCAGCATAATAGTTTACTAAATATTAATATCAACCCAGAGCACATGGAATGTTTTGAAAGAATGGCAATCTCATTCTTGTTGTTTTAAAAGTGTATTTTATTGATTTTGAATACAAACTTAACACAGAAGTGTGATCTGCACTTTATATTACTCAAAGTACTTTTGTGATCATCGACAGATGCATTGGGCATGCCTCCTGTACCCATGCAGAACTCGTTGATTTCATTAACTTTATGGACTACCTCTCACACCTCTCTCTCCTTTCCTGATCTTTGTCAACATCGCAGGGTACAGAATATGTACTGACGTTCTCTATAGAATCACTGACTCCCAGTAATCTTGACTATACGTCCTCCCACCCATACTCTTGCAAGGATGCCATCCTTTACTCTCAATTTCTCTGTCTCCCCTGCATCTGCTCCAACGATGAGGCTTTCCACTCTAGGACATCTTTCTTCAGTCCGACCTGTAACATTGCCTATCCATGCATGCCACCGGCCTGATCTGCTAAGTTTCTCCAACACTTGGGTGTTTTGTTTAAGATTACAGCATCTGCATATCCTGGTGTTTCTGTGGATGGACCCCTGCAGTTGTGGATGGAGCCCTCATCCATGTCTCCATTTTGTCCTGCAGTTCTGCTCTCACTCTCCCTTCTCCCAGATGGAACAAGGATAGAGTTCACCTAGTACTCACTTTTCACTTCATGCTCTACCATTTCAGCATAATCCCACTTCAAACACCTTCAACATAATCCCACCGCTGGTCGCATCTTCTTGTCCCACCCCTTACCATTTTTTGTAGAGAAAACCGCTCCTTGATTTGTTCATCCTTTTTAACTCAACCTCCTTCCCAGGTAGTTTCCCTTGCAACTGCAGGAGATGTAACACCTGTCCTTACACCTCCTCTCTCACCTCCATCCAGGGATCCCAGCAGCCCTTCCAGGTGAGACAGAGGTTCACAGGCACCTCTTCAAATCTTGTCTACTGCATTTGTTGTTCCAGATGCGGGATCCATTATATTGGCAAGACCAAGCATAGACTAGGTGACCGTTTCACTGAACATTTGCTCCCTGTCCACCAAGGCCCGCTGGGTCTTCCAAATGCTTTAGGAACTGGGATGAATATCTCAAATCCTGGATAACCATTTTAACTCCCGTTCCTATTCCCATTCTGACCTTTCCGTCCTTGGCCTCCCCCATTGCCAGACAAAAAACTGGAACAATAGTATCTTGTATTCCATTTGATTAGCTTAATGTTATGAATGGTATGAACATTAAAAATTCCAATTTCAAGTATTAGCTCCACTATTTTGGACTTCAGGATCTGTCTGCGGATCTCGACCTCTTCCACCAAGGTTAGTGTGGGTGAATCAGTATGCTCATTCAATGATCAGGGCTGCACCAAGTACTCCACAAACTTCACAATGATATCATGTTATAATAGAATTCAACGGTGACCTCCCTTCAAGAGGGCTCAGGTAATGCTGGTCAGTCCAGCAGAGAGGCAAGTCGCCTGAAATTCCTGGCACTAAACACTTGGTGCCAGATGAAGGCAGGAGTACCTGCATTAGGAACAGGTAGGAAAATCATTGGATGCTATGGGACAAACCTCACCATTCTTTAGGTTTGGGTTTATTATTGTCACCTGCACTGATGTACAGTAAAAAAAATATTTTTGCACGCTATTTAATCAGTTCAGATAATAGTACATCAATACAATCTGGCCAAACTCAGGTACAATAGGGAAAGTAAAGGGGAAGATGCAGAGCTTCTTAGCATTGATTCCTTAGATAAAGTCCAAGGTCCACAATGGGGTAGAGGTGAATCGGACAGTACCTTGTCCCTCGCATTGCCACTTTGGTCCATGTTTTTCATGTGTTTATAAATTTCTAGCCCTTCATTTCAGCTACATAAAACTTGTTAATAATTCACAAGGTTAGTTTCAGATTCTGTCTAAGCTTCCATCAGCTCTCAGTAAATAGGTTCAGTTGAGGCAAATTGCATCTGTATTCATTTTTTAGGGTGAGCTCTCCTGACATACAGCTGTAGAAATGATTCACCATCCAAGCATCAACAGCAAAGCTTTAGCAAACAGTTATGTGAAAAATGGCACTCGCTCTTCCTCGAAATAAACATCCAGAAGGCAGAAGTTTGTCTTTTCCTGCTACTAAACGTTGACAGGTAAATGGGGAAATGAAAGTAGACTATTAAGTTGCAAAATGCTACGTTTTAAATAATTGTGACCTGAATGCTACATTTTGCATTCTACTGTCGAAGATAAGATAAATTAATAAAGAGAACAGGCTGAATCCCAAGTATCTGAATTCTTTACAGAATCTGATGTTCTCTATATAGTGATTAAAGTTTCACTCTGTCAAAGAATTATCTCAGGTAGAACCAAAATATATTTGTTTAAACTTACTTACAATATTTGTAGAATATTTGTATTTTAGAATTCCATTGAGGTAGCAACAAGGTGGAAACCTTGCCAAGAATCTCAGAATCATTAAACATCTGATCCAAGCCTCTCCTATAACACTTAGGCTGGGAATTTAGCACTCCAGATTGGCAGAGCACCACTTTGTCAGTAGTGGCGTGATTCCTTCTCACCATTTTCCACCTCCCCAGTTGCAGCAGATTACAGCAGAATCCACTATGAGAGCCAATCTGTCGTTTAAAAAACTATAATATCTAGTTTTGCTTCAGATGCATAAAGTTGTACTTTAGTGCTTCTGGAAGACACTTTGACAGATCTTGTGTAAAATAGTTTATTTGTTTATCACAAGGGAAAATGTGTGACAATCATAATATTTTTGAGCACACTTGACCATAATCTGCCTTATCTCTGAAATGTTTATATCAGGAATCTCCTTCATTGCTCTCAATTATTGTCCTTTTAAAGTTCATTCTTGGGATAAGGTCATTGTCAACACCTATTCAGCATCTCAAGTAGTTATAGAACAAAAGACAGACACAAGAAGCTGGTGTAACTCAGCGGGTCAGGCAGGCAGCATCTCCAGAGAAGAGGCTCCATAGATGCTACCTGACCTGCTGAGTTACTCCAGCTTTTTGTGTCTGTCTTTAGTTATAGAACAACACAGCACAATGGGAGGCCACTCAGCCCATCAGATCTTTCAGAACCAATTCTCTTGGTCCCTGTCTAAAGCTCCTTCCCTATAGCCCTATTGTGGGAAATCCTTATATTTCTGCAAGCGTTTATCAAATTTATTTTCAAAAGCTGCTTTTGAATGTATTAATCATTCTGTCAGGCAATGGATTCCAAATCCTAAACACTTAATTTTAGGATGGCACAGTGGTACAGCCACCAGTGCTGCTGCCACACAGTGCCAGAGACCTTGAATACCATTTGTGTGGAGTTTGCTCATTCTCCCTTTAACCACATGGGTTTCCTACCAGTGCTCTGGTTTCCACCCACATCCCAAAGACATGCAGGCTTGTAGATTAAATGGCCTCTGTAAAATTGTCCTTGGTGTATAGAGAGTAGATGATAAAGTGGGATAACAAAGAACTAGTGTGAAAGGGTGAGTGATGATGGACTCATTGGGCTGAAGGGCCTGTTTCCATGTTGTATCTCTAAACTTAATGAATACAAACAGTTTTCCTCATTTTGCCCAGATTCTTTGCCGATCACCGGATATCTGTTCACTCTGATTATTGATACTTCAGCTAGTGGACACTCTTTGTAGACTGAGGTAAGGGGGTGCTTAGGACTGGGGGCCCCCAAGGAGAAGCTGCTGCAAAAGGTTTTTAGTTAAAGGGACCTGCCTGGGACTTACACAGCCAGACTCCCATGAAGAGTTTGCACCACTCAATGGACACACACATCATATGAATAGGAGCTGGAAGAAAAAGACAGAGACCTTTTCAATCTTAAATTAAGTATTTGTGACTCATTTTCACTCGAATTATATTGCATAGCCACATAATCCTTGCGCCACAATTTCTAGGCCTGTGATCATTCAGTTAATTCGTTATCTGCAAACTGTCACATTTATCCATGTCACAATAATAGCCACATTTTGCAAATAATCTGCTAGTGGCAAAATGCTTTGGGAATCTTGAGGATGAGAAAGCCACAATATAAATGCATCTTAATATCCGGTCCATAAATGGTCCTTTAAATGGATCAACTCAGAAATAAAGTCAGACTTGTAGTCTTTACTGGAAAGCTGCTGTCATTTCAATCTTGGTTTTGCTTCCAGCCAAGACTGGCAGGAACACTGGCTCGTTGGTTTCCATGATCTAGCATCCGGGAGCTTTAACTGTAAATGTGTGTTCTGCAGCCAAATTTCCAACATACCAGTAAAGCAAAGAAAGTATTCATAAAAATTCTAAGTCTGAGTGCTGGAGGGGAAAGCCAAGAAATACAGCAGCCATGTGAAGCGTGAAGCTGATCACAGTAAATGTTGTAGTGCCTGGTACTAAACTTTTAACTCCAAAGTATTTCCTCTCCCACACCCACAGATATTCCCTCTACAGGAATAAATTCTATTCTGAACACATCAAACACCAACCTGTAGAATAACTGTTGGGAGGCGGAGGACCCACTTTAGTTTGCCCACCACCACAGCAGATGGACAGAGGATGAGATCTGTGCTAGGCCATTTAAACAACAGGCACGCATCTGTCAGGCTGTTTGTTCATCAATTGCAATTCGGTGTGCAACACAATCATCCCTTCCAAACTCATCTTCAAACTTAGGGAACCACATCTCTACTCTTCCGCATGCAACTGTATCCTCAACTCCCTCATTAATTAGTTAGTTTAGTTCATTGTCACATGTACTGAGGTACAGTAAAAAGCTTTTTTGTGGCGTGATATCCAGTCAGTGGAAAGATGGTGCATGATTTCAATCAAGCCGTCCACAGTGTATCGATTCAGAATAAAGTGAATAACATTTAGTGCAAGATAAAGTCCAGTAAAGTCTGATTGTCCGAGGGTCTCCAATGAGGTAGATGGTAGCTAGTAGCTCAGGATTGTTCTCGAGTTGGTGAACCCAATCAGTGCGGATTGGCAACAACACACTGCAGAGCTGTGTACTCAGTCCCCTAGCTCAACCTTCTCTCTGCCTTACTACTGTGTTGCCAGACATAGGTCCAATGCAATCTTTAAATTTGCCGGTGATACCACCGTTGTTAGATGAATAACGGGTAACTACGAGTCAGAAAACAGGAGAGAGATTGATAAGCTAGTAGAAATAACCTCCCTGTCAATGTTAACAGGACCAAGGAGCTGATTGTTGATTTCCAGAAGGGAAACCAAGCAGCCATGCACCCGACTTCATCGGTGGGACACTTGTGGAGAGCATCATGAGCTTCAGGCTCCTGGGTGGACACGTCGCTGATGATCTCTCCTAAACCCAGTACATTGATGTAATCTCAAAGAAAGCTCACATCCTCAGAAGTTTAAAGAGATTCAGCATGTCACTGAATAATCTATCAAGCTGCTGCAAGTACAATGGAGGGCATACTGACTAGTTGCATCACTGTCTGGTTCAGTAGTTTGAATGGTCAAAAATGAAGGAGGCTTAGAAAATAGTGGACATTGCCTGGACCATCACGGGTATGAACCTCCCTCCATCGAATGGGTCTACTGGAAGTGAAGCCTCACAAAGGCAGCTAATATCATCAGACCCATCCTTGCCACAATCTCTTCTCACTGCTATCATCAGGAAGAAACTACAGGAGCATGCAAACCATTACCTCCAGGCTTCTTTGCACTAGCAACAGACTCTTGAACTGCCCTGAACAACCCCAACCATTACCATAGCACCGCACTGAACCACTATGGACTTTACATTACTATGGTTTCTCTTGGTACTTTGATTCTTGCACTATCAGGGTCTAGTTTACTTTAGAATAACTGATAATTTATTGTATATTTATTGTTGTTGCAGCTAATGTGCCTGTAAAACTGCAGTAAGAATTCCATTATTCCGATTCATATCAAGTACATATGACAAATAACCACGCTTGGTCTTGATACTGCACTACTCAAGAATTGGAAACCTAACTCATTATCCCTTTATTTCTCTCTTTGAACTTGTGAATACTGGAGTTATTGTGGACACTTACCAATGTTAACTAATTACAGGTTTTTTTGCTGCTATTTATTAGTTCAAGGGTTTGTGTCTGTCTTTTGCTTATACTTGCCATCTAACATAAATAGTCATCTGGGAAATCAAGTTAAATGTGAGGATAGATTTAAAAACTGCAAACAAAATGACTTTAATGTGTTTTTTTCTTCTCCAGAGATTTGAAACTGGATAATGTCCTGTTAGATTCTGAGGGTCACTGTAAGCTGGCTGATTTTGGAATGTGCAAGGAGGGAATCTATAGTATTTACACAACTTGTACCTTCTGCGGCACACCTGACTACATTGCACCAGAGGTGGGTAAAGAGGTGGATCAAGGTCCTTCTTAGTGAAAAGCTTTGTTAATGGAATGAGCCTTCACCACAATGAGGGGACTCCTTGTGCAGACTTTTATTGCTAGCTCTGAAGTTTGGCACATGATTCTGTCTGGAGTCTTATGGCCATTAGGTCATAAGTGAAAGAAGCAGAATTGGGTCATTTGGCCCACCAAGTCTACTCTGCCATTCAATCACGGATGATCTATCTTTCCCTCTTAATCCCATTTTCCTGCCTTCTCACCATAACCCCTGACATCCGTACTAATCAAGAATCTACCTATCTCTGCCTTTAAAATATCCATTGACTTGGACTCCACAGCCTTCTGTGGCAATGACTTCTACAGATCCCAACATTGAGATTTATTTTGGAAGAAGCCAACATTTAGGCTTCTTAGTATATTCTATTTAACTGCGAAGCTCCACATAATAATAATCAATGGTATGCATTCCAATTATAATGGCCTCACAGGTCAATTCAGCAACTCTGCTACTGACCTGGCTGTTGACTGGCCTGTTTGAGGACTCTTGAGATACACACTGATTTGCAGAACTTCAAATTCAGTGATCAGTTTCACATTTCACTCTGGTAACTATGGAAAGTATGAAAAATGTTAAGTCAATCATGGCCCAGAAATAAATAGATCTGTAACAGTATCATTGATGGCATGAGCAATGTGTTCCGACTGTGGTTGATTTCCATGTTACACAATGATGATGGCTGAGATTTTGCAGAACTCGTGGCATTTATTCAGAATAAGTTCAAATCTCCATCCAAAAATCAAAAGTCCAAACCTTGCTGGCCAGGTTCTGCCAGTGATGTTTCCTGTTGCACTCCACCAGGGGATTGTACAGCTGCAATGAAGAAAATAATATGCTGAATATTATATATTTTTTCACTTGTTTGTGTTAGTTTTAATCTTTTATAATTTTTTAAACCATCTGTTTGAGGTGAGCTCATAAACAAAATGCATATTTTCAAGTGGAGACACACAGAATTGCAGATGCTGGAATCTTACATAAAAGACAAAGTACTGGAGTAACTCAGTGGGTTAGGCAGCATCTGTGGAAAGAATGGATAGATTACCTCTCAGGTCAGAATCCTTCTTTGGTCTGATTGTAGTGGGGGGTGGAAAGGAAGCTGGAAAGGAGATGGGGCAGGTCAAAATGTAGAAATAAAGAACTGCAGATGCTGGTTCATACCACTTCATAACAAAGTGTTTCATGTGAAAATGGGATCCGAACCTTTCCTTTTTCTCCGGAGATGCTGCCTGACCGGCTGAGTTACTCCAGCACTTTGTGTTTATCTCTGTGGGTGGTGCAAAGCCTGCAATTGATGGGTGGATACATCTATCACTTGCCAGGCCTTGTCCCGCTTCCCCACCCCCCCAATCTCTTTTCCAGCTTTCTCCCCCCTACTGCAGTCAGTTTGAAGAAGGGTCCCAACCCAAAACACGCCTATCCATTCCTATCACTGATGCTGCCTGACCCATTGAGTTACTCCAGCACTTTACATATTTTAAATTGTTGAGATAATTTTCAATATTTTTCAGAAGTTTCTGAATATCAGGGGCATTTGGAAACATTGAAACAATGAGAGCTTTGAAGGGGTTGCTTTGCTATTGGGGGTCACAGGTTTCACTGAGGTCTATGGGTAGGGTTTGGCCTGGTCTGCACCCATCCCCCAATGGTATCACTTGAGGCCCTGTCATGGCCAAGGGCCTTGTTGCCCAGCTCTGGAAGGACTTGCCAGTGGAATCAGTTAGACAGACACACGTAGGTCGAGGTGCAGTGGGATTGAAGGGGTTGTGAGTTGTGAAGCCAGAGGAAGGAATGTAGGTAGAGGGGAAGGGAGAAATCGGTCCAAGTCTTGGTGGAGCACAGGGAAGAGGGGGTGGGGGTGGGGAGGCAAAAGGGAGGGGGTGTGGGGGAGAAAGGGGAGGGGGAGTGGTGGTTGTTAGAGGCTACCTAAAATTAGAGAATTCAATGTTCATATTGTTGGGTTGTAAGCTGCTCAAGCGGATTATGAGGTGCAGTTCCTCCCGTTTGGGTGTGGTCTCACTCCTGCAACGGTAGAGGCCTAGGGCAGAAAGTTCAGTCAGCTCCATTCAGGAAGATCCATGCCAACATTTCCAAACAACCTCAAGACATAATGATGTGCTTTTAACTATATTGCTGTCTTGCAACATCAATCTTAAACTATCTGCTCAGCTGGTATAAACAAGGTGGATGATTCACTTATCTGATTAACTGTAAAGTGCAGACACAGTCAGATTTAGTAAGCTCTACAAATTCACAGAATCACACAAAAATGTTTCAGAACATAAAACATGATAAACACATAGTGTTCTCTTGATAGTATTGACATAAAATGAGATTTGGCTAGTGGAATACTTTATACACTTTAGTATTCAGTGTTATCATCAGCATATATATTTACTTTGTCCCCAAAAATTTACCTTTACCCCTGCACCAGAAGAGTGCTTTCCCATTAGCACCAGTGTGTGGCTTTCTGTGTCTTATATTAAAAACAAATTCTGGACATGTTCCATTTAGAAACTCAGTTGAACTGATTTAAATCATATTTTTCAGACCTTATTAAATTTTTGAGAAGAGATTTTTTTCTCCTTCACTTTGTACTGAATACGTTTCCAGGTTCCCAAGATAAAAGATCACCATTTTCTGCCTGTTTATGTGGCTCACTGCTGCAGCATTTGGACGAGAGCCATGACTTGACTTGGCTTTTGAAAGTGTAATTTACTCCAGTAGCCCTCAGTCGCTCAGCCACACATTCCAGTCCCCTGTCACTGATTCCATCCTTTTCCTTGACACCTGTCTGAAATTAAACCAGCAAATGGAATTTTATTTTTTTGAACGTGCAGATGGGCAACATCAGTGGAAAGAGAAACAGTTAACGTTTCAAGTTTTGGACACTTCCTGAACCTGAAATTTTAATTGTTTTTCTTTCCACAGATTCTGCCTGACCTCCTGAGTGTTTCGAGCAGTTTCAAGTTTTATTTGAAATTGAACCAAACCGTTCACAAACTAGTGACATATTGAACCATAAGTGGGCTTTCAACACTTACCTGCATCATTACTAAGACAGCGTAGATTCACCTCTGCGACACCATCTGATTCTCTCAGCTCATCTCATACATTGCTGTAAGGTTCAACTTTGTTACTTCGCGACTTGACCCAATCAGTCAAGAGTCAATTGTCAAGAGTTTTATTGTGATGTGTACCAAAATGGAATGATGAAATTGGAGCAGCACAACAGATATGTTAAACTTATACTAGGCACTATAATAAACAAAAAAAAAGAAAGTTCAATATATCCTTAAATATATCCTCATAGGAACTCCCACCCACCATAAACCAGCTCAAAGTTCTGCTGATTGTATCCCAACTTGCATCATCCTGTGAAATGGCATGTTTAGTGACTGACCACTGTTGACTCATCAATGCTTCAACTTCAGACCTCACCGTTGTTTTTTCAGATCCCACTGTCCCCTAATTTCAACCTCATCCCCTATTTCCGACATTTCCTCACAGGTTACCCAATTCTGGATCTTTTGTGAAATTTCCCAGTATCGATCACTGGTGGTTGTGCCGCCATTTGCCGAAGACCTAAACCCTGGAATACCCTCCCTAAACCCTTCCTGCTTATTGTTTGATACTCTTGAAAGATTTTTTTTTACCAACTTTTTGATCATTTGATCAAAAATTTACTTTCATTGATAAGTATCAAAAATTCTTGTTTGAGACATTTTATTACTCTCTCTAGAATTGCAAGTCGTGTTGATGTTGTTGCACTGCCATTCTAGGCCCCCGTCCATCTGATCTCCCCTCTCCATCTCATCTGTATGTTTTATTATGTGACCAGTGAAGCTTAGAAGCTGACCAAGCTAAACAGTTGTGTTAAAGAAGGAACTGCAGATGCTGGAAAATCGAAGGTACACAAAAATGCTAGAGAAACTCAGCGGGTGCAGCAGCATCTATGGAGCGAAGGAAATAGGCAACGTTTCGGTTTTCTCTGGGTGCTCTGGTTTCCTTCCACACTCCAAAGATATAGAGGATTGTAAGCTAATTGGCTTTGGTAAAAAATGTAAATTGTCTGAAGAAGGGTTTCGGCCCGAAACGTTGCCTATTTCCTTCGCTCCATAGATGCTGCTGCACAAGCTAAACAGTTGGCTTGGAAGACCAGTCCCCCTTCCAGATGATTGAGCAAACACTGATGCTCTTCAGGTTGGCAAGTTGGGCCAAAGGGTCAGTTTCTATGCTGTATGACTATGATGCTCTATCCATGTACCAGGTGAGCTACGAGGAACTTTAGGGAACAAATAACCAACGTACTCATTTTCGGAATCCTCATTAAGTGCAGGTGTATCTCAGCGAGTCAGGCGGCATCTCTATAGAACATGGAAGGTGACGTTTTGGGTCGAGACCACTGTCCTGACCAGAGAAGTTACCTATCCATGTCCGACAGAGATGCTGCCTGACCCGCTGAGTTACTCCAGCACTTTGTGACCTTTTTTGGAAACCAGCATTTTGCAGTTCCTTGTTTCGACATTCTCTGTTTCCTCGTTAAAGGATTACAATTGTAATGCTTCTGTAATGCTTCATTTGTATAAAAGTTTTCATTTACTTTGTGAGAAAAGTCGATGGGTTGACAAGAAATATGTCTTTGGGCAGATTTTACAGGAGTTGCAGTACGGCTCTTCTGTGGACTGGTGGGCACTCGGGGTCCTGCTCTATGAGATGATGTGTGGTCAGCCCCCATTTGAAGCTGAAAATGAAGACGATCTGTTTGAATCTATCCTGAATGATGAGGTCCTTTACCCAGTCTGGCTGAGTGAGCGAGCAATGGCCATCCTGAAAGCAGTAAGTTAAAATCCATCCTCAAACTCTCGATGCACGGCTTTGATTTGTTCATGTGCTATTCCATGCAAGATCTTGAAATTGTCTTAGAATCTTAAATGAGGGGGAGCACAATGGCACAGTGATAGAGTTGCTTACTTACAGCGTCAGCGACCCAGGTTCGATTCTGACTACAGGTGCTGTCTGTTCAGAGTTTGCATGCTCTCCCTGTGACTGCGTAGGTTTTCTCTGGGTGCTCTGGTTTCCTTCCACACTCCAAAGATATAGAGGATTGTAAGCTAATTGGCTTTGGTAAAAATTGTAAATTGTCCCTAAGATGGTGCTAGTGTATGGGGATTGCTGGTCGGCTGGTGGACCGAGAGGTTTGCTTCTGCGCAGTGTCTCTAAACTAATACTTAAACTAAACTAAATATTTAGGTTCCCTCTGATGGCTTTGTTAATATACATTGTCTTTGGCATTGATCCTTAATGTAGAAAGTTAAAGCGTGATCAGATTGAAGTTCTAATGATTTTAATGGGTGCTGATATGTTGGAAAGAATAGTATTTTCCATTGAGTAGGGAGTGCAGTGCTAGGGGGCCAGACTAAACATTTCAGCTCTGCCCTGTAAGTGAAATTAGAAAACACTACTGTATGCAGAGAGAAGTACAAGTGTGGATCTCACTTCAGCAAATGTCAATTGATGCACAGTGAATTGTTAATGGTAATTTGAGATTGATAGTTTTCTTTTGTTAAGTAGTCCTTGATCATTGATCAGCCATGACATTATTAAATGGCAGTTCTGCCTGAATGGTTTAAATGCCCTATTCCAATCCCTCTGTTATTATTAATAAATAAAATACATCTATTGTACAGAATATTAATATGGTGCTGCAACAATTTCTCTTCAATTTTATTTTAGGCTTATTCTCTGGTGGATGTTCGAGACTTCAGTTTTTACACAATTGCTAATGAAAATTCACTGAAATCCTAATATTGCATCATAAGAGAAAAATAAATGGACGTGTTAACTCCATTCTAAATACCAAACCTTTTGCTTCAGTTTGTGTTTTCACGCAACATGTGGTTGTATCAAGCTTATTTCCATGCTTCTCGCTAATTAGGGCGGCACAATGGCGTAACGGCAGTTGCTGCCTTACAGCACCTCAGACCCGGTTCGATCGTGACCAAGGGTGCTGTCTGTACGGAGTTTATACATTCTCCCTATGACTACGTGGGTTTTCTCTGGATGCTCCGGTTTCCTCCCACACTCCAATGACGTACTAGTTTGTAGGTTAATTGGCTTCGGTAAAATTGTAAATTGTCCCTAGTGTGCAGGATAGTGCTAGAGTACGGGGTGATTACTGGTCGGCGCGGAGTCGGTTTCTGCGCTGTATCGCTAAAGTCTCTAAAGTAATAAGCGCCTTACAATTCAAGACGATTGTGCTCAGTTTTATGCTAGATATGTTATATCACACAGATTCCAGCCTTCATTACCATTATTGCTGGTGCTGTTATGTTCAGCAAAACGTGCACTTAATATGTTGCATCTATAACATATTAAGACATGGGATGTAAGGTCAAAATGACCTCCTCACGGAAACTTGGTTGTGCAAGTTTTGATGATAATGCTGCAGGTGAATTACCAGAGCACTAGTCAGATCCTGTGCTTGTTTGCAATGTTACCACATACAGTATAACCTTTCACTCAATGAAAAGACAATGCTGTGTTTATAGAGTTCAGCCTTCCATCATGATTCATCTATTTTCTCACTTGATCAAACTAGTCTGTGAATAACTATGTTACAACATATTTCCTACAGAATCCCATAATATCAACAGACAACATTACAAAACCTGCCTTCACATGTCAGAATGTAAACCTGTCCATGAAACAGGACAAATGTTACAAAGAGAAAATTGCTAAACAAGAGAAATCTGATGTATTTCATTTAAAGTGTCAGTGTTTTCTTGTTTTGAAGTTGGAAAGAGAAGGACAAAAAAATCGTTTAATTATATTTGATGGTATTTTTGCTTACAGCATCACAATATTAGAGTCTCAGAGTCATACAGCATGGATACAGCACCATTGGCCCAAGTAAATATTATGGAGACATTGCTCAGTTTTTATTTCCAAATTTAGGTTGTCCAAATCTCATTGTTACCCAAGCCCCCAAATCATCCTAGTACGCCTTCTGGAGCCATTTTGTCAATATTCCTTTGAAGCTGAAGCTAGAGTTGCTATGCTAAATATGACTATACTCTTGATCAGCCTGTTTGTCAGGCTGTTGTTCATCAACTACAGCTGGATATACAACACCGTCATCCTCTTTATACATATGATTCAGAGAAATGGGTCTCTACTTGTCCCAATGCATCTGGATTATTGACTTCCGTTATCAACAGACCTCAATACGAATTGGCAAAAACACTTCCCCCTCGATAACCATCAGTACAGGGGCATCTCAAGGGCAGGTCCTGAGTCTACCACATTGATACAATCACAAAGAAAGCTTATCAACTTCTCCACTTTATGTTTTATTATTAATGTTTAATGTTTTATGTATCATTCTTAACTGTCACTGTATGTCATGTTGTCACTTGCGGGCGGAACACCAAGGCAAATTCCTTGTATGTGAATACTTGGCCAATAAACGTATTCATTCATTCATTCACTTCCTAAGAAGACTGAGGAGATTTGGTATGTCGCCGAAGACTCTATTGAGTTTCTACAGGTGTACGGTAGAGAGCATGCTGACATGGTTGCATCATGGCCTGGTTCGGTGGCTCAAACCCAAGATTAAAGGAGGCTGCAGAAAGTGGTAGTCATTGCCCAGTCCATCAAAGGTATCAACCTCTCCCCCCCACTCCCCCACTACCCCCATCAAAGGGATCTACAGGAAGCGCCACATCAAGATGGCAGCTAGTATCATCAAAGGCCCACACCATCCTGGGTACACTGTCATATTACTGTTACCATCGGGGGAAAAGGTAGTAGAGCCTGAAATCCATTGCCACCAGCTTCAAGAACAGCTTGTTCCAATCAGCCATCAGTCTCTTGAACTACTCTGCACAGTCCTACTCAACATCGAAAAACTATGGTCTTTGTAAAGGTACACCGTGTACTTTTATGGTTTGGTTACCTCATTTAGCTGATAATTCATTGTTTATTGCATATTTATTTGTGGCGTTAATATGTCTGTAAAGCTACAACAATAAGGATTTCATTGTTCCGTTCCCCATACATCTGACATTTAAACATTCTTGACTCTTGAATCATGAGTTGGTGAATGATTGATGATCATACTGAAATTAATTTTCCTTTTACCACCAGTGTGAATGAGTAATGTTCACTGTTTTTAAGTTAATTATCCAAAATGCACAAGATTATTCTCCTTATTGTATTCACTTTTCTTGGCCTGGTTTTGCATTATGCTTGGTGAATTAGGATATTTGCTTAACTTTACAGAGTGGCAAATGGTCAGGTGTAGACACAAGGAACTGCAGATGCTGGAATCTTGCATAGAACACAAAGTGCTCGAATAACTCAACGGGTCAGCCAGCATCTCTGGGGGATATAGATAGGCGACATTTTGGGTCGTGACCTTTCTTCAGTTAGGTGTATGATGGAACTACCATGTTTTCCAGTAACAGAGGCAAGGTGGATGGTTTCAGAAGCAGACAACCTGAGAGCAATGTAGGGTCAGAAGATATTAAAGGCTTAAAGTGGTGATGTTGTGGAGTTGATATCTCAAACTGAAGTTACAAGATCAAATTACAACTATTGTAATGTTGCAAGCAGTCTGATTCAGCCTTAGGTTGTTTCCTAGGAGAGGGACAAAGTCAGTGAGAGGGAACAGAATTTGGGACAGGAGCCAAAGGCAGTGGCAGCAGACAATGACAGCACAGAGGTTTGATGATGTGCACAGAAACCTGAGGGAAAGAGTTCAGAGACAGGTGATCATGGATTTTGGCGGCAACAACACATTCAAGGATTTTAGTATGGAAGGGAAAGGCAGTGATGGATATGGGGGGGTACGCAGGGGTACGGCATTCCCCTAGTTTTCAATTTCCAGCTCGGGTTTAATGAGTACTGCAGAAAGATTCGAGCCGTTTCTCACTTTATTCGGCTCAGACGAAAACGATTTGTTAACTACCACTGTTAGCACTTGTTAACAGCCAGTAGTTAACAGTAGTTATACAATGTGTCATCAATACATCGATCCATATTCCTCAGTAAACGTAATTGTGTTTTAACACCGTTCCTTTGAGTAAAATTCAAGGGAAAATTTCTTAAACTCTCGGTCAGGGCTTCCGGACCGCGAGCACAGGCTCAGGTAAAGTCACGTTATTTTATTATTCCACGTTATTTTATTTGCCTCTCTGCCTCCGTGCCTCCGTGCCTCCGTGCCTCTCTGCCTCCGTGCCTCCGTGCCTCCGTGCCTCTCTGCCTCCGTGCCTCTCTGCCTCCGTGCCTCCCTGCCTCCATGCCTCTCTGCCTCCGTGCCTCCCTTCCTCCGTGCCTCTCTGCCTCTCTGCCTCCGTGCCTCCGTGCCTCCGTGCCTCTCTGCCTCTGTGCCTCCCTGCCTCCATGCCTCTCTGCCTCCGTGCCTCCCTTCCTCCGTGCCTCTCTGCCTCTCTGCCTCCGTGCCTCCGTGCCTCCGTGCCTCCGTGCCTCTCTGCCTCCGTGCCTCTCTGCCTCCGTGCCTCCCTGCCTCCATGCCTCTCTGCCTCCGTGCCTCCCTGCCTCCGTGCCTCCCTTCCTCCGTGCCACTCTGCCTCTCTGCCTCCGTGCCTCTCTGCCTCCGTGCCTCTCTGCCTCCGTGCCTCTCTGCCTCCGTGCCTCCCTGCCTCCATGCCTCTCTGCCTCCGTGCCTCCCTGCCTCCATGCCTCTCTGCCTCCGTGCCTCCCTGCCTCCATGCCTCTCTGCCTCCGTGCCTCCCTGCCTCCGTGCCTCCGTGCCTCTCTGCCTCCGTGCCTCCCTGCCTCCGTGCCTCTCTGCCTCCGTGCCTCCGTGCCTCTCTGCCTCCGTGCCTCTCTGCCTCCGTGCCTCCCTGCCTCCGTGCCTCTCTGCCTCTCTGCCTCCGTGCCTCCGTCAAGTCAAGTCAAGTCACATTTATTTATATAGCACATTTAAAAAACAACTCTTGTTGGCCAAAGTGCTTTACATTTGTTATAAGAATAGTATAAACAAACAAACTACATACATATATACATATAGCCCTCGCTCAGAGGACATCAAGAAAGGCTTGGGAGTATAGATAAGTTTTTAGTCTTGACTTAAAGGGGGCAGTTCTGATGGGAAGGGGGACGCTGTTCCACAGTCTAGGAGCTGCAACCGCAAAGGCGCGGTCGCCCCTGAGCTTATGCCTAGACCGTGGGATATTCAGCAACCCCAAGTCGGCCGATCTGAGGGACCTGGAGGTGGAGTGGTGGGTGAGAAGACTTTTAATGTAGGTGGGGGCAAGCCCATTGAGGGCTTTATAGACATAGAGGAGGATCTTGAAATGTATACGGAACCGCACAGGGGCCCAGTGGAGAGAGGCCAGGATCGGGGTGATGTGGTCCCTTTTTCGGGTGCCCGTCAGGAGTCTCGCTGCGGCGTTTTGGACCAGTTGCAGGCGGGACAGGGTAGATTGGCTGATGCCAGTGTAAAGGGAGTTGCAGTAATCTAGGCGGGAGGAGATAAATGTGTGGATGATCTTTTTCAAGAGCGGGCAGATAAATGTGTGGATGATCGAGTTTTCAAGAGCGGGCAGAGCGGGGGAGAGCGTGCCTCTCTGCCTCCGTGCCTCTCTGCCTCCGTGCCTCTCTGCCTCCGTGCCTCTCTGCCTCCGTGCCTCTCTGCCTCTCTGCCTCCGTGCCTCTCTGCTTCCATGCCTCTCTGCCTCCATGCCACTCTCCCCTCTCCGCCGCTCTCCCCTCTCCGCCGCTCTCCCCTCTCTGCAGCTCTCCCCTCCCCGCTCTCCGTGCTCTCCGCACTCCACAAGCTCCCCGCGCTCCCCGAACACCCTGCGCTCACCGCGCTCCTGGCCGCTCTCCCCCGCTCTGCCCGCTCTTGAAAACTCGATGATGTATTTTCAGAGGTATTTTGGAGAAAGGAGATGCATAAAATGTGCACATTTACAAAATCAGGTGTACAGATATACAAACCTTCAAAAGCAAATGATATGCTACATTTTCAAATGGGAAATAATGCTTAAGAACCTAATAGAAAAATTGTATAAATCGTTGATTGTGCCATAGTTAGAATATTGTGTTCAATTTTTCTGGAACGATATGTCCTTCAGCTAACAAAAATAATGAATAATTAGTCTGAGTTAGTCAATTAGTTAATGGTGCAGTAATGCTTGGCTAGCAGTCACCGTTGAATGGTATTCGATATATTAGTTAAGAGGGAGCAGGATGAGTTAGAAAACAAGGCTCTAAATTTAAGTAAACTTTGGGAAAGTGAGGCAGAAGATTAGACTATGCAGAGCATTGACAAACAATGTGAAATGTTCCAAGATCTTCTTGGTAATAGACCTGTACATTTTGAATTGAATTGAAATTGTTTGTCATTCAAAAATAAATGAAAAGAAATGAATGTTATCCCGAACAACTGAGTTCAGATAGACAGTAACATGGATAAGGGAGAGCCAGTGGATGTAGTGTACCTGGACTTTCAGAAAGCCTTTCATAAGGTTCCACACAGGAGATTAGTGGGCAAAATCAGAGCACATGGTATAGGGGGTAGGGTATTGACATGGATAGAAAATTGGTTAGCAGACAGGAAACAAAGAGTAGGAATTAACGGTTCCCTTTCAGAATGGCAGGTGTTGACTAGTGGGGTGCCTCAAGGCTCGGTGCTGGGACCACAGCTATTTACAATATATATTAATAATTTAGATGAAGGAATTAAAAGTAACATTAGCAAATTTGCAGATGACACAAAGCTGGGTGGCAGTGTGAACTGTGAAGAGGATGCTATGAGGATGCAGGGTGATTTGGATAGGTTGGGTGAGTGGGAAGATGCATGGCAGATGCAGTGTAATGTGGATAAATGTGAGGTTATCCACTTTAGTGGCAAGAACAAGAGGCAGATTATCATCTGAATGGCAGGTAGACATACTGTAAAATGCTGGAGTAACTCAGCGGGTCAGGCAGCATCTCTGGAGCAAAGGAATGGGTGACATTTTGGGACAAGACCCTTCTGTATGGTGTCAGATTAGGAAAAGTGGAAGTGCAACGAGACCTGGGTGTACTTGTACATCAGTTACTGAAAGTAAGCATGCAAGAAACAGCAGGCAGTGAAGAAAACTAATGGCATGTTGGCCTTCATAATGATAGGATTTGAGTATAGGAGCAAAGAGGTCCTTCTGCAGTTGTACAGGGCCCTGGTGAGACCACACCTAGAGTATTGTGTGCAGTTTTGGTCTCCTAATTTGAGGAAGGACATTCTTGCTATTGAGGGAGTGCAACGTAGGTTCACGAGGGTAATTCCCGGGATGGCAGAAATGTCATATGATGAAAGAATGGAACAACTGGGCTTGTATCCACTGGAATTTAGAAGGATGAGAGGATATCTTATAGAAACATAAAATTATTAAGGGATTGGACACGCTAGATGCAGGAAACATGTTCCCGATGTTGGAGGAGTCCAGAACCAAGGGCCACAGTTTAAGAATACGGGGTAGGCCATTTAGAACTGAGATGAGGAAAAACCTTTTCACCCAGAGTGTTGTGAATGTGTGGAATTATCTGCCTCAGAAGACAGTGGAGGCCGACTCATTGGATGCATTCAAAAGAGAGTTAGATAGAGCTCTTAGGGCTAGTGGAATCAAGGGATATGGGGAGAAGGCAGGAATGGGGTACTGATTGTGGATGATCAGCCATGAGCACATTGAATGGCTCGAAGGGCCGAATGGCCTACTCTTGCACCTATTGTCTATTGGAACAAGCAGCATCTCTAGAGAGAAGGAATGGGTGACGTTTCGGGTCGAGACCCTTTTTCATACTGATGTCAGGGATGAGTGGGACAGAGATAGAATGCAGTCGGAGGCAGTAAGACTGGTGGGAGAACTGGGAAGGGGAGGGGATGGAGAGAGAGGGAAAGCATGGGCTATTTGAAGTTAGAGAAGTCAATGTTCATACCGCTGTTGTGTAAGCTACCCAAGCAAAATATGTGCTGTTCCTCCAATTTGCGCTGAGCCTCACTCTGACAATGGAGGAGGCCCAGGACAGAAAGGTCAGATTGGGAATGGGAGGGGAATGGTGTGAATTCACAGCTATATCCTGCGCTACTTAATCCAAGGGCGAGCAAACGAGCGGACAGACGGACGAAAGCAATGATCATAGTGGAATAGATGACATTTCGGGTCGAGACCCTTCTTCAGACTGAGTCAGGGGAAAGAGGAACAAGAGATATAGACGGTACTAAGGACAAATGAATGGAAGATATGCCTATATCTCCCGTTTCCCTTTCCCTTGACTGTCAGTCTGAAGAAGGGTCTCGACCCGAAATGTCATCTATTCCACTCTATGATCATTGCTTTCGTCCGTCTGAGAGAGAGAGAGATGCAAGAAAGCAGCTATGACATATAATACACAATAAACTATATTATAAATACACAAGAAACAAGTTATGCATTCTTGTACTCTTGACCGCACATAACCCCCCCCCCCCCCTCGTCCTTCCCAACCTCAGCCTCACGGACCTTAGAGTACCCCTAGTTCCTAAAACCCATTTCCATCACTGGGGAAAGGTGCGATGAGTGTCACTTCACAAGAAAGAAGTCCGAGAGAGATCTTTTGCAATATCAACAAATTCTAGATAAGAAATATCCATTTTGATATTTATGAGCTAACTCAGTTATAGATTAGAATGACCAACAACCCATCACACCCTGCTTCCTGCTTTCCATTGCTAAACCAACAGTATGTTCAAATGATCAACATACTAATGGTGGTAGCATAGTTGTTAAGTTATTGGACTGGTATTGAAAGGCCTTGGTTATTGATATGGAGACATGTCTTCAAATTCCACCAGGTTAATAGGAGAGTTAATTTCAATTAATTAAATTAATCTCAGATAAAAGGCTTGTATCTGCAATAATAACCACAAAACTATTGCATGTCATAAAACCCAATCTGGTCCACAGATGTTCTGCAAAGAAGGACATCTGCCATCATTACCTGATGAGATTCATATGAGACTTCAGACCATGCAATGTTATTGGCCCTCGACAGTTGTATGTGGGGAACTAATGTAATAGAAGATAACTGCCAACATATATACCATTTAAATGAAACCCTGAACATTTTTCTTCGCCCTGGTGCTGAGTCTGCCATTGGGGAAACCCAATGGTGAAGACTGCCTTCTGATACCTCATGAAGGTGCTTATTCTTCATGGGAGAGCTCAGATTCATTCATCCTTTGAGGATCAAGCTGATGGGCCCTGGCCCGTGTCAGCTAAAGTCCACCATTCCACAGAGCTTTCTCAATAGCAGACAGGAGTGGAAACACTCACAACTTCTTCTGTTCCATAGGCCAGTTGCAGCAACACAGTGGTTGCCATAGCAAAGTTCAGTAACTAGGTGGAGACCAAGATTTGAATCTAGGACCCAAAACGCTGGAGTAACTCAGCGGGTCCGACCGCATCTCTGGAGAAAAGGAATAAGTGATGTTTCAGGTCTAGACCCTTGTTCAGACTGAGAGTCGGGGGCATCTACAGAATCTAGGACTCTCTCTACCTGATATTGTCTTTTCCTGGGAATTCTTAATTATCTATAAAAAAGAAAAAAAATGGAATTTGATTCAATGGTACCAGCAGATCTTACAGCCTTAAATATATAAGTTTAAGAACTGCAGATGCTGGAAAAATCGAAAGTAGACAAAAATGCTGGAGGAACTCAGCGGGAGGCACCATCTATGGAGAGAAGGAATAGGTGACGTTTCGGGTCGAGACCCTTCTTCAAACTATATATATCAAATATATATATCAGATTGCAGAATTGTGATATCGATGGGTATTGTCAGCTACTTTTTTTTCTTTATTATTCTTTGTATCATTCTTATTTAAAGAGGTGCATGAATATGTGCTGGTCATTAAGGGTAGATGTCAAACATGTCATAGCAAAAAGCCCTCTAGCGTTTCGTCACCAATAACAACTTCCATTTTTATTACACTGGTACTGAAGCAAAAACACTTCAAGCTGCTTTGTCAGAAGAATACCAAGCAACAATTAGTGCTGGATCATAGTAAATGTATTGCATTAGAAGTTTGGTTAAAGAGATGGGTTTTAATGAGCAAAAATTGGGTTCGACAGGCAGAGATTAAGGAAGATGTACACAAAATGCTGGAGTTACTCAGCGGATCAGGCAGCATCTCTGGAGAAAAGGAATAGTTGACGTTTTGTGTCGAGCCCCTTCTTCAGACAGGGAGTTCAGATGAAGGGAGTCAATTCGAGAGTCGCAATGTTGCATTACAGTTTATGCTTCGAACTTTCTCTGTTCTGATCTGATTCCTTTACTTCATGAAGTCTGGCCTTATTTGTACATGCAGGAACTATGACCTTCCTACATGCATTAATTCACAGCGAGGTGTGAATCTTGGGTTGTTGTGCAGTGTGTCACACCCACAGCACCTTTGTTAAACATTATTTCCCCTTCAGTTTACAGGAAGCTGGTGTTGCCAGCAACTCTGCAGCCTTTTTGTTTCTCAGCATGACACTGAAACCACCCCAATGAACAGGAGAGGGATTAACTTTTTATTTGTCGGACGTTGTGTACCATGTTAGTTTTGATATTTTCTATGTCTTTACGGAAATAAGTGTGGAGCGTTCATTTGGCTGCACTCTGTTTGCCCTGTAAGGACTAAAGTACCAGGATGAGTAATTGGGCACAAACAAATAAAACATACATAACGTGAACAAAGGTGCCCTACAGACAGGAATGTTGTGCAATTCTTTCATTTTCAGAGCTTGTACAGGAAGCCCTCTTTTAATTAATTTGTCAGCACAAACTTGGCTGGTGTTTGATATCCTGGTGCTTTTCCTTCTCCTCAGTGGATTTGCTAAGTAATTTGACAGCCACTGAATAGTATTTCCTTACCAGCAGTTGCAAACAAGAGAGTGCCACAACACAAACTAAGTTAGATTAGAGCAATATTTATAATCAATTAAAGCTGGTCTGAGCTAAAAAAATATCCAAGAATACCTAACCTAACAAATTAAAGAGAACTATACAACGAAACATTATAAAATGACACAGTTTATTCTTTCATCAATCTGGCCTCCCCTGCGAGGCACTGAACATTGTTAAAGTACAAAGGTACACAAAAATGCTGGAGAAACTCAGCGGGTGCAGCAGCATCTATGGAGCGAAGGAAATAGGCAACGTTTCGGGCCGAAACCCTTCTTCAGACATTGTTAAAGTACAGTTCTGTTGTTGGGTGTCAATCAGAGCAGGTGATCCTACCTTGGGGAGCACCATTCCCCATCAGTAGTCACCCTAGAAAGCATGGCTGATTTATATTTAGGATATGGATTTCTATGGATGCCATAGTTTCCTTGGAATCTACTTTCAGTTAGATATTGTTTAGCAATTTTTTTCTAAACTTTATAACAGTTCAAAGAGGGGAAGATTAGAACTAATTGAATATCTCCTTCAAAATCCTGGCATTAGCAAGCTGGACTGAATTACCACCTTCTGTTCTGTTGGTAAGTGATTCACTTTTAGTCCAGGTGCAATAATGCTAGCAATAAACCATATCACCATAAGAAAAATCAACTGGTCATTTTTGGGAACAAAATCTGGTGCCTTTACTTGTTCTGTCCTGTACTTGACTCAAACCCACAGGACTCGTTCACTCCTATTTGCCATAGTAAATAGCCTGTCCTTTCGATTCAAGGCTTGTTAAAGATGGGCCATATACGTTGGCCTTGCCAGTGACAGCCTTTTTTGCACATGAACTTTAAAAAATAAATTTGTACATAGCAAATTAAAGACCAACTGGAGTGGATTAAACACCAAATGGATCTGTATAAAAAGTGTATGTGTGTGTGTAATCGTGCATGCTTGTTTGTGTGTGGGTGTGCACACGTATATGCACGTGCTTGCAAGTGTGTTCATATCTGAGTGTTCGTGCATGCACATACATACATGTGTGTGTGAAAGCACATGTGCATTTGCTTGACTATCCACTGACTTTACAAAGTAGGTGTTAAATATAAACACGTCAAGAGTGTTTTATTGTCATATGTCCCAGAAAGAACAATGACATTCTTACTTGCTGTAGCACAACAGAATATGTGAACATAGTATGATGTGATAAACGAGAGAGAGAAAAGAAAAGTTCAGTATGTATATACACACACATACTTACAATATATATATAAATATACACATATATATGTACCACACATACTCATACTCAAAAAACAAACCAAATAGTGCAATAATAATAATAATAGTCTATTGTAGTTCAGAGCTTATATGAGGTTGTCGTGTTTAATAACCTGATGGCTGTAGGGAAGAAGCCGTTCCTGAACCTGGACGTTATAGTTTTCAGGCTCCTGTACCTTCTTTCCGATGGCAGTGGTGAGATGAGTGTGTGGCCAGGATGGTGTGGGTATTTGATGATGTTGACTGCCTTTTTGAGGCAGCGACTCCGATAAATCCCTTCGATGGTGGGGAGGTCAGAGCTGGTGATGGACTGGGCAGTGTTCACAACTTTTTGAAGTCTTTTCTGCTCCCGGACGTTCAAGTTGCCGAACCAGGCCATGATGCAACCAGTCAATATGCTCTCTATTGTGCACCTCTTTGACATACCGAATCTCCGTAATCTTCTCAGGAAGTAGAGGCGCTGATGTGCTTTCCTTATAATTGCATCAATGTGATGGGTCCAGGAAAGATCGTCGGAAATATGCACGCCCAGGAATTTGAAGTTTTTGACTCTCTCCACCATCGTCTCATTGATATAAACAGGATTGTGGGTCCTCATCCTTCCTCTTCCAAAGTCCACAATCAGTTTTCTGGTTTTACTGATATTGGAGTAAAACATCTTCTGTCGTAGTGCGTGCTAATCGTGCAATGCAGCAACAGGTCTGGCCATCTCTGCTCTAATGCTAGGTGTCATTGCATTTAATTACAGAATTTCATCCGCCAAGATTAACAAATCCACTTTATTACTTTGACTTTTTAGTGCTAACAACAGAGGATACATATCTAGACCATTTTAGTAATCTCCTATCCTTGGTGTATTTCACATTTTAATACTTTTATGTCAACAATTTGGATACACCCCACCAGCCCTTTCCCTTCAGTATTTAATTACACCCATCAAAAACATTTCATGTAACATTACAATGCATAGCTGTACAAGGATAAGGAAATAGTCACAAGCACCATTAATTTGTTGAATAAGTGAAGAACTGTTGGTATAGATTTGTATTAAAGGAATGTTATTACCTGAAACTCAATAACATTGCCCATCACATATATAAAGCTTCTGAGGCCCAGAGCATTGGAGAGCTACATTTTCATTTCTCCTGAATGCCTATTTATTTTACAGAGGGGATGCTCTGTTTATTGCAGTATGTGTAGTTGGTTCTAGCAGCCTAACTCCCCAGCTGTAACATTTGGATTAAGTTCAGCAAAACTGTAATATCACTTTCCTGATTATTCTCACTTGATTCCCGTCAACGGAAGGCTCGAGGCCCCCGACCGCAGGAGAACAAAGAAGGGAAGAGATTGAACTTTTTTTCGCCTTCCATCACAGTGAGGAATGTGGAGGAGTCACTGTGGTGGGCGTTTATGTTAAAATGTATTTTGTGTGTTCTGTTGCTTTTTACTTGTATGACTGACTTGGCAAATGAAAACCCGCATATATTGCAAAGCATACTTGGCTAATAAAGTATTATTGTATTGTATTGTATTTCAAAGGGTACTTCTTATCAGTTGTTGACCAATCTACATGCATTTGGCTGACAGCACTCAGTTTGTAAAAGCACTTGGCAATTAGCTTTGTTGGCAGATTTCATGGATCTTGGACAAACAGGTTGGATCTGGTTTCTACTTTATGTGGGTATGATATTGTTTACAATAGATATGTAACTTGTTTGACTAGTAAGTCAAGTCCAAATGCTCTAGTTACTTTTTATGGTGTGTCTTTAAACTAGAACATACAGTGGCTTGCAAAAGTTTTCATACCCCTTGAACTTTTCCACATTTTGTCACGTTACAACCACAAACGTAAATGTATTTTATTGTGATTTTATGTGATAGACCTACACAAAGTGGTGCATAATTGTGAAGTGGAAGGAAAATGATACATGGTTTTCAAATTTTTTTACAAATAAAAAACTGAAAAGTGTCACGTGCAAAAGTATTCAGCCCCCCTGAGTCAATACTTTGTAGAACCACCTTTCGCTGCAATTACAGCTGCAAGTCTTTTGGGGTATGTCTCTACCAGCTTTGCACATCTAGAGACTGAAATTTTTGCCCATTCTTCTTTGCAAAATAGCTCAAGCTCAGTCAGATTGGATGGAGAGCGTCTGTGAACAGCAATTTTCAAGTCTTGCCAGAGATTCTCAATTGGATTTAGGTCTGGACTTTGACTGGGCCATTCTAACACATGAATATGCTTTGATCGAAATCATTCCATTGTAGCTCTGGCTGTATGTTTAGGGTCGTTGTCCTGCTGGAAGGTGAACCTCCGCCCCAGTCTCAAGTCTTTTGCAGACTCTAACAGGTTTTCTTCCAAGATTGCCCTGTATTTGGCTCCATCCATCTTCCCATCAACTCTGACCAGCTTCCCTGTCCCTGCTGAAGAAAAGCATCCCCACAGCATGATGCTGCCACACCATGTTTCACAGTGGGGATGGTGTGTTCAGGGTGATGTGCAGTGTTAGGTTTCCGCCACACATAGCGTTTTGCATTTAGGCCAAAAATTTCAATTTTGGTCTCATCTGACCAGAGCACCTTCCTCCACATGTTTGCTATGTCCCCCACATGGCTTGTGGCAAACTGCAAACGGGACTTCTTATGGCTTTTTTTCAACAATGGCTTTCTTCTTGCCACTCTTCCATAAAGGCCCGATTTGTGGAGTGCACGACTAATAGTTGTCCTGTGGACAGATTTTCCCACCTGAGCTGTGGATCTCTGCAGCTCCTCCAGAGTTACCATGGACCTCTTGGCTGCTTCTCTGATCAATGCTCTCCTTGCCCGGCCTGTCAGTTTAGGTGGACGGCCATGTCTTGGTAGGTTTGCAGTTGTGCCATACTCTTTCCATTTTCGGATGATGGATTGAACAGTGCTCCGTGAGATGTTCAAAGCTTGGGATATTTGTTTATAACCTAACCCTGCTTTAAACTTCTCCACAACTTTATCCCTGACCTGTCTGGTGTGTTCCTTGGGCTTCATGATGCTGTTTGTTCACTAATGTTCTCTAACAAACCTCTGAGGCCTTCACAGAACAGCTGTATTTATACTGAGATTAGATTACACACAAGTGGACTCTACTTACTAATTAGGTGACTTCTG
This sequence comes from Malacoraja senta, assembly GCA_038087875.1. Taxonomy (NCBI): domain Eukaryota; kingdom Metazoa; phylum Chordata; class Chondrichthyes; order Rajiformes; family Rajidae; genus Malacoraja; species Malacoraja senta. The sequence continues at coordinate 17,615,520 of CM075978.1, read as the reverse complement.
AAGGCAATTGGTTGCACTGGATTTTATTTAGGGGTATCAGAGTAAAGGGGGCTGAATACTTTTGCACGCGACACTTTTCAGTTTTTTATTTGTAAAAAAATTTGAAAACCATGTATCATTTTCCTTCCACTTCACAATTATGCGCCACTTTGTGTTGGTCTATCACATAAAATCCCAATAAAATACATTTACGTTTGTGGTTGTAACGTGACAAAATGTGGAAAAGTTCAAGGGGTATGAATACTTTTGCAAGCCACTGTAGGTAGCATACCCATTGGTTCAAGTTCAGGCTGCAATTCATAATCCTTTCATGCTATTGCTGACACTCTTTCTGTAAACAAATGAACTAACCATTTGTCGACCATAGTGATGTCCACTCTAATCACTCTATCATCGGTATTTCTGGGTTAAATTAATCCCTGGACCACTTAATTTTGTACTTTTATAGAAATATTTTAGCAATGATGGCAGTGCCTTCCTTCAATACACTTGTACAACTCACTTCATGGGACTACTTGCCATTATCGCTGGAAACTAAAGTTGGGATAATATACCTTTGGCTTTCGACAAGGTGGAATGCTACAGTTGCACATTGGACCATTAGATCTTATTTAAAAGTTAGCGCCTCATGGCTGGGAATCTGCCCCACTTATCAAGTAGGAGCACCCACAAACTGACCAGCAGCTGATTTCAACTGCTGGTAATGACAGATGACCCATTTTAATATTAGTGAAGCTCTTTCCATTTACTCCCATTCACTCTGTCTTTGGTTGCACTGTGCTTTCGTGCACTACATTGAGAACAGCCCCAGTTTGATTCCCCCTTGTTCTCAGGGCAAGACGCTGACGCCACTTACAATGGCTCACCTCATGGAGAAGGCATAACATTAGCACCTTCTGATGCATGGTGAGCAGCACATGGGCGACACGATGGCGCAGTGGTAGTTGCTGCCTTACAGCACTTTCAGCGCCAGAGGCGCGGGTTCGATCCCAACTACAGGTGCTGCCTGTACGGCGTTTATACGTTCTCCTCGTGACTGGGTGGGTTTTCCACGAGATCTTCGGTTTCTTCCCACTCTCCAAAGACATACAAGTTTGTAGGTTAATTGGCTTGGTATTAATGTAAATCGTCCTTGGTGTGTGTCGGGCAGTGTTAATGTGCGGGGATCGCTCTTTGGTGCAGACTCGGTGGGCCAAAGGGCCTGTTTCCATGCCGTATCTCTAAACTAAACTAAATTAAACGATACGATAAAACTTTATTCATCCCCGGAGGGAAATTGGTCTGCCGACAGTCACAACACACAAGGTACACAAAAACTTGAAATTAAAAGTGAAAACAAAAATAAAAAGACAAGCGACTGTTGGCTGGCTGACGTGTGCACAGCACCTTCACTGGAGAAATGAACAAACAAACAAATAAGGACAGGCTTATCCCCTGGGCAGAGGATTCTAAACTAGAGTGTGTGTCCCCCTCCCACTCACAGTGGTCCCCCCCCCCCCATGCCGGGTCCCCATTGTTCTTCACGGTGGTCCCCCCACACCGGGTCTTGCATCACTAGATTTAGATTCCTTCCCAATTATCTAAGACTTAGAACAGTACAGCACAGGAATAGGCCCTTTGACCCACAATTACATCTTTCCATTTAAAATCAGGGAATGGATTGAATATGTATACTACGCCATACTTTTCAATTGGGCGAGACATTGACAAACAGTTGTCAGTCAAAGAGGATAACTGCGTCACAGCAAGAAATTGGGCAAATTAGCCTGAGCGCTAATTGTGCCACTTTATTTGTGTGGAGTTTATTGCCGCAGAAGGCTGTGGAGGCCAAGTCTATGGATATTGTTAAGGTGGAGATTGATATGTTCTTGATTAGTATGGGTGTCAGGTGTTATGGGGATAAGGCAGAAGAATGGGGATGAGAGGGAAAGATAGATCAGCCATGATTGAATAGCGAAGTAGACTTGATGGATCGCATGGCCTAATTCTGCTCCATAAACTTAAGAACTTATAAACTTTATAAAATCAAAGCGTAACAGTTTTATTCTTTCTTCACCAGTTCATGATAAAAAATCCAAGCAAGCGGCTGGGATGTGTCTCAGCACAAGGTGGGGAGCAGGCGATTTTGGACCATCCCTTCTTTGAAGGAATCGATTGGGAACTGCTTGAACAACGAAAAGTCAAGCCGCCTTTCAAACCCAGGATTGTAAGTTTTCTTACTGAAATTAAAAATTTTGTCCTTTATAATGACCATCAAAATGCTGCAACTTTGGTTGTGTGAGAACAATAACACACAGATCTCTCACAATACTTCTCTACACGTTCCTTCTGCACTCCTGCCTCCTGCTTCTGACAGGGTGCACTTTATACTGAAGTGAGCATAACTGCACTTGATGCATTTTGCCGGAAGGCTCAGAAAATTTACAGTGTGTACTTTCTCTGTTAAGGCAACACATTATACAATCCTATCCCACTTCATTTTATCTATTTTGGACATTGGCTGGATTTCTTAAAGTGCCATGGTCTTTCCAGGCAGTAAAACTTCTGCTTTTGGAATGTTGCCTGGCCAAGATGTACATACAGTATACTGATTTCCCATAAATGGATGTCTGAATTTCTGCATTATACCTCAGACCATCACTCTGCCATTATTTTTCACTGATCCACTACAGATAGAACCAGTTTTGTTTGGGTTGGCATTTGGTGCTGTGGAATGTGTCTAGTTTATATTACGGAGCACGGAGACTTCAAAGTTTCAGATTTGGGAAAATCTGAACAGCCCATAACCACATTAACTAAAGCCACCGGCTATGAAAGACTAAGCTTGTGTGCCTGGCTGTCTCAGATACTAATAGTAGGAGCCACTAATGCTGCTTCTCAACCTCTGCCACTAGGACAAGGAATGAGAGCTATCTGTAGGTGATTATTTTCTTGCTATTCACCTCTGTCAGCAAAGCCATCCCATTTCACCCACATTGAAGCCAGAACTTTAATCACTGTAAGCACTGTAAGTTAAATAAAGCATCCTCAGTTCTCATTCAGCACCATTTCTGAACAGGATTTATGTGTTTATTGACCATTTCTATGCAGCTTTCCTGAAGGTTTTACTCAATGAAAAGAAAATGAATTAAATGAGTTCAGGACATGTTAGCCTAGCATAGACCAAAAAACGTTTTATTGAAGGTAGACACAAAATGCTGGAGTAACTCAGCGGGACAGGCAGCCTCGAAACGTCACCTATTCCTTCTCTCCAGAGATGCTGCCTGTCCTGCTGTTACTCCAGCATTTTGTGTCTACCTTCGATTTAAACCAGCATCTGCAGTTCTTTCCCAAAAGTTTTATTGATATTATTCATCAGTACAGTATTGGCAAGGAATCGTTAAATGGCCATCCCTAATTGTTTTGAAGAAAGTGTTAGTGACCCAGTGTTTTCAGCCTCTGTGGTCCTTGTGGTAAAGTATTTCCCGTATTGTCATATGGTAATACATTTCAGAGATGTGTCCCAGTAGCAATGAAAGAATGACAATGTATTTGCAATGTTTATGACTTGGACTTATCTTTGAAATGGTGCTCTTCCCAAATACTTCCTCCCCTCCTCCTTCCAGATGCAGTGATCAAAGGTTTGGAAGATTATATTGATGAAGCTTTAGCAGGGTTCTGTAGTGCACTTTTGGATGATTGTTCCATGGTAGCCGTGGTGCATGGTGGTGAATGGGATTATTATTTAGATAAAATGTGTAGGAGACAAAATGTGAATAAAAGGTTTAGTTTAGTTTATCTTATTGTCACGTGTACTGAGGTACAGTGAAAAGCTGGATACTAATCATGTGGGTTGCCATTGTCATGGATGATAAAACGTTCCTCAAGTATTCTTGGATCTACACTCACTCATCCAGCCAAATGACAAGTATTTCATCACACTACTGACGAGTGCCTCGGAGGTTTGCTTTGGGATGACATAAAGTGACTCGGTCCCTATCCCAATCTCCACCTACCCGAAAGGCTGCGTCGCCTACAAGCCAACGAATCGAATGCCGCTCAACAGAAAAGTCAAATAACGGACATGACGTTGCCGGGGGGGCGGGATTTAGAAGCGGCCGCACAGGGGAGACGAAGCGGAGGGAAGCCGTGGCCGTGGGAGAGTGGAGGTTGTCCCGAGGGATGCGCACCTTCAGCCGCTTACAACTTGGTGCTTGGGTTCAGATTGCCCAGTCGCCTATGGCTTGTGTGGGAAAATGACCCCCACCCTCCAGTCTGCACCGGCCAGTGATGTGATGGACACGGGGTCTGGACCAAATGCTGACAAGTCCCGCCTCCAGGCAACGTCATGTCCGTTATTGGACTTTTCTGTTGAGCGGCATTCGGTTCGTTGGCTTGTAGGCGACGCAGACTTTCGGGTAGGTGGCGTTTCGGCAGAGCAGCCATTCGGTGAGTTTGCTTTTAGGCGACGCAGCCTTTCGGTTAGTTGGCTTTTAGGCGTCCCGCCCTTTCGGTTAGTTGGCTTTTAGGCATCCCACCCTTTCGGTTAGTTGGCGTTTCAGCTTTGTACGCTTTCGGTTATTTGGCGTTTCGGCTTCGTTTCCATTCGGTTATTTGGCTTCGACTTCTTTGCTTCGGCTTCTTGTCCTTCGATGCCACGTCCGCACACAGGTTGTACAGCTTCCTCTGGCAGCTTGTTCGCCTCACATCTCTATTAAACCTTTCACCTCTTATCTTAAATCTATGTGCTCTAGTTTTATGCTCTCTCCCCTTAACTCCCACTCTCCCCCCCTTCCCCCATTCTCCCGCATCCCCCACAACTTTACCCTGATAAAGATTGTGACCGTTCACCTTATCTACATTTCCAATGTTCTTGTATACCTCGGTAAAATCACATTTCAACCTCCTATGCTCAATGGAAAAAAAGTCTCCATCTATCCAGCCTCTCTTTATAACTCAATGCCTGCAAGTCCAGAAACATCCTTATAAATCTTTTCCAGCGTAATGACAACCTTTCTATAGTTGGACGACTAGAACTGTGCATATTGCTCAGCAATCACTCGCACAGTACCAAGTTATGTTGCAACCCGACAGTATGCTTTCTATGTAGGAAAGAACTGCAGATGCTGGTTTAAACCGAAGTTAGACATAAAGTGCTGGAGTAACTCAGTGAAACAGGCAGAGTCTCTGGAGAGAAGGAATGCATGACATTTTGGGTTGAGACCCTTCTTCAGTCAGGGGAAAAGGAAATGAGAGATATAGACGGTGATGTAGAGAGATACTGTATAGAACAAATGAATGAAAAATATGCAAAAAAGTAACGATGATAAAGGAAACAGGCCATTGTTAGCTGTTTGCTTGGTGAGAACGAGAAGCTTTCTATGGTGTATCTGTAGAAATTTATAAGAGTCACTGGAGCCTTCCAATCTCCATCTAAAAAGAAAGTTACACACTGCACAGACGATCAGTTGCCTTATATCATATTTTTCTTTCCCTTCAGAAAACAAACAGGGATGTAAACAACTTTGATCGAGACTTCACTGCAGAGAAGCCTGTACTGACACCAATTGATGAGGCTCTTGTCCGTATGATCAATCAAGATGAATTCAAAGGATTTTCTTTTGTTGCTGAAGATGCATGTGCATGAAATATGAATTCATCAGACAGGGGACAGTTCTAGAGACCTGACAAGGACCAGCATCGCAAAACCCACCACAAGCAAATGGATTGGTGGGACAGGAGGTTTATACAGACAGTATCAATTATTGTTACTGAAATGAGAACTGGCATGCTGTTTAGATTAATTTTTTGTTTGTGCAACTTTGTGAAACTGAGTGGCTTTTGACTCATTGTCCATTATCTTTCTACCAACCAGTCTTTTGAATAACAGAACTGAGGGTCATCATGAAGCAATCATTTACAAATAAGTATTGTTACAATGGGTCATTAATTTATGCATCCTTCATTTGCACTTAGCTGTTTAGGTATTTAATTAGCTGTATACCTATCAACAGAATCTGACATTTGTTAATAGTAAGCAGTTCTACACTCCATAAAATATATTTGGTTCTTTGTCTTATATGTCCTTATGACATAGAAGGATATCTTCAGGGATCACCATGTTCATTTACTGGAATCGTGCATGGGTGGGAAGGTACATCCTGCAGACTATTTTGTATTGTACTCTGCTGACTGCTTGAAGTAGACATCATGAGATTTTGATGCACTGTGGAGGAATTTAGCTGTGGAATGAAGAGTATGAACTTTTTTGTGTATATAAGTTGTAGCTGTTGGCAAATAAATGTTAAAAGGAATGCATATATTGTATTTATAAAGGTTAAAATGCGACACATCTTGAAGTTATATGATTCAGATAGGAGCAAAGAAATGGGCCTTTCAGCCTACCAAGTTTACACAAACCATCATCTACCCATTTATACTATTCCGACACATATCCCACTGTTTTATTTTCCACATATTCTCATCAACTCCCCACTAGGAGCAACTTACATTGACCAATCAACCTCCCAACTGTAGAGCTTTGAGATGAAAAACCTGGGGGAAATCTACCCAGTCATAAAGAAAGCACGTAAACTCCACACAGATAGCACACTGTCAGGATTGATCCGGAGTTTCTGACAGTTCTAGCTGTGCCATTGAGCTGCTTGGAATATATAATAAAATATTGAGACTTTAAGATACCATAGCAAAAACCAGCAGATCTCATTATCAGTGATTCATAGAGTTGTACAGCCCGCAAACAAGCCCTTTGGCTCATCACATCCATGCCGATCCTTATGGCCATCTACACTAATCCGATTTGACCGCATCAGGTCTATTTTCCTCTAAGCGTTACCTATTTATGCACCTATATCTCTTAAACCTAGTGATTGTATCTGACTCCATCACTGTCTCTGAAAACGTTTTACAGATATCAACCATATTCTTTGTGTAAAAAAAATTCCCCTGAAATTACCTTTAAAATCTCTTCATCTCAGCCTTAACCTATGCTTGCCCACTGGAAAAAAATTCTACCTACCCTATCTATGCCTCTTGCAATTTTATATTGCTCTATATAAAAACAAACCCAATCTATCTAATCTATATTACTGAAAGTCTGATCTTGACCACTTCCTGTTGTTCTGTATATTGATTTTAGAAAAAACGCTGCCACTTATGGCTGTGATTTTTGGCCATCTTACTCAGAGTCACCCTCTGCTGCACAGGACAAGAGGATTTTTCCCATCGATGAAAAATAAAAGAGTTATTAGTGTTTATAAAATGTTGAGATTCTCTCTCCTGAAGGCCACGCCGCTTCCGGAGGGACTATAAAACCCGGAAGTGTTGAGTGCCTCAGTCAGTCTCTGCAAGATGGGGGAAGCGAGAGGGTCATGTCTCTCAGTCTGAGCTGTGAATAACACTGAACACATGTCTACTAAACTGTGAGTGGTTTTACTGATCTGTCAGTGCCCTTAATGTGGTTTGAAAATATAGTTTGGAAATGCTAAAGCTGTGTTGCTTTTGGTTTGGAAATGCTAAAGCTGTGTTGCCTTTGGCTTGGAAATGCTAAAGCTGTGTTGCCTTTGGTTTGGAAATGCTAAAGCTGTGTTGCCTTTGGTTTGGAAATGCTAAAGCTGTGTTGCCTTTGGTTTGGAAATGCTAAAGCTGTGTTGCGTTTGGTTTGGAAATGCTAAAGCTGTGTTGCCTTTGGTTTGGAAATGCTAAAGCTGTGTTGCCTAATTAAAGTTGCCTTGCCTAATTAAAGTTGCCTTGCCTTCTATATAATTAAAAGTCTAATCTTGACCACTTCCTGTTTGCGCTTTATATTGATTTTGGAGAAAACGCTACCACGTATGGCTGTGATTTTTGGCCATCTTACTCAGAGTCCCCCTCCGCTCATCAGGTGCCGAGGATTTTTCCCATCGATGAAAAATAAAAAAATTATTCGTGTTTTAAAAATGTTGAGATTCTCTCTCCTGTCAATCATGCCATGAAGGCCACGCCCCTTCTGGTGGGAGGGGGGGACTATAATACCCAGAAGTGTGGGCGTGGCCAGTCTCTGCAAGATGGAGGAGGGAGAGCTCACGACTCGCTGTCTTTAGTGGCCTTGCACCCTGCACCCTGCTTGAAATGGTATGAAACTGCACTTGAATTTGGTGGCCTTGCACCCTGCTTGAAGTGGTATGAAACTGCACTTGAATTTGGTGGCCTTGCACCCTGCTTGAAGTGGTAAGAAACTGCACTTGAATTTGGTGGCCTTGCACCCTGCTTGAAATGGAATTTCAAGGAATAGCCGTGAGTCAACTGCCAGCCCACCAGCCTTGAGTGAGTGAGCTACCAGCACAACAGGCTTGAATGACTGAGCCGCCAGCCCAAGAATCCAATCGGCCCAAAATGTCCATACTAGCCCTCTGGAAACCAGTCCCTTCAGCCAACAACACCCATACTAGCGCTCCAGAAAGCCCCCCCCTCCCCCACACCACTGGCCACCAATATTGGAATTGGTGGAGAGGTGGAATATTGCGTTGGGGGACCAGCCCTCCCGTGTGATGCTGGGATCCAACGGGTCCCACAGTCTAGTATCCCCTATAACTAAAGTCCATCAATCTAGGCAAAGTCCTGGTGCATCTCCTCCCTTCTCTTTCCAGTGCAACGTAATCCTTCCTATAATGTGGTGACCAAAACTACACACAATTCCCCAAGTGCAGTCTGACCAGTGTTTATGAAGATGTAACAAAACATCCCAACTCTTATGTGTAGGAAAGAACTGCAAATGCTGGTTTAAACTGAAGATAGAAACAAAAAGCTGGAGTAACTCAGCGGGTCAGACAGCATCTCTGGAGAAAAGGAATAGGTGAAACGTCACCTATACCTTTCTTTCAGAGATGCTGTGTGTCCTGCTGAGTTACTCCAGCTTTTTGAGTCTATCCCAACTTTTACATTCTATAGCCTGATCTTTGAAGCATGCCATGTGCTTTATTCCCCACTATGTCTGCTTGGTTTGTTACTCCCAGGAAACTACATGAACCCTCCGACCATAATCATTCCTCCGCTCCCTATTTTATACTGTATTGGGAGTTTCTATGTAGTTTTTTATTAATTTTTTTTTGTCGGGGTATGTGTGTGGGGCGGTGGGGCGGTGGGGGGGGGGGGTGGGGGGGGGACTTTCCCCTGCACGGGAGACCCGACCTTTTCTTTGTCGGGTCTCCGTTGTCGTTGGGCCTGGGCAACGTGGAGTGGCCTCCAGCAGGAACAACCTGGGGCTCCAGTTGCGGAGCTGCGGACTACTCACCGTCACGGGGCTGGCCGAGTCCGGAGCGGGTGGATCTGTGGTGGAGACAATCGCTGCTGCTACCCGACCCCCGGAGATTCGGAGGCTACAACCGCGGGTCTGGCGCACGGCAACACCAGAAGCCCGCGGGTCCCCTGGTGGGAGACCGCTTTTCGGGGCTTCCGCAGCGGCGACTTCTCCCGCCCGAGTTGCGGGGTTGAAGAGCACCTGGAGCGGGGCTTTACATCACCGCCCCGCGCGGCTTGGAATGGCCGCCGGACTATGCGAGCGCGCGCCGGGGCTCTAACACCAAGACCCGGTGCGCGACCTTGCATTAACCGGCGTGGCTTTAATGGCCGCGGGATAATCACCATCGCCCGCCAGGGGCTTTGACTTTGACTCTGACATCGGGGGGGGGGGGGAGTGCAGTGGAGAGATACGTTTTTTGCCTTCCATCACAGCGCTGTGATGAATGTATGTGTAAATTGTGTTGTGTCTCGGGTCTTCTTCGTTTTGTAATGTATGGCTGCAGAAACGACATTTCGTTTGGACCTCAATGGGGTCCAAATGACAAATTTGTCCAAAAGACAAATAAATTGTATTGTATGTGTCCTGTCCCTATTTGACTTCCCAAAATGCATTCTGTGATGCAAGCTTTGTAAACTCCTGCATGGGGAGAGATATGAAGAAGGATCGCTGACTGTGCTCTTCTCTCAGTGCTGCTAATGTCCATACTGCATTGTCCAGATCAGTTGTACAGTATTTATTGCTAATTATAGTTGATGAAAATTTATAAGTATATACTTGTGCCTACAAATAGACAGAGAACAAATGAAGTCAAAGAAAATTAGTGAGCTTCTCATTGGCACGTTGTTGATTCTCCTCACTTTTATCTCTACTCATCCCAAAACCCGACATCTACCATCGAGAATGTTGAGAGCAGCATTGCATGTGAACATAACCACTTGCAGGTTCTACTCCAAGTCACACCACATCCCAGGCAAAGATGTCTCTGTCAGTGGAGATTAGTTTACCTTGGCATCGTGGATCCACTGTGTTCGGCACAGACATTGAAGATGCCCCCTATTCTCTGTTCTATAATATTTCTTCATTTTCAATGGATTAAAATGTTCTCTTTACCCAAGAAAGACAGCAACAGTTAAGAAGATGACCTGTCTTGAGGGGAGCTGGGAATGGATATTAAATACTGGTTTTGCCTTGGACCTTTCACGAATTTGTCAAAAAAATTGTGTTCCATTGACTGCTGATGAACAAGCCATTATCTTCCTTTAACACCATGCGCCACAGTTGGCTGGTAGGCAGCACTTAAGTTTGTAGCTGTACCTGCAAACCTGTTGCAATTTCACCATACAAGTCTCCCATGAAGAAATACCAGAAGAGATGTTTTTCCTCATCCACAAAATATATTAACGTATAGTCCACTTTAAGTATAATAAAAGTGCAGTCAAATTTGAAAAATGAAACCATTGTTACAGACACTTATGATTCATTGGAAATGAATGGAAATTAATCATCAGTTCATTGCTATCAATGTGGTTACAAAGAAGTTGCTGGTAAGTCGAGAGTGGTCTAAAAGATTTGAGTGTGGTAGCTTGACAGAATCGATTCAAAAACATCCAAGAGTGGGAAGCACTCAATGATTTATAAACCAGTAACAACATATACCATCAAATTGTAGCTTTTGATTGTTCATCTTCCCATTTAGTGAGCTGGAGTTGTAAGATAAATAATGACCAAGTTACCACGAGGTTATCTGCCACCATCATGGTGGGTACAATGATGATAGACTTGTAGATTACCTCTTGCAATCAATCTCTCATTAGTGAAACTACAACCAACCCATGCAGGAACACTACTGAGGGAAAAGGTAGGTTTCAAACCAGGTTGCTTTTCGCTTTCCATTCATGCCAAAGCTGTCGCAAGTCATGTCTCACATTACTCAAATATTAGCTGTATTTTCCAGAAGAACTCTAAAATGCAAATGTATCATTAACGTTTTTAAAAAAGTTGTCTTATCCACAGCCTCCCCTATCTGAAAACTGTCAAGAGTCAAGTCAAGAGAGTTTATTGTCATGTGTCCCAGATAGAACAATGAAATTCTTGCTTGCTGCAGCACAACAGAATATTGTGAGCAAAAATACAGAACAGTTCAGTTCAATATACACACAAATAAGCAGATAAAGTGCAATAGGCTGTTACAGTTCAGAGTCTGTTTGTTGGCGAGTTTAAAAGCCTGATGGCTGTGGGGAAGAAGCTGCGCCTGAACCTGGATGTAACAGATTTCAGGGTCCTGTACCTTCTGCCCGACGGTAGTGGAGAGATGAGTGCGTGGCTAGGATGGTGTTGGTCCTTGATGATGTTGGCAGCCTTTTTGAGGCAGCAACAGTGATAGATCCCTTCGATGGTGGGGAGGTCAGAGCCGATGATGGACAACTTTCTGCATCCTTTTCCGCTCCTGGACGCTCAAGTTGCCGAACCAAGCCACGATGCATCCAGTCAGCATGCTCTCTACTGTGCACCTGTAGAAGTTCGAGAGAGTCCTCTTTGACATACCGACTCTCCGTAGTATTCTCAGGAAGTAGAGGCGCTGATGTGCTCTCTTTATAATAGGATAGGAAGAATTAACTTCTGCAAAGCAAAGCAGATGAATGCAATATTTATCTGTTAGCTATTTTAGCATCATCGTTAACACAATTAAAATAACTAGGTTAATTCCTTCATTAAAATGGTGAGTTGAGACATAATACGTGTTATTGATCCAATGTCATCAATCAATATTGTACGTGTCCCCCGTTTGAGAATTTTTAAATTATTATGAAACATAAAAACAAGTATAATTAGTCAGTACTGGGCAATTTAAGGAATTAATTGGTAAAATAAAGTTCATATTTCTAAGCTTCCAGGGTGACAGCTTTGTTATTGCCAGTAACAAATGCTCAGATGGAAAACAAATATTTTAAATCCCGTTAATCCTAATGTAAGACCAAAGCATTAAACTATATTAATGAACCTGCTTAAATAACCATCCACATATTTTTTTAATGTCACTCTAATAAGGTGATGGCAACCATCATTTTAGTCAGTTATTCCAAGTACTTTTACTTTTACTCAATCATGTAGTTAATGAAAAGTTAATTTTAATCATGTTCATTATTAGATTTTTACCCATCTTTTAGCATGTTGAATCAGCATAGGGCAAGTAGATTATGGCACACGGAACAGGTGGCCAATATGGATTTGTGTGATTTTGAATTTCTGAGAGGTTAGACAAACTTGGATTGTTTTATCTGGAGAGCACTCAAAGTCGAAGGGAGACCTGATAGAAATATTTATGTAAAATTATGAGGCATAATCAGATTGACAGTCAGAATCTTTTTCTCAGGATCAAGGACAAGAGGTAATAGCTTTAAGGTGAGAGGGGCAAAGTTTAAAGGAGGGGTGTGTGGGGTGGGGGGGTGTCGCCGCAGACGCAGCTCGCACTCTGCTCATCCTGTACTCTGCTCACCCCGCACCTTCAGCTTCCGGCTTCACTCAACGGCTCCCGGTCTGGCTCTGGCTTCACTCAATGGCTCCCAGTTCCACTCAACGGCTCCCAGATCATCGTGCTGGTCTCCGTAGAAGCAGCCCGCACGTTGCTCACTCTGCACGCTGCTCTCTCGCACGCTGCTCTCTCGCACGCTGCTCACTCCGCACGCTGCTCACTCCGCACGCTGCTCTCTCCGCACGCTGCTCACTCCGCGCACTCCACACTCTCTCAACACACTCTGCTCACTTTGCTCCTTCAGCTTTATTCTCCTCACCACCGGTGATTGACAGCAGGTTCCGGAAGGGGCAGTTTTTACGATTTTTAAACCTTCATAACTTTTGTACTATTCCACCGATCGGAACAAAACTTGTTGCACTTGCAGCACAGGAGAATGGCGAGTAAGTTGACGAAAAATTGTAGCGCTATCAGGCACCGTTTCTATAAATGTGCAGGCAGGTTTATCAAACTGAGGTGATGGGTGCCTGAAACACACTGCCAGAGATGATGGTGAAGGCAGATACCAATAGTGGCTTTTAACAAGCTTTTAGATAGGCACATGGATATGCAGGGAATGGAGAGATATGGATCATGTGCAAGCAAAATTAGTTTATATTGTTCGGCACAAACATTATGGGCCAACGTGCCTATTTCTTTGCTCTGGACTTTTCTATGTTCTAAGTTCTTAGATAAACCACAGTTCACCCTGTCATTTTTGTACATGTGTGAGGATCAAGAGATGCACAATTTTGGTCAATATTCTTTGCATCGCATAAAAATGTTGAGTTTGCTTACCATGAACATCTCAAAAGCAAATTGGTTCTTTATTTACACCAATAAGGTAGTTGGGAGGGGAAAAGGTAACTTTATTTTTTGGTTATGAATTCAAATCCAGTGAAGATTTTTGGCTTCAATTTCTAACAATTCTTCTGATGAGAAATCACTGCACACACTGTGGGAAACATACACAAGAGGTTACAAATTGCTGGAGCAGCTCACTAATTTGATCGAGTCTTTTGAGGGCGTGATGAAGGTGATCAATAGGGCAGTGGAGATTGTCAACATGGGATTTAGTTAGGCATTTGATAAACTCTCCGATAGTAGGCTGGTCCAGAAGATTAAGATAAGCGGGATTAACAGTGATTTGGTGATATGGATTAAAAACTGGTTTACTGATAGGAGTCTGGATGGAGGGGATGGAAGGCGATGGAGCTGGGAATAGGCGACCAAGAGGGAGATCTTAGTGTGGGAAATATATCAACCATGTTTTAAGAAATGGCTCTGAGACAGGAGTGCAATTGTCTCTCTTCTATTTGCCTAGCAAGTTGGGAATTTTTTGCTACAGTTAGGGTTTTGGACTGAAATGAAGAAACTGGCAAACACATGCTTGAAATAATGATCTTGGAGGATTATTGGAGAATTAAGTGATTACATTTCTAAAGTGGTTTATGAGGGTATCAAAGCAAGCTTGCCGAGATCACTAAATAATAACATATGATTAGCCATTTGACCTTAGTTTAATCTATCAATTGGATCTAATATCTCCCCTCACTCACCTCCCTCCAATCTGTAACATTCAACTATTTATTGGGTGATTCCAGGGTCTTTCCTTCCATGATTGAATATGAGGCCCTAGAGTTATAGAGTCTTACAGCATGGAAACAGGCCCTTTGGCTCAGCTTACCCATGCTAACCAAGGCGTCTCATATACATGCCCATGTTTGGCTCAAATCCCTCTAAATCTTTCCTATCCATGTACTTGTCCAAATGTTCTTTAAATGTTATGGTTTCTGCCTCAGCTACCTTCTCTGGCAGTGTTTAATAGCCTGATGGTTGTAGGGAAGAAGCTGCTTCTAAACCAGGATGTGAGTTTTCAGACACCTATACCTTCTTTCCGATTGCAGGGGTGAAATGAGTGTGTGGCCAGGGTGGTGTGGGTCTCTGATGATGCTGGTTGCCTTTTTGAGGCAGCGACTCTTGTAGATCCCTTCGATGGTGGGGAGAGGTCAGTGCACATGATGGACTGGGCAGTGTCCACCACTTTTTGCAATCGTTTCCATTCCTGAGTATTCCAATTGCTGAACCAGGCCATGATGTAACCAGTCAATATGCTCTCTACACCCATAGAAGTTCGAGAAAGTATTCGTTGACATACCGAACATCCTCAATCTCCTAAGGAAGTAGAGGGGCCAGGACAGATCTTCAGAGATATGCACGCCCTGGAATTTAAAGTTTTTGACTTTCTCCACCACCGGTCCTGTCGATGAAGACAATAGACAGGTGCAGGGGTAGGCCATTCGGCCCTTCGAGCCAGCACCATCATTCAATATGATCGTGGCTGGTCATCCACAAACAGTACCCCGTTCCTACCTTCCCGTCATATCCCCTGATTCCGCCATCTTTAAGAGCTCTATCTAACACTCTCTTGAAGAGCTCTTAAAGATAGCGGAGTCAGGGTATGTGAATTCTCTACCTTCCTCTTCCAAAGTCAACAATTAGTTCCTTGGTTTTACTGATGTTGAGAGAAAGATTATTCTTCCGGAACCATTTGGTCAGTCAATCAATTTCTCTCCTATACTCTGATTCATCATCATCTATTGGACCCAGATGTTAGGCTCACTGGCCGACAGTTTCCAGGCTTCTCCTAGCAGCCCTTATATAGAGGCACTACATTTGCCACCTTCCAGTCTTACGATGCCTCACCCATATTTCATGATGACTCATATATCTCAGCCAGGGCACCTGCAATTTATTCACCAGCTTCCCACAGTGTCCTCAGATATATCTGATCAGGCCTAGGAGATTTGTCTACCTTCAGACATATTAGGACGTTCGTTCAGCACCTCCTCGACCTGACTGCCTTCAAGACACTTCCATCGACTGTCCCCAGTTCCCTAGTCTTCATGTCTTTCTCCAGGGTAAAAACAGAGGAGAAATACTCATGGAGGACCTTGCCCATCTACTGCGGCTCCACACACAGATGACCGTTTTGATTGCCGACCGCTTTTATTTCTTCTCTGGTTACCCTTTTTCCCCTTAATGTACTTAATAAAACCTCAGTATTTTCCATAATATTATCTGCCAAAGCTATTCCCTTTCTCCCATTTTGCCCTCCTGTTTTCCTTCTTTAACATTAACTTCAGTTGCCAAAACTCCTCCAGGGATGTATTTGATTCCAGCTGCCTATACCTGTCCCATTTCTCCTTTTTCTTGACTAGAGCCTCGATGTCACACCCTATAAGCTTCTTCATGCCACCGGTTTTGCCCTTCATTCTCACATGAACATGCATACACTAAACTATAGTCACCACATTTTTAAAAGCATCCTACATTCTGGACGTTCTTTTTCCTGCAATCAATCTGCTCCAATCAATTTGAGTGAGTTCCTGCCTAATACCATCAAAGTTGGCCTTGCCCCAATTTAGAATTTCAACTGAAGATAGGCACAAAATGTAGGAGTAACTCAGTGGGTCAGGGAGCATCTCTGGAGAAAAGGAATGGGTGATTTTTGGGGTCAAGACACTTCTTCGGTGTCTCTGAGAGTCAGAGGACAGGGAAGCTAGAGGTATAAAAACAAAGAAAGAACAAATGAATTAAAGTTATGAAAAACAAGAATTTTAACGTAGAGCTCGCCCCATCTTTATCCGTAACGTTCTTAAAGTTAATAGAACAGTGGTCACTGGTTGCAAAAGGCTCATCCACAAACACTTCAGCCACTTGCCCTTCCCAGTTTCCCAAGACTTGATGAAGCAATGCCTTCTCCCATGTATAGGAAGGAACTTCAGATGCTGGTTTAATCCAAAGATAGACACAAAAGTACAAGAGTAACTCAGCGGGACAGGCAGCATCTCTGGAGAGAAAGCATGGGTGACGATTCGGGTCGAGATACTTCTTCACACCCATGTAGGGCCCTCTACATACAATGCATGCACTGACCATAGAAACAACTTTCTTGATAAAATCTCCAATAGCAGCATAGTGGATCCTCGGCCCTGCTACATCTCTAAACCCCCCCCCCCCCCCCCCAAGACTACGAGCATTTTCCACATGAGCAGCCAAAAGATCTGCCCATTTGAAATATCAGTGTCATTCAAGGCCCTACCTATAGCACAGGTCGGACATTGATTGCTGTTTTAGAAGAGGGCTGATCAGAGTACATATGGTGGGTAATTGTAAAGTGTTTATCGTGTTGGAGGAAGTGTTTATTCAAATCTTTACTGTCTGATGCTTATCTCGAGTTTTGACCATGTTTACAGCTTCAATCTCTTATCTATCTAAATCTTGTGGTATAAAGGTTTTATTGAAGCCATGCTTAATCCTAGGAGGTCTCGTTATTCACACATCACACCTTCTTAACGTGTCCTTTCAAATTCATATACCGATTCAAATAAAAATCCGAAGAGTCCCAACACTTGCTCTAGTTCTAGTACCTTTGGTCCCAACCCACTGAATCACGCCAGCACTTGGTGTATATCTCAAGTTACTCTGTAGTCTTCCACACAGCAAGATTCTTTTGGCTTTTTTTAATCACACTCTGGATATGTTTATTAATCCATTTGCAGCCACATTTGCTTATTTTGAGTTTACTAGTTTGGAGAAGCTTTTATTTCTCAGGTTCTTCGTTACTCTTCTAAAAATGTCCCCTTGGCTTAGAGTGAAATAGAAACATAGAAACATAGAAAGTAGGTGCGAGAGTAGACCACCAGGCCCATCGAGCCCGCACCGCCATTCGCTCATGGCTGAACACTAAACAGACACCCTTACCCACAAACAGTAGACACAAGACACAGAACACAAGACACTACCCTCCCCTTTATATCACTATCACCCCTCTCCACCCCAAGAACCGCGTGATCTCCTGGGGGAGGCAAAAAACCGGATAAAAACCCAGGTCCAATTCGGGAAAAAAATCCGGGAAATTCCTCTCCGACCCCAATCCAGGCGATCGACACTTGTCCAGGAGATCACTCAGGTCTTACTATACTAACCATACCTAGGTCCATATTCCTGCCCTCTCCCCGTAGCCCCTTATCCCCTTGGCAGCTAAAAAACCATCTATTTTAGACTTAAATATATTTAATGTTTCTGCTTCCACTGCTCCCTGGGGCAGTGAATTCCATAAATTAACCACCCTCTGGGTGAAGAAGTTCTTCCTCATCTCAGTTTTAAAAGAGCCCCCTCTTATTCTACAACTATGTCCCCTAGTTCTAGTTTCCCCGATCATTGGGAACATCCTCGGTGCATCCACCCGATCAAGGCCCCTCACGATCTTATATGTTTCAATGAGATCGCCTCTCATTCTTCTAAACTCCAAAGAGTAGAGTTCCAGCCTACTTAACCTTTCCTCATATGTCAATCCCCTCATTGCAGGAATTAATCTTGTAAACCTTCGCTGCACTGCCTCCAGGGCCAGTACATCCTTTCTTAAGTATGGACCCCAGAACTGTACACAGTATTCCAAATGTGGTCTCACTAATACTGTGTACAGCTGCAGCAAGACCTCCGTGTTTTTATACTCAATCCCCCTAGCAATAAAGGCCAAAACTCCATTGGCCTTCCTGATTGCTTGCTGCACCTGCATACTAACTTTTAGTGATTCATGTACTACTACCCCTAGATCCCTTTGCGTTGCATTACAACACAGCTCCACCTCATTTAGAAAATAACTTGCCCTATCATTTTTTTTCCCAAAGTGAATGACTTCACATTTATTAGTATTAAATTTCATCTGCCAAGTTGTTGCCCACTCACCTAGCTTATCTATATCCTTTTGCAGACTCTTCCTATCCTCCTCATCCCCTACTTTTCCTCCCATTTTTGTATCGTCCGCAAATTTTGATATATTACACTTGGTTCCCTCCTCCAAATCATTTATATAAATTGTGAACAACTGGGGTCCCAGCACCGACCCTTGCGGAACCCCGCTAGTTACCGGTTGCCATCCCGAGTATGAACCATTTATCCCCACTCTCTGCTTCCTATTTGTTAGCCAATCCTCTACCCATGCTAATATATTACCCCCAATCCCATAATTTTTTATTTTTAGCAATAGTCTCTTATGTGGCACCTTGTCAAAAGCCTTTTGGAAGTCCAAGTATACCACATCCACCGGTTCCCCTTTATCCACCCGGGTTGTTACTTCCTCAAAGAATTCGAGCAGATTCGTTAAACAGGACTTCCCCTTCACAAAACCATGCTGGTTCTGTCCAATGAAGTCATGTTTATCCAAGTGCCCCGTTAGTGTTTCTTTAATAATTGTCTCTAACATTTTACCCACCACCGATGTTAGACTAACCGGTCTATAGTTACCCGCCTTCTGTTTACTTCCTTTTTTAATTATAGGTGTTACATTGGCCATTTTCCAATCCACTGGGACCGTTCCTGCCTCCAGGGAGTTTTGGAAAATTATCACCAATGCATCCACAATCCCCACCGCTATCTCCCTCAAGACCCTTGGATGTAATCCATCAGGCCCAGGGGATTTATCCTCCTTCAGTCTCATTAATTTCCCTAATACCACCTCCTTGGTGATCTTAATAGTATTTAGCTCCTCCATTCCTACCGCCCCCTGTTTATCCAGCGTTGGAATATTTTTTGTGTCTTCTATGGTGAAGACTGATACAAAATACTCGTTTAATGCCTTTGCCATTTCCATGTTCCCCACCAACAACTCTCCAGTCTCACCCTCCAATGGACCAACGTTCACCTTAGCCACCCTTTTTCTTTTTATATAGCTATAAAAACTCTTACTATTAGTTTTTATGTTGTTCGCTAAATTCCTTTCATAGTCTATTTTCCCCGTCTTAATTAATCTCTTAGTTATTTTTTGCTGACCTTTAAATGCTTCCCAATCCTCTACCCTCCCACTATCTCTAGCTACCTTATATGCCCTTGCCTTCAGCCGAATACTATCCTTTATAGTTTTACTGAGCCATGGCTGACTGTTCTTTCCCTTACCCCTTTTTTTCTTCATAGGAATAAATTTTTCTTGAAGGTTATACAGTAGATCCTTAAACGTACACCACTGCTCATGTACCGTCTTATTCTTGAGTCTGCTATCCCAGTCAACTTTGATCAGCTCAGTCCTCATACCTTCATAATCCCCTTTATTTAGACTAAGTACCGTAGCCTGAGTTTCAACCTGCTCTCCTTCTATTTGAATATGGAATTCGACCATATTGTGGTCACTTGTTCCCAACGAGTCCCTAACTATGACATTTTTAATTAATCCTGCTTCATTACACAGGACCAGATCCAAGATTGCCTCCCTCCTTGTCGGTTCTGTGACATACTGTTCTAGGAACCCGTCTCTAATACATTCTATAAACTCTTCCTCTAGTCTACCCTGCCCAGTTTGGTTTGCCCAATTAATATGAAAATTGAAGTCCCCCATGATTACAGCAGTTCCCTTTTTACATGCGTCAACTATTTGCAGATTTATGTTCTGACTAACAGCGTCACAGCTATTTGGAGGTCTATAAATTACACCCACTAGTGTTTTTTTCCCCTTGTTATTCTCTATCTGTACCCAAGCTGTTTCACTATCCTGATCCTTCAACGCAATATCCTTCCTCTCTATTGCCGTTATTCCCTCCCTTATTAAAAGGGCCACACCTCCTCCCTTTCTTTCCTGTCTATCTTTTCTAATTGTCGAGTACCCCTCTATATTTAACTCCCAATCCTGATCCCCTTGCAGCCATGTCTCCGTAATGGCCACGATATCATAACTATAGTTTTGAACATTCATTCCCAATCTATGCAGTCCTGTTAACTCACGTTTGAATTTATCTTTTTATTACGTACTAGACCAGAGCAGACCCGTTGGGTCTGGACCCCGAAAGTGCTTCAGACCCCGGGGTCTGGTTCCCGAATGTGCTTCAGCTAAAGAAAAAAAATGGCGTCGGTTTTTTAGCAGAGCCGGGTGCCAGCAGCCGTTATGGTGGCAGGCCAGCAGGAGGAGACAAAGTGAGTGAGTGGGGGGGAGGGGGGGGAGGGGGAGAAGGATTTTATTAAAAATGTGTACATAAACAAGACGAAATTTAATCAGGAGTGGATACTTGGAATGAAAAGTGAAATCTCTACCGAAATGGAAAAATCTCGGCGTTTCTGTGTGTGGTGTTGGCGTAGCAACGAATCAAAGGCTGGCACCCACAAGACAGGCAGAAACACACACACACACACACACACACACACACACACACTCACACTCACACTCACACTCACACTCACTCACACACACACACACACACACACACTCACACTCACACTCACACTCACACCACACACACACACACACACACACACACACACACACACACACACACACACACACACACACACACACAGTTATAAATATAGATAGATGTCTCTTAGTGATTACACTTCTAACCCTCTGATTTTATTGTATGTTTACCATCCCCCGTAAATGGTCTGTCCTTTCTTCAAATACCTTATCATGACTGCACTACCTTTCTTGATATCCTTGAGGCAAGAAGTCTTCTGCTAAACAACTTTAGTTTCATACTTTACTAATATTGTTTGAGGCCTTGAATTTAAAACTCCCCAGTTCTCACATTCCACATTGTTTAGCCAAAACAACGACTGCTTTGGTTAACCATACATGGAGTGATGTGTGCCATCCTGGTTGCCACACTATAGGAAGGACATGAATGCTCTCATGAAAGGCTGTGAACAACTAGGAGACCACCTCCCTAAAGCCATGTCCACTTCTTTGCAAGGTCTCATTGAAAATCCATTCACACCTCACTGTTCAGGTGAAGGGTGCACAGGTAGAAGCTACTTGAAATTTTGTAACAACCATGCAGTTGCACACTGATTGATTGAACGACACAGCATGAAAACTAGCCCATTAGCCCACCGAAGACAGAAACTAAATGGATAGATAGACACAAAATGCTGGAGTAACTCACGAATCTGAGGAAGGCTCTCGACCCGAAATCTCACCTATTCCTTCTATCCGGAGATGCGGCCTGTCCCGCTGAATTACAATATGCTCCAGCATTTTGTGTTTATCTGTAGCTGAAACCAGCATCTGCAGTTTCTTCCTACACTTTTGGCCCACCGAGTCCACGCTGACCATCGATCACCTATTTATACCCACAATCCCGTTTATATCAACGGGAAGATGGTGGAAAGGGTCAAGAACTTCAAATTCCTGGGCGTGCATATTTCCGAAGATCTTTCCTGGTCCCAGCACACTGATGCAATCATAAAGAAAGCACATCAGTGCCTCTACTTCCTGAGAAGATTATGGAGAGTCAGTATGTCAAGGAGGACTCTCTCGAACTTCTACAGGTGCACAGTAGAGAGCATGCTGACTGGTTGCATTGTTGTCTGGTTCGGCAACTTGAATGTCCAGGAGCGGAAAAGAATGTAGAAAGTTGTGACCACTGCCCAGTCCATCATCGGCTCTGACCTCCCCACCATAGAATGGATCTATCGCAGTCGCTGCCTCAAAAAGGCTGCCAACATCATCAAGGACCCTCACCATCCTGGCCACACACTCATCTCTCCGTTGCCATCAGGTAGAAGGTACAGGAGCTTGAAATCTGGTACATCCAGGTTCATGAACAGCTTCTTCCCCACAACCATCAGGCTATTGAACACAACATCAAATAAACTCTCAACTATAACAGCCTATTGCACGTTATCTGTTTATTTTGTGTGCATATATATGGTCTATGGTATATGGACACACTGATCTGTTCTGTATTATGCCTACAATATTCTGTTGTGCTGCAGCAAGCAAGAATTTCATTGTCC
>CM075978.1:17414566-17592743 GCA_038087875.1 Malacoraja senta | reverse complement strand
ATATTTTCAGCTACACCACTCTATTTTTGGCTGCTATTTCCAATCATGCATCAGACTATAAAATGGTTGAAAAGACATTCAAAGATCAGAGCTACGGATATAATATGCCTTCTTTGGGCTGATCTCTAATCTCTGGTGCTGTAAAACTTTTATTACACTTGTCAAAGCTCCCACATGCAGTGCTTTGTCCTCGGAGAGGACTGACAGGTTATTTACCTTCTGTTCAGTTCGATTTAGTTTATTGTCGCCTGTACCGAGGTACAGGGATAAGCTTTTGTTGCGTACTATCCAGTCAGCAGAAAGACAATATATGATTACAATCGACCCATTTACAGTGTATAGATTTGTAATAAGAGCATGTTGGAAATATTCCCCATATCAGGCAGTGTCTGCAACAAGAGAAATATTGAAAAGTCTTCAATCTGAAATTGTATCTGTCGCTTCTCCAGAGATAATGCCTAGTCTTTATTTTTCCGGTAACTACGATTATTTGTAGATCGCGTGTGTCCAGATTATATTGTTTTTACAACTTTGTGTTGAGATAATAAACGTCAGAGCTTTGCGATCTTGAGAGTTAAACTGAGAGTTTAAAAAGTACCCAGCCTTGATTTCAACACAGCGAAAAACTGTGTCGTGACTTGGCACACACACAGGGAGTGGTACTGATTGCATCAGAAAGGCATTCCTTTGAGCTTGGATTTCAATATTAGGTGTAATGCACCAAAGGCAAACAAGGTAACGTGAGCTGCTTTGACCCATGAAATGTGATCAGACAAGTGTGGCAAGCAAAAACAATCTGCTTAACTATCCCTCCCATATGCTTCTGTGGACAAGTCATTTGCCCGGATTGATTGGAAAATGCGAAGAAAATGTGGTGGATGTAGTTTACAGAAGGAACATTGTTCCCACAATAATAACACTCTTCAGTTTGTAAGTAAGAATTTTATTGTTCCATTATTTGACATCTGACAATAAAACAAACACTCGACACTTGACATATTTGTAAACATTTGGATTTGGCTGAATCCCAAACATTTAAAAAAGTTCAATACCTCTGCAGTAGAATAGAGAGAGTACAGAGGAGATTTACTAGAATGTTGCCTGGGTTCAACAACTAAGTTACAGAGAAAGGTTGAACAAGATAGGTCTTTATTCTTTTGAGCGCAGAAGGTTAAGGGGGGACTTGATAGAGGTCTTTAAAATGATGAGTGGGTTAGACAGAGTTGACGTGGATAAGCTTTTCCCATTGAAAGTAGGGAAGATTCAAATAAGGGGACATGACGAGAATTAAGGGACAGAAGTTTAGGGGTAACATTCGGGGGAACTTCTTTACTCAGAGAGTGGTAGCTGTGTGGAATGAGCTTCCAGTGGAAGTGGTGGAGGCAGGTTCGATTTTATCCTTTAAAAAATAGATTGGATGGGTATATGGACGGGAAAGGAATGGAGGGTTATGGTCTGAGTGCAGGTAGATGGGACTAGGGGGAAGAAAGAAGGAAGGAAAAAAAAAAGAAGAAAAAAAGTGTTCGGCACGGACTTGAAGGGCCGAGATGGCCTGTTTCCGTGCTGTAATGGTTATATGGTTATATTCTATTTTTGTTGTTTGAAAAAGACAAATACGACTACAAAATCGAGCGTTTGCGGAACACATGTTCAATCTTCCAAGGCCCGCTGGAACACCCGATTGCTATCCATTTTAACTCCCTTCCCATTCTCACAGTGACTTTCTGTCCTGGGCCTCGTCCATTGCCAGAGTGAGGCCACACTCAAACAGGAGAAGTGACACCTCATATTCTGCTTGGGTAGCTTACAACCCAATGGTATGAACATTGAACTTTCCAATTTTAGGTAAATACATAACCCTCTCGCTACTTCCCCTACATGATCCTTCCCCCTTCTTTTCTACCACTCTCCTCTGTGCCCCACCTGGACTCACACCTATTTCTCCCTTCCCTTCCAACTACATTCCTTCCTCTAGCTTCACAAATTCACAACTCTTCAACCCTTTGTCTCACACCTCTATCTTTTTATCTCCAGCCATTGTCCAATCTCAGCTGTGTCAGCCTACCTGCCAAGCTTAGTCCCATCCACACTACTATGATGTATTTACTGCCACATAGCAGTAGAAGATTTTTTACGTCCATTTTTTGTTAACTTCCATTGTATTCCCATAGTCTCATATTCTCTCTATCCTATTCCTTATCTTCTTACAACCTTGCCTCCCAGAATTACATTTAGCCTGGTCCTCCTTTGAAGAAATCCATCATTCCATTGAAGTTAGCTTTCTTCAAGTTTAGAATGTCTACCTCATATTTTTCCCTTGTCCTACTCCATTGCTAATCTAAATTTATGATCCAATGATCACTCTTACATTTGAGTTTTCTCACAGACCTTTAAATCTACCTGACCCAACTCCTTTCACAATCTCACATCTAACAATCTCAGAGGTGGCACGGATAGGAGTACACCCTACAGTCTCATGCGCCCTGTGAAGGTGATTAACAAGATCAAGCCCTCCTGACTGTGATCCGATCATTCCTGTTGGCAACAATCTTCCTGTTGGGAATGTCCTTTGTGTTTATATGAAATCTACCAGTAAATGTTTACAGCTCTGATTTGCATCTTAAAGTGCTCTTCTGGTGGTCATTGCATTGCAAACTGAGATGAGTGACAAATAGGTTAAAACAAAGAGATTAAGGGCTAAATCAAGAGTTAAGAATTAATTGGCATATGTACAGAAAATTACATTCTAATTTACAGAGCATAACAGGTATATAAACACAATACACATTCTCCTTCCCCACGATTTTCCTGTCCCCCACCTTGAGTCACACCCACTTCACCTCCTCCCTTAAGCCCCTGTCCCACTTGGGCGACCTTCACCACGACCTCTGGCGAGTTTGCCCGCGACCCATAGTCGCGGCAAGGTCGCCACAAGGTCATAGGGAGTCTTCGTCACTCTCCTTCATGGTTGAGAGTGGTCTCCGCGTAGTCCAGGCTTCAGCTAGGTCGCGGCGTATTTTTTCAAAATGTTAAAAATTTACCACGACTAAAAATAGGTTGCCGTGGGAACAATCAATGGATAGTTGAAGGTGGTCGACGGTAGTCGAAGGTAATAGCTCCGGGGTGAAAAAAAGGTCAGTAGAAAAAAAAAGGTTATTTAAACAGCAGAATGTCACCTCTTTCACTCCAAGGCATGTTCATTCATAGCTGGAGAGTTTTTTGGAGAGGAGACTTGTGTTTTAGAGATGGCACCAAAAAGGCTGCAGCGCAGGGGGAGGGCACAACCTAAAAAAAAACTGCCATGCAGGTGTTGCCCACCCAAGAGGAGGAGTGGCAGGAGGTGATGCCACAGGAGGTGATAGTGCAGGAGGAGGTAGCCCTGCATGAGAGACCCCTGGAGGAGGAGACCAGGATGGTAGTATATGTCCCCACCACCACCCCATCCTTCACTGCCTCATTTGAAGGCAGCAAAGCAGCCCTTTCTCCTGTGTCTGACACAGCATCAGAGGCAGATGCCTCATTGGTGGTGAGGGAGGGCTGGAGGAAGGTTATGCCCTACACCTTCACCTGGCAGCAGGAGGGGGACCTTGAGGAATGGTTCCAGCAGAATGCCATCCAGTACGAAAGGAAAATGAGGGGTACAGGGACAGGGACAGGGACAAGAATGGCATGCTTGCCATCCTCTGCCCCACATGTGTGCTTAAAGTTCCATCTTTTGTCAAAGCCCAGCTCCACTCTCTTCCAGTCATCTGGTGTACTGGGACAGTCCATCACATCATCTCCATTCACCCATTGAGACCTCTTATTGTGCTTCCTCTTCACCCTTGCTCTTCCCCTTCTGTCTTTCTTAAAAGGTTGCTGAAGCAAAAGGGCTACTGCAAACAGCAGTAGTATTTTTACTAACATCCTACAAACTAGTTCCTTCTTTGCTTGCATGGTTCAGAATGATTTAAAAAAAAACCTGGGAGTCACTTTTTAGTGGGAAAAAAAATGCAGACATGACATCATTTTATCAGGTGATCATTTGAGCTGTAGACACTCGTCACTGGTCTTTGTTGGTTTTCGGTGTGGTCCTCCTGAGGTGGAAGGGGGTCATGCTCATTAATGGACCAATTTGCCAGAGACCATCCTCGAGGAAAACGTACATGTTCGAAGCCAGTCTTCAACATAGTCAAAGGAGGTCTTCTTCATAGTTGAGGGAGGTCTTCAACATAGTCGTAGGAGGTGGTACACATAGTCGTGGAAGGTCGTAGGAGGTCTGGGTCACCGCGACCTTGATTTTCTTTAGTCGCGTAAGGTCGCCGTGAGGTCTCGGTGAAGGTCGCCCAAGTGGGACAGGGGCTTTAACCTTTCCAGCTATGTTCTTTCTCTGGCTTCACAGTGCGAACCCCATCATCAAGTTTGCCAATGACACCACTGTTGTTGGACGAATTACAGATGGTGATGAGCCAGAGTACAGAAGTGAGATTGATCAATTGACCAGATGGTGCCAGCACAACAACCTGGCTCTCAACATCAGTAAAATCAAGGAAATGATTGTGGACTTTGGAAGAGGAAGGTTGAGGACCCACAATCCTGTTTATATCAATGGGATGATGGTGGAGAGAGTCCAAAACTTCAAATTCCTGGGCGTGCATATTTCCGAAGATCTTTTCTGGACCCAGAACACTCTACTTCTTGAGAAGATTACGGAGATTCGGTATGTCAAAGAGGATTCTCTTGAACTTCTACAGGTGCACAGCAGAGAGCGTACTGACTGGTTGCATCATGGCCTGGTTCGGCAACTTGAACGTCCAGGAGCAGAAAAGACTGCAAAAGTTGTGTCCACTGCCCAGTCCATCACCGACTATCGAATGGATTTGTCAAAGTCCGCTGCCTAAAAAAGGCAGCCAACATCATCAGAGACCCACACCATCCTGGCCACACACTCATTTCACCACTGCTATCGGGAAGAAGGTACGGGAGCCTGAAAACTGTAACGTCCAGGTTCAGGAACAGCTTCTTCCCTTCAGCCATCAGGCTATTAAACACAACAACAAATAAGCTCTGAACTACAATAGACTATTATTATTATTGCACTATAATTGTTTATTTATTGAGTATGCGTGAATGTGTATATATACACACTGAACTCTCCCGTTATGTACTATGTTTACATATTCTGTTGAGCTGCAGCAAGTAAGAATTTCATTGTTCTATCTGGGACATATGACAATAAAACACTCTTGACAATTCGTAACTCTTCTATCCTATCCTTATCTCACACCTTTTATCTTTTCATTTCAGGCCTTTGTCCAACCATCTGCCGATCAAACCTGTATCCACCTAATGTTCTGCCAGGCTTTAAAGGTACACAAAAATGCTGGAGAAACTCAGCGGGTGCAGCAGCATCTATGGAGCGAAGGAAATAGGCAACGTTTCGGCAGGCTTTGTTCTGCCCCTCCCCTCTTCCACTTTGTCCCTCCCCCACCACAATCAGTCTGAAGAAGGGTCCCAACTCAAAGCATCACCTATGTTTCTCCAGAAATGCTGCCTGAACCTGCTGAGTTACTCCAGCATTTTGTGTCTATCTTCAGTGCAAAGCAACATCTGCAGTTCCTTCCTACACATCTCACCTATCTATGGTCTGCAGAGATGCTGCCTGACCCGCTGAGCTATACCAGCACTTGTGGGGGGTTTTCAAATGGATAAGATATTTTAAACAAAAATTCAATAAATTAATGACATCAATTTTAGCACAGGGGAAAAAAATCATAGTCCTTAGTGTAATCAAAGACAGTTACTGGTTTGTTACATCAGCTTCCTGCAAAATTCACAATGGACAACAGACTGCACACAATAAATATCTCCCGGGATATTGGAGGTATTAATGCCTGACAAATTCCCAGAGTAGGACATTTGATAGGTTACGTTTCAGTGCAAGCAATGTTTTGATTTTTGAAGTTTGCTTCTAATTCTCTATCTCATTTCACGGACGAAGGTGTGGACTCGTGAGAATTAAATTCCTCTTTGTAATTTTGACAGTTGCAATAAATGACTGAAAAGTTTGTAGGTCAATGCTTGGTGAAATTGGCCTCGATCCCAATTTAATTAGTGACTAAAAGAAAATTCCAAGGCTGAGCCATCAACTTATGAAAGCATTACTCCAGCAGAGCCACAGAGTTCAAAGAATCAGACAGCGCAGTAGAGGGTCTCACCCCATCAAGGGGCGGAACACCTCTTGGTCTGGAACAACATTGGAGCACTGTGAGCATCCGGTTTACCTTGGTGTAACCCTTGACCGATGCCTGACCTTCAAGAGCCATATTGAGAAGACAAAGGCGAAAGTGACCGCACGCAACAATGTTGTTAGTAAGCTCACCAACACAAGATGGGGTGCTAGCCCACAGACCCTACGTTCCACTGCCTTAGCCCTCTGCTATTCTACTGCTGAGTATGCATGCCCAGTATGGGAAAGATCCACCCATGCCTAGAAGCTGAACCCAGCCCTCGATGCTTCCTGCAGACTTGTCACAGGTTGACTCAAGCCAACAAGTACTGACAGCCTCTACCACCTGGCAGGCATAGCCCCGCTAGACAAAAGAAGAGCATGAGCCAGCATGAAGGAGCGCCAGCGGCAGGTAACAGATAAACCACATCCATCGTTTGGCCAGACACCATTTCCAAGTTGACTAAAGTTGAGGAAAAGTTTTCTTAACTGTGTGACTCCTCTTGAGGCTGGCATTGCAACAAGTTAAACATGAGTCTCCATATGGGATGATAGAATATCCACACTACCTCCCTCAACTACCATGGGACTAATGGCAAGTGAGCAACTCCCTCCTGGTGCAGACGCAAGATAGGCCAGTTGGAAATGCCTCAATTGATTGAGAACTGGTGTTGGCAGAGCCAAGGTGTCTCTAAACAAGTGGGGATATAACTCCAACGAGTTATCACCTGTGAATGTGGTATTGAACCGCAATCAATGGAATATCTGCTGAAATGCCCTCAACTGGAAAACCAATGCACAGCTGCCGATCTCGCTGCCTACAACGAAGATGCCCAGAAGTGTGTTCAGCTCTGGCTGAACAATATCTAATCTTGTGATGTGGACTCGATAAGAAGACCCCATCAAGTATCTCTCTATATGAAGTAGATTCTCATCACTTTCCCTGTTGCCCAGTAATCTCGTAGGGAACAATAGGATCTGTACATCAGGAGTAATGTACATGTTAATACTGGAAGTTAACATTACAAGTATGAATATTGATTTCTCTAACCTCAAGTAAGCCCTGCACCCTCTCTTTCCATCCCCCCCCCACCCAAGTCGCACCAGGTACTGCTATTGCTATTGAGGGAGTGCAGTGTAGGTTCACAAGGATAATTCCCGGGATGGCGGGACTGTCATATGCTGAGAGAATGGAGTGGCTGGGCTTGTATACTCTGGAATTTAGAAGGATGAGAGGATATCTTATTGAAACATATAAGATTATTAAGGGTTTGGACACGCTAGAGGCAGGAAACATGTTCCCGATGTTGGGGGAGTCCAGAACCAGGGGCCACAGTTTAAGATTAATGGGTACGCCATTTAGAACAGAGATGAGGAAACACTTTTTCACATAGAGAGTTGTGAGTCTATGGAATTCTCTGCCTCAGAGGGGGGTGGAGGCCGGTTCCCTGGATACTTTCAAGAGAGAGCTAGATAGGGCTCTTAAAGATATGGGGAGAAGACAGGAACAGGGTACTGATTGTGGATGATCACATTGAATGGTGGTGCTGGCTCGAAGGGCCGAATGGCCTACTCCTGCACCTATTGTCTATTGTTCCCATTCTCACCTAGCAAACAGTTAACAATGGCCTGTTTCATTTATCATCATTACTTTTTTGCATATCTTTCATTAATTTGTTCTATATCTTTCTACTTCATTGTCTTTATATCTCTTGTTTCCCTTTCCCCCTGACATTAGTCTGAAGTAGGGTCTCGACCCGAAACGTCACCCATTCTTTCTCTCCAGAGATGCTGCCTGTCCCATTGAGTTACTCCAGCGTTTTGTGTCTACCAAAGGACATAAAGTGTTGGGGTAACTTAGCAGGTCAGGCAGCATACCTGGAGAATAGTGATAGGTGACATTTCCAGTCGAGACCCTTCTTCAGACTGATTGTCGGGAGAAGGGGGAAGACAGCTAGAAAAGGCAGGATGCAGGACAAGAATGCAGGCAAAGGGTTGACAGAGGTGAGGGAGATTTTTGACAGGCTGAAGAAGGGTCTTGACCCGAAATGTCACCCATTCCATCTCTCCAGAGATGCTGCCTGTCCCACTGAGTTACTCCAGTTTTTTTGTGTAAGCTTTTGTGTATTAACCAGCATCTGCAGTTCTTTGTTTCTTGATTGGCAGGTGGGTGGAGTAACAAATAGCTCAGATTCAGGTCTGCACGACTATCTTTGCACCATTCTGCTGTTTTGCATCAGTTTTGCATTCATCATTGCACTGATTGCTGTATCTATCATTGCCATGTGCATAGTTTTCTCTCTGAGCTGCATGCGAACAAGGAATTTCATTGCAACCTGGTGAATGTGACTATAAACTCATCTGAATCAAATCCTCATCTTGGTTTGTTCTGCTTATCAGGAGAGTAGAGAGATAAGGGGGGTTATCAACATGTATTTTGAAGCTTTATCAATATAAGTGGAAAGTACACAAACCAGCTGTGCTTATAGTGGCCTTATCACAGTAACCAAATTAATTTAACACACTCATGTGGGACAATCAAATTATTCTTGAATCCCCTGAATTTTACACCTCGTCGCCTGAAACTGTTGATTGTGACAGTGCCTACACTTCAAAAGTTACTTCAATTGGCTGTAAAGCAATTTGCCATGTCTTGAGGGTGTGAAAGGTGTGTCTTCCTGAGGTTTTGCTTTGATGAGGCAATTTGATACCTTGGCTGGAAGGGCCAATATAAAATGTTAACTGATGAATAATACCAGTCATGGGGCTTTGTAGTTGACATTAATCATGCTCTTACTTATCAACGCACAGACACCTTTAGTAGACATTTTGCTCAGTGAAAATAAAGAAGGAGATAGCCAGTTAAGTTCTGATCAGGGATCAGTAACACCTGCCTTGTTACTAATTTGCACAAAATCTGTTGCTGAAGGAAATGGGTGAGAGGTAGCTTGCTCTGGTCAGATCTCGCTGCAGGTCATGGAAAAGCCTGTGGCTGCTCATGTTTGAGGTAATAATTTTGGTGTGAGCTGATAAGTATTTATAATGTCTTAATATAATGTCTTGAAATACTTAAATTCCTTGATTGATATTATTTGAAATATTTTGATACATTGGTCAAAGTAATTCTCTGTGTCTGTCTTTTAAATGTGAACTTTATAATTGTAATTTCCCTTAAAATTGACACTGTTCCCCCACTGTCAGCTGGTTAAAACAGTGAGGAACTGAGCTTTGCTTTTAATCAGAGGTGTTTGTCCATTTGGCTTGGGATTTCTCATCCTGTGTAATTCTGAAGGGATCTTGGAGAGAAATAAAATAAAACTACAGTCAAAAGAGAGACAAATATATGGGCATCAAAGTTAAAAATGTGTTTAAACAAGGTAGGAATGTAAACCATAGAGTAATGCACAAAAACAACCCAAATTGTCTGTGTTGATCATGGCGCTTAATTAAACTAACCCATCTTCCTGCATGTGGTTTATATCCCTCCATTCCTTGTTTGTTCTAGTGCCAAAAATGGTCTCTTAAAAAATCCTATCATATCTGCTTCCACTACTTCCACTGGCAGAGTATTCCAGGCACCAACCATGCTTGATGTTTAAATAGAAACACTTTCCATCTAAATCTCCTTTAAACTCCCTACCCCTCACCACCCACTTAAACCCCATGCCCTCTGGTATTTAACATTTCCACCTTGGGACAAATCTGTGGCTTTCTACCCTATCTATACCTCTCATCAATATACTTTCAGGATACCTCCGACACTCCAAAGAAAACAATTTGCATTTATCCATCCTCTCCCATCTAGAGTGAAGGAAGAAGCCTGGGGAGGTTTGAGGATGTAACATAAATATTTCAGAAGAAGAAGAAGCCACCCATTCCTTCTCTCCAGAGATGCTGCCTGTCCCACTGAGTTGCTCCAGCTTTTTGTGTCTATACGCATTTCATAAATGTATTGTGGCTGGATAATGAAGTAAGTACATAGATAATACTCTCTGGAGGTGGTCTTGTTCCAGTACTGAGATGCAAAGTCTAGAGGTAGTATGTTAATGGGGGAGATGGGAATGGCCACTCTTTTGTCATGAAGTGGGGAGGATTTAATCATGTCAGTGACACTGGGTGAGGGAGGAGGAGAGCATAGGACATTGTTTTAGCTGTGATGGGAGGAAGAGGGAATGACGATTCATAAGATCGTGGAGTGGCACTTCCTGGCACTTTCCCTCGCCTTCAATGAAGGCGAGGGAAAGAGCAACCTGGAGGATCAAGGACAGTGGGAAGAGTGCTGGTTGGTGGTCAAGGAGTGGGATAAGAGAGCTAGAGTGCAGAATCTGATACATTTCCTGGTTGCAGCCTTTGGTTGGGATTGCAACACTAGTTGCTTATTTTACAGTTTGGAAGGCTGCAGTCAATGGCACACAGCAGAGAATGTGGGGCAGGCAGTCAGGATCTGTAGCTCATCATTGTGCAATCAGTAAGCTGGGGCTGGGAGGGTGATTGCAGGGAAAGCCATGGAGGAGATCCAAATGTTCAAGAAAGAACTGCAGATGCTGAAAAAAATTGAAGGAAGACAAGAATGCTGGAGAAACTCAGCGGGTGAGGCAGCATCTATGGAGCGAAGGAAATAGGTGACATTTCAGATCGAGACCCTTCTTCAGACTGATGTCAAAGGGGGGGATTCACAGAGATGAGCACAAGGAGCACCATCTGTGGACAGGAAGTGTCATGGAGGAAAGTGTGAAACGACTCATCTGGTCGGGCAGCACCGAGAGGAGAATGAAAAGGTTACCCTTTCAGTTTGAGCAGCTATTTTTAGAAACGTCTGATGGAAAGTCGTTACCCTGAAACAGTAACTCTGTTGCTCTGTAAATGCTGCATGAGCTAAATATTTCCAGCTTTATTTTATTGCAGATTTCCAGCACCAGCAGTTTTATTTTGTCTTTTAGCAGCTTTATTGTCGCATGAACCTAGATCAGTGCTTCTTAAACTGGTAAATGGTTCACCCAAGGTGAACCCAGGGTGAATGAAAGTATTTTGGGGTGAAGGAAACTACAGGGATGAATGAAGGGTGAATTACTTAATTTATTCAGATATTTATATATATATATATATATATATATATATATATATATATATATATCTATCTGAATAAATTAAGTAATTCACCCTTCATTCATCCCTCTAGTTTCCTTCACCCCAAAATATATATATATATATATTTTCTATACTTAAAAAAGGCATTGCCATTAAGGTGGTTAGTAAGCTCTTATTGGTTTTAACGGCAGTGGAAATTTGATCTTTTTTTCTCTCTACCTATGGGTTTTCTAATTTCAAAGTAGCAGGATATTTCCCAAATTTACTGTAATATAACCTTTTAGGGAAGACCATGGTTTTTTGAGCTAGTTTTCCAAGAAAAATACCCTGCAGTAATCAAAGCCCAAAATGGTAGGATGGGGCTGAAGCCCAGTGTTTAGATGTTGGAATGGTTTTTTTTTTATCATTCTAATCGAATGATTTTACAACTCCAGTGGTAATTAATTTTTTTTCACTCCTAGTTTTCTTTACATATTTTTAGGATGTTCAAAAAGATGAATAAAATAAACACTTAAGAAATTAGTTAATTTATGTTTTTTGCTCATGTGACAAAATAAATGATATATAAAATTATACACAAGGAAGAATAAGATGAAAATTACCAAAAAACATAAGAAAATTTAGTCAACAGTGAATGAAATTTTGTGATAAAGACTCGAGGGTGAATGACACTGAAATAGTTTAAGAAGCACTGACCTAGATACATCAAAATGCTTTGCTTCGCATTAAATCCCATATAGTCACACTATACAGAAGCACCAGCATACATAAGAGTGGAACGATTGAATAGATTTCTTCTGAGGCAGTACACAGTCACCCTGTTTCTGGCCCCAACTTGTAGCTTTCAAGTACCAATTCTTAAGAATACTGAGTCTTATCTTGATCTTAAAGGCCCGTTGTCCTCTTGTGGCACTGGATTGGTGATGTAGGTGTCGGCTGGACTTGGTAATGCTTTGTGTGATGAGATGAGAGGCAGCATGTAATCTAGAAAATGCTCCTTCTCTACCTCATGCCTCTTGGTTCCAGTGTGGGAAGTGAAGCACATTGTTTTTGCTGACAGGAACCAACGGGGTTTGTTGTGTAATCCCAATGTGCTCAAATCTGTGAATGTGACCTTCACATGGTGACAAGCTGATTCCCATTAGTTCAAATGCCTGTCCTAGATCATCTAAAACAGGATCCGTGCCATTGTACTGCTTGCTGTAGTAGCTGCTGTGGCTCCGCTGCTAGTGAGGTGACATTGGATCTTTGTGGGCTGAGGAGAGTGGGAGTTGATTTAACCTGGTCTGAGGGGATCTCTTCTACTTCATGAACTGTGCTGCAAGACCTTGAGCTGATCCAATCAGCAGTCCATGCCTCCCTCTGCCTGAGGATTCTCATGGCCTGCAAACCAGATGAGCCAGTGAATATTTAAATGGGTGATAGGGACCACAGCGGTCATCTCTTGTTCTACCTCAGTGGAACCAGGCCAGTTGTGTTTATAGAGACACTTTCCTGTTTTGGTTTCCCAACCAGACTTGTCAGAAACACACACAGACATAGACACAGACACACACACAGACACAGATGTCTGTGTTGTAAACATCTTTGGATGCGTGTGAATTCAGGTTTGAGGGCAAGATACAGGCTGGCGTGCTATCATTCTCTGTTTACGACTTTAGTTTGGTTTTGAGATGCAGCATGGAAGCAGGCCCTTTGGCCCACCGATTCCATGCTGACCAGTGATCCCCGCACACTAACACTATCCTACACAGACTGCTGACAATTTACAATTTTACCGTAGACAATTAACTTACAAACCTGAGCGTCGTTGTAGTGTGGGAGGAAACCCAGAGAACCCAGAGAAAACCCACGCAGGTCGCGGGGAGAACATACAAACTCCATACAGACAGCACCCGTAGTCAGGGTTAAACCCAGGTGTCTGGCGCTGTAAGGCAGCAACTCTACTGCTGTGCCACCTTTGTCGGTAAATAATGGGCAAGATGCAAATGGACCCATTACTGCAGCAAAGATGCAATGCTTTCAGACCTGATCTAACACAGAGGTAAATCCACTTTAAGAAGCTGTTCTTGTTTGGCATTGTCTTTGTATTTCATTATGTCTGTTTTGTAGTTTGTTATGATTATACTGGAAGGTAAAATTACATTAGTGCTTTTGGCAAAAAAAAAACCTAGTATTTTAAAGCACCCTCTCGCATACAATTATATAAAACCTGCCTTGACACCCTATCACTAAGCACCTACAGTCCAAGGCTCTGAAATCCCTCCCTAAACCTCTACCTCACCCTCTTAACACATTCCTAAACCGAACCTCGACACGTCTATATCTTTCATTTCCCTTTCCCCTGACTCTGTCTGAAGAAGGGTCTCGACCCAAAACGTCACCTATTCTGTTTCTCCAGAGATGCTGTCTGACCCACTGAGTTACTTCAGCTTTTTATGTCTCTCTTATCCAAATGTCTTTAGGTGAGATTTTGAATCAAATCTTGTTTCCTGTGATGTACCTTGTTTTGTTGGCATTGTTTTGGATCAGAATGTGCCATACTTATATTGTTGTTGCCATTGTACATGTGGTCAAGTCTTGGGATTCACAGAATATATGTGAAGGACTGAGGTGTTTTTCAAAACTGTGTATGTCATCAGTTCAACCAGTGGGAAATAATGTCCACCCCATTCTGGGCATAGAAAGTAGAACATTCTCTGGTTCAAAGATCAGGAATGCAGTCCTGTCTGGAAATGAGTACAGAATGGCACTTGTGTTGAGGTGTATGGTAATCCAGATCTTGTAAACTGATCGGGTAGTCTGCAAACCAAAATTATATTATTTTGTGTCATCACACAACCGTTTGCCAATAAATAGCGAGCAAATTTTAGTGCCATGTCGTTGGCCTCTGCAAGGTCCTTTACAGTGCAAGTGTCATGCTGCATGTCGCAGCTCAGGAGATGTTCCATAGTCTAGAGGCCCTGTCCGCACTCGCAGTCTGCTGCATCTTCAGTATATCCCCACTTCAGCATGTTCGATTTGCTCCTTCCCATGCCTGTCCGCAGTCTGTTGAGACTGGGCCAGGTTGTCCACGGTTGGTCGGAACCTGGTGAGAGTTTCTCAGAGGGATCGATTGCCATGTGAATGTCTTCCGGAGATTTCTCTAGTCTCCCTTCCCAGAGTTTGAGCCTTCTGGACGATGGACAGAAGAGAGGAAACCTCTGCGTAATTTCAAACGCTGAGGTAGCAAAGGGTAGTCATATAGGGGGTGTCTTTCATCATCTGATTGTCTGAGGCATTCTTTTTGACTAGCTACAGCTCTTCTGATTCCAGGAGTTGCAATGCCAGAGAGTAGGTAGATGTTGGTAGTCTTGGTAGGTATCATGCATCCACTGATGCAGCGACAGCTTGTGTATAGCACAGGATCGATCTTCCTTGCATGAGCTGAGCGCTCCCATACTGCACAGACACACGCGGCAGTGGAGAAGCAGAGAGCCAAAGCTGTTGATCGAATGGTTGCAGAATTTGCTCCCAATTTTGAGGTACTCAGCTTACTAAGAAGAGCATTTCTGGAACTAATTTTTCCTTTAAGCTTGGTGATATGTGCTTTGTAGGTCAGAGATCAATCAAGAGTCACACCCGGATAAACTGGGTTGTCACAGTGCTCCAATCTGACTCCCTTCCATGTGATCTTCAACCTTCGATTTGCATACCAGTTCTTCACGTGGAAGGCACAGACTTGGGTTTTGGATTGGTGATTCTCTTTGTAGTATGAGGACAGGTTGACTAAAGCCTCACAGAGAGTAGCTTCTGCCTCGAGGAATACAAAATGAGGAATGCAATTGATAATATAACCCATTTAACCAAACTTAAATGGGTTATATTATCAATTGTATTCGTTATTTAAACCATGCACATTCAAGAAATGATCAAAGATCACTTTTGGGATAACACAGTGGAAAGAGTAATAAGTGCCTGAACATTGTGCACTAATTTGATGATACACCTGCCCACACATCCCTCAATTAATCTTCACTCCGGAACCTATCAATTTTCTTTTCATTCCTTCAGTTGTATGTGACAATGACTAGTGAACTGACGGTGTATTGAATTGTGAACATTTCTGTTTTAGAGCAAGGAAAATATGATGTATAAAAATCAAAAGTCTGCAGATATTGGAAATTTAAAATAAAAATGGACAATAGACAATAGGTGCAGGAGCAGGCCATTGTGATCATGGCTGATCATCCCCAATCAGTACCCCGTTCCTGCCTTCTCCCCATATCCCCTGACTCCGCTGTTTTTAAGAGCCCTATCTCGCTCTCTCTTGAAAGCATCCAGAGAACCTGCCTCCACCGCCCTCTGAGGCAGAGAATTCCACAGACTCACCACTCTCTGTGAGAAAAAGTGTTTCCTCATCTCCATTCGAAATTGCTTGCTCCTTATTCTTAAACTGTGGCCCCTGGTTCTGGACTCCCCCAACATCGGGAACATGTTTCATGCCTCTAGTGTGTCTAAACCCTTAACAATCCTATATGTTTCAATGATATTGCCTCTCATCCTTCTAAACTCCAGAGTGTACAAGCCCAGCTGCTCCATTCTCTCAGCATATGACAGTCCCGCCATCCCGGGAATTAACCTTGTAAACCTACGCTGCACTCCCTCAATAGCAATAATGTCCTTTCTCAAATTAGGGGACCAAAACTGCACACAATACTCCAGGTGTGGTCTCACTAGGGCTCTGTACAACTGCAGAATGACCTCTTTGCTCCTATATTCGATTCCTCTTTTTATATGATGCTGGAAAAACGTACTGAGGATTCGGATCAATGAATGGAGAAAGAACATTTCAGGGTTACAAACAACAACTATTTATTCGGGTAAACTGCGAGAAAATGCATTAGTAAAGCAACAAATCTCACGCCCTTCTGCGCATTAAGTCTTCACTGATTTGAGCAACAGTCGGCAGCGAGGAGTCTCACGGCCCTCTGTCCTTTGGAGATTCCTGGTCTAGCGAACTCTAAGGTCCTGGCACCATTCCAGATCTCGGTCCAAGGTGAAGTCTTTCTCTTCCCCTCCATCCCCCTAAGGTGGAGTCCAGTGAGCTTGCACTTCTACCCTAATCTACAGATCACAGTAGATCATATTTTCAAAAACTAACTGTTCTTCTTGGTACTGCAAATGAGGGTTATTTATTACACCAAGCATCGTTAGTCTCTAATATCTCTGAGAAAGAAAACAATATCTTATCTACTTGCTCGCCGTCCTTGCAGGTGGCCCTATGGGTTATTGGTTCTTCTAATTGAGCCAAATAATTTCCCCAAGCATCCAATTCATTTTCTAACCAAGCCTACTTGACATGTGATGCTTCTAGTAGACCGTTCTATCTTGGCTGAAAAGTCTATTTAACCCTTGCATTGCACAAAACAACCCCTCGCTGAATGTCAACGAGGGACTAAGTTCTGATTTCAGAATGGGGAAGTGGGAAGATCATGTGCCAGTTTTAATTGGTGCGTCAGCGGTGGAGAGAGTTAGTAACTTCAAATTCCTGCGCGTTAACGTCATGGATCATCTGTCCTTGACCCAGTATGTAAATGTAATCATGTAAAAGGCACTTGCTTTCAAGAATGTGTGTGCTTTCTATTTTACAAGAAGTTTAAAGAGATTGATATGTCTCCAAATAGCCGAACAAATGTCTACAGTGCTACTGTCAAAAGTATCCTGATTGATTGCATCATTGTTTGGTGTGGCAGTTCCAATGCACAGCAACACAAGAGACAGCAGTGAGTGTAGGAAGGAACTGCAGATGCTGGTTTAAACCGAAGATAGACACAAAATGCTGGAGTAACCCAGCGTGACAGGCAGCATCTCTCGATAGAAGGATGGGTGACGTTTTGGGTCGAGACCCTTCTTCTGACTGGAAGAACAGCTGCAATGGGCTGGATTTTCATGCATCTGTCCTGGGTAACAACTCGCCCTGGAGTCTGAGGAAGGGTCTCGACCCAAAACGTCACCCATTCCTTCTCTCCAGAGATGCTGCTTGTCCCACTGAGTTACTCCAGCATTTTGTGTCAGGCTGCAGAGAGTAATGGGCTCAACCCGGTCTATCACAGGCACAAACCATTTAACCATTGGAACAATCTACACAAGCGGCTACCATGCCATTGGGTTCAGAAATGGCTACTTAGACATTATCCGGTTTATCATGGGGACTGACCTCTCCACCATTTGTAGGGATCTAAAAGGCAGCCAGTATCATCAAATACCTGCATCATTCTGGCCATGCTCTCACCCCACTACTTACATTGGGAGGAAATTACAGAAGCCTGAAAACCATCAACACAAGGTTCATAAACAACATCTTCACAACAGCTATCGGGCTCTTGAACGCTAATCACTATCTCAGCAACTGTGATCTTGCATGGACTTTTTTGGTTGCACTGTAGACTTGGGTTTTGGAATTGTAGTTACCAAATTACTGATTATTAATATATTTATTAATTGTGTACTTGCTTGTGTGTTATTGTATTAATCGGGCTGTTAAGTGGCAGAAAGTGAGAATGTCATTGTCCTGTTTCTGGCAAATGACAAAGTGACCATCAGATTCTTTAACCAACCTACACAACCCTACCTTTGCAAAAAAATGCTACCGTCCACTTCTTGCCCTACCATGGACATTTACTTTCTAATTGTGTCTTGCACTGAACCGAACACTGATGTCTTTTTGCAAGGTCTTTCTTTTAGAAATGTTATATATAATTTGTTTTTGTGTTTCTGACCGTATGTGCCTGTGAGGCTGCTGCAAGCAAGATTTTCATTGTACTGGTATCTCCTTGCACTGGTGTATGTAACAAACAACTTGCCTTGACCTGACCACTCTTCCTTCCTGTTTCAAGATACTTGGTGGGTGTGGTGTTCAGAGAGTTCAATGTGAAGATAAAGTGGAAAGTCAAGCACCAATATCCTTGCTTTTCTCATGGTCCCGGATGTGAGTTTAAGCTAATAAACATTTTACTCAGAAATGTTCTTTGTTTCAATTCCTGTCGCAAAATAAAAGTTGGAATGACTTAATACTAAAAAACAACTAAGCAGTAATGAGATGTGGAATCTGAATTGGCGGCATGTATAGGAATAAAATATTTCTGAATACGAGTAGATCAGACAGAATTTCAAGGAAGAATGAATTTTGTGGACAATATTATAAGTAAATATTGAAGGAGGGATGGTTGACACGGGAGGGGACTAGATGGTGATGATATAAACCGTGGGAACAAGCGACATGTAATGTCATCCGATTCCTTGAGCCTAATTACAGTCTTGTGACAGGCCTCATAGCCACTATTCATGCACTAACAATGGTTGAAGTCACCACAGAATTGCAATTATGTTATTTGCAAAATGGCTTGTGATTACTAGCATCGTGTAAAATTGTTTTTTATTATTGCATGGTAATTAAAAAGCTCTTTGTCCTGGATTGTTGGAGCTGGAATTGCTGTGGCAATGTTCATTTTTTGGGATCCAAGATAGAAACTTTATAATAGAGGTTGGCTCTTTGGAGTTCTAGCTTCCCATGCTGCAGTTATAATATGCCCTACAAATCCCCTCCTGGAAGATGTCTGCTTATCACAGAGCTTGTATTTTAAGGCCATCTGCCATTCTTCTGCCCTTGTCCAGCATCAACCTGCCACTTCCTGCAGGTAGGCTGGCAGATGACTGGGTTAAGATGTGAACATCTTTGGAGATAAAGTGTTTGGGGGCCTTGCCATTATCTCCACCCTGCCTGTCCAAAGACAAACCAGTGTTCTGAAGAAGGGTCCCAACTTGAAACATCACCTATCCATGTTCTCCAAGGTTGCTGCCTGGTCTGGTTATTTATTCCAGCATTTTGTGTCTTTCCCTGTTCTGATTTAGAGGCTGTTTTGTTTAAAGTTGGGTATGAAACATAACGAATAGTGAAAGCCTGGATAGAGTGGATGTGGAGAGGATATTTCTACCAGTGGGAGAGTCTAGGTCCAGAGGCCATTGCCTCAGAATAAAAGGACTTGCATTTAGAAAGGAGATGAAGAGGAATTTCTTTAGTCAGAGGGTGGTGAATCTGTGGAATTCATTACCACACAAGCCTGTCAAGTCAATGGATATTTTTAAGGCAGAGATGATAGATTCTTGATTAGTATGGGTGTCAGGGGTTATGGGGAGAAGGCTTGAATGGGGTTGAGAGGGAAAGGTAGATCAGCCATGATTGAATGGTGGAGTAGTCTTAAGGCCGAATGGCCTAATTCTGTTGCTATAACATATGAACACTACTGAGCACAACACAATTTAATGTGTAGACATTGAAATGTATGAAGAGTATTTGCACAATTTTTGTTTGTATATATATTTTATATTCTGAATAAAATTTTATTTTTGGAAACATTTAACTTGCTTAAAAGAGTGCAAGAGGAACTGTCGGTCAGGCAAAATCTGCAGAGGCAAAGGGAGAGTTAACAATTTTTTTTTCTATCGCACCGTCGACTTCTCCTTTGCCTCCACAGATGCTACCTAACCCATTGAGTTCCTCTAGCACCATTTTGTGGGGGTTTTGTACCAAACCCCAGCATCTGCGGTTCCTTGTCTTCTAATTTCTCATGCTTAATACCTTTTACATGCTGAAGGGTTTCGGAGCAAAGAGAACATCTCGGGTTCTCAAATCTCTATTTGAAGTGTTACAATTTTGTTTCTAGTGCTTGCTTTTTCTGACCATTTTCTGCAATAAAAGTCACACTTTATTCTTTGCTCTTCTACAATCTATAAAGGCTCTCCCGTTTCTTCTGCCACTCCCAGGAGGCTTTGTGGCTTTTGGAGAACTGGAGAGCCTTTTCTCATCCTTTTCCAGCGCTCCTGTGTTAGGACGGGTGGTATTTGTGGCGATGCTGTACAGAGAAAGATCTTTTAAATGTATCTGTCAAAGGGCCAAGGGAAGCCAATCCTGTGCAAAGCTCAAATTTATTTTGTTCTTCAAACATTGACTCAGTCTGGCTTCCAGCAAAATCAAATTATAGGAGCATCAAGATGTAATATTGCTTGGACAACATAATTACCTTCTAGAATGGCAGTTCAATATAATTTTCTTTTTATGGCATTTCTTGGTGCCCACATACTAGCAATGAAAGAAAACAGTTCTCTCCAATCTCCTTGCCACGTCAAAGGGTGTTTCTCTCCACAGGACTGAATCCATCAGGAAGTGAAGTCATAAGAACATAGAAATGTGAGCAGAAGCTGACCACACAGCTCCTGGACCCTGCACTATCATTCAATGTTCATGGCTCATCTGGTTTTTGCCCACCTTCCTGCCCAACCTCCACAACCCTAGATCCTACTGTAATCCAACATTTTACTTTGACTGCTGAATATAATTAATCACGTGTATCAATAGCTTTCTGAGCAAAGAAATTGGTTTTGGTGGCTGACCCTTTGTCCTGAGTCTCTGCTCCTGAACTGAATCTTGTCCATTAGGGAAAGCACCCTCTATCTGTTAAGCTACTGCAGAAACAAATGCTTCAATCATGCCATATTCTTCTAAACTCTGGAGACATGGGTGCAAACTGATTTATTTTGGCATACAGAATCATTTCGGAGAGAAGAACATTCTGAGCTTCTGTGCTTCATGAGATCATAAGACATGAAAGCAGAAATAGGCCAGTCAGCCCATTGAGTCTGCTCTGCCATTTGATCATGGTTGATCTATTTTACCCTCTCAACCCCATGCTCCTGCCTTCTCTCTGTAACCTTTGGTGCCCTTACTAATCCTGTCAATCTCCGCTTTAAAAATACCCAATGACTTGCCCTCCACAGCTGACTGTGGCAATGATTTCCACAGATCTGCCACCCTCTGGCTAAGGAAATTCCTCCTTGCTTTCCCTTTTAAGGTCCATCCCTTTATTCTGAAGCTATGCCTTCTGGTCCTAGATTCTGCTATATGACTCTTTTCTGTGTCTCTTGCATTTTTTGCATTTCAAATAGCTTGACTTGTCAGCTGTTCTCCAATGTAATAGAGAAAGACTCCGAGGCATGGTGTCCGAAGTGATGGTAAATGAAACTCTGAATGTAGACTCTGTGCCAGAGAAACGAACATAAGACATGGATGTGGGCTGAGAAAGAGCAAGCTGGTTGATTACAACAGCAAGGGAAATTATTGGTAACGTTTGAGGGAACAGGATCAATCCCTGTTGCTTCAACTGAAGAGTAATCAAGGATAGTCAGCAAGACTATGTAGGGGGAGGTCCTGTCTGATTAATGGTTCATGGGGGTGGTTGAGCGCGTGATTGAGAGCAGTGTGGTTGACCGAGTTCAAGGACTTTGACAAGATCCCACTTGGAAGACTGGTCCAAAAATAAGAGCGCATGGAATGCAGAGCAATTTGGTAAATTGGATCTGATATTTGATTGGTGACTGAGTTTAGTTTATTATCATGTGTACAGTGGAAAGCTTTTGCATGCGAACCAGTCAACAGAAAGACCATGCATGATTACAATAGAGCCATCCACAGTGTACAGATAAAGGGAATAACCTTAATAACGGTTAGTGCAAGGTAAAGTCCAATCAAGGATAGTCTGAGAGTCTCCAATGATGCTAATTGTTATTTTTCCTGTTGTAAGCCTGTGAGTGGGGTAGTATGGGGATCAGTGCTGCGGCCTTTGCTGTTTGTCAAGTGGATTAATAATCTACACATGAATGGAGGAAGTTTGAT
This sequence comes from Malacoraja senta, assembly GCA_038087875.1. NCBI lineage: Eukaryota > Metazoa > Chordata > Chondrichthyes > Rajiformes > Rajidae > Malacoraja > Malacoraja senta. The sequence continues at coordinate 17,570,736 of CM075978.1, read as the reverse complement.
TAATGGGTTGATATATGGCAAGGAAGTCAGTGTTATTTATAGTGAGAAGGATAGCCTTTGGTTGTGGTATGAGCTTCATGAATTACAAACGTGGGCAGATTAGTCCGGAAAAATATGAAGTGATATATTTTGGAATTGCTAATAAGACTAGGATATACACAAGACCCTGGGAAGAAATGGGAAATGAAGGGATCTTGGTGCACATGCCTTTGGATCCCTGAAGCAGCACAGTTAGATAAAGCATGGTACATAATTGCCTTCATTAACCAGAGCATGCAATACAAGAACAGGAAAGCTATGATGCAACTATGTAAAACATTGCTTGGGCTGCAGCTGGAGTACTATGTAATGTCCTAATTGCTGGATGCAGCAAGGATACGCTAATACTGGAGTGTGTGTGTATGCAGGAGATGCACCAGGATATTGCCCTGAATGCCTTAGTAATGAGAGACTGGATGGGTTGTCAGAGGATAGTTGAAAACCGGAATGCACCGCCTGAATTGGGTATTTTCATAATGTGTAAGCATTTAGATGAGATCTTGAAATGTCACAGAGTTCTGAAAAATAAAGTAATGTTGATGTGTACTTGAAGGTTATAGTGGGTGGGGCAGCTTGTTCTTCCACTGTGTGACCATGATTCGAAGTGAGAAAACAAACACTGACACCCTACCTAGGCAAATACCATATGTAAAGAATGGAGATGTTACATGATATAAAGAAGGTAGACAAAAGTGTTGGAGAAACTCAGCAGGTGAGGCAGCATCTATGGAGCGAAGGAAATGGGCAACGTTTCTGGCCAAAACCCTTCTTCAGATTTCAGAAGAAACGTTGCCTATTTCCTTCGCTCCATCGATGCTGCCTCACCCGCTGAATTTCTCCAGCACTTTTGTCTACCTTCGATTTTCCAGCATCTGCAGTTCCTTCTTGAACATGATATAAAGCACTGATTTTGCAAGATTAACTGGAACAGAAGAAAGTTAAGATTCTACTGTATGTTTGTTATTTTTGTCTGGACACATGGGCAGATATTTGTAGCATATCAGAAAGTCCTCAAATGAAATGCATGAGTGTTCATCAGTTGCACCAAATTAGAACCCACCTGGAAATGAAATGGCCAACTGTTAACAATACTGTAATTGAGTGCAGAGCGAATCCTTGGCTTTCTTAGCAGAGTTAGGGCAGTTACCAGATAATTGCAGTTTTATTGAGTTGAAGCACTCCCTCAATAGAGATGAGATTGTTTGTGCAATCTGAGAATGTAGCCTGAGGTAACACTACTGAATGGTTCTGTTATTTCTGTGGAAGTGCATGCAAGCGTGTAAAACCCGGCTAGAAATGTTACTTGACCAAAAGAAGGAAATGAATATGGTGATGTGCAAGTCGGAAGGTAACGAAACAACCAATCTTGCTTTCATAACTGTGGCAGTACAGCTCAATCCCACCTCAGGAGGAAAATCTCACTGAAATTTTACCCTTGGCAACCGACAATTTTTTTTCCGCACCCATTCCACCACACACTGTGAATCTGTGAAACAAATGTGAAAAGTGTGCACATGCAGAGATCGGCAATAGCATTTTGTAGCTTTTCCATCACCCAGAAAAATCTGGTCCACTAAGGCCAATTCTTCCTGTTTAGACACAAAGAGCTGGAGTAACTCAGCGGGTCAGACTGCATCTCTGGAGAAAAGGAATAGGTGATGTTTTCTCCAGAGATGCTGTCTGACCCGCTGAGTTACTCCAGCTTTTTGTGTCTATCTTCCGCTTAAACCAGCATCTGCAGTTCCTTCCTACACATCTTACTGCTACTTGGTTGTTTCCACATGATACCTTGGTAATCAGGTGCAGGAGTCCACAGAGCAAGATTTAGATGAACCCAAGCTGTTTTGATCAACAGGCTCTTCATGTTCGTGATATTAATGTATACCAGCCCACAATCTCACCAGTTAAAATGACTCTGTGCAAGTGAGAAATTCTTAAATTTAACCTCCCATAAAATCCCCAACCCAAGCAAAATAAAAAACATCATAGCTTTGGGAGCGAGCAATGCATTACAAAATGAGATGTAAAGTGTGTTCAATACAAAAAAATCTTGCCTGTGACAATACCACTCGGATGGAACCATATGTGGTAAGGAAGCAGGGGCCATGGCTCATCTTTGGCTGAAGTTTAGATTTTTATTGGCTCTAGGAGTCAAACAGCTTGTTGAACAAGCTAAAAGTCAATCGTTGTGCCAAGTTCCCTTTGAATTTGTTAGGTCTATGTGCGCCCCGCTACTCTTCACTCTTCTCTGTGAGTCAAGGGAGCAGTTGACTGGAGTGCATTGACTGATAATACAAATTCTTGTGTGTACTGGGAAAAATATTTTACTGAAAAAGGGTAAACTTCCTGCAAGCATAACCATGATTGTATCAGTTTGGAAGCTGTCCTGGTACATGTTTGGCTCGAGACCCTGTTCCACTGCCCACAAGAGCACATTCTCTCATCTGTTCTGTTGTTTTTCAGTGTGCTGCCGTTCTGGCTGCCGGATAGTGAAGCCTTGTTCTGGCTGCTCTAGGCTGTGCCCATCTGCTGTTGGGGCTGATCTATTTTCAGCATGCCTTCTTTCACAGCTAAGAGCAAAGAATTAAACTATAACCAAACTCATGATTACAAAGCAACGCAATGGCAAAGCAGGTCGAGCGTTGCTTCACGACCAGAAACCCAGGTTTAATTTTAACCTGTGATGTGGGGATTAATGTAATGAAGCAGTGCAAATTAGATGTTTGATGGCTAGTGTAAATGTGGCGGGGTGAAGCTCCTGTTTCCACACCGTATCACTCTATGCTTCTATTTCATAGGGCACTAACCCACCTAGATCCATCATAGATTTTATATAGTCATTCTAGGCAGTTAGCCAATCTGGTACTCTGGTACATTTTTAGTGGTTCACTGTAGATGATCAATTGATTTCTCCCTTAATTTCCCTGCATTGCATTTTTACTGAGAGTAGGGAGGTCAAAAATTGGATGTTGTATCTTGCTTTTGTTGGCTTCAACAAGCACACAAAAGACCACCAGGGGCGCCGGGGCGATGGCTGCCCTGCCGGCAGTCTGTTCATTTTTTCATACTTATTGTTATTTTTTTAGTGTGTTAAAAGTTTGTTTTAATGTTCTTCGGTTTGTTTTATGTGGGGGGAAGAGGGAGGGGATTGGGGGAAACCTTTTTTCAAGTTCTTACCTTGCTGGAGATGTGATTAATTTTTGGATCACATTCTCCGGGCACTCTGCGGCCTTCCATTGATGGAGCTGGAAGCCTCCTCGGACTGACTTTGAGCCCTATTGCGGGGTGCGGACTTAACATCGGAGCTGATCCCTTGCCTGGGATCGCTCCCACCGCGGCCACCGCGGACTTTGCCATCAAGCTCGCAGTCGGGAGAGGCTAGTCGGGAAGCTCCAATGTCGCGGAAGGTTCGACCAGCCCCGACGCGAGGTTTGATTGCCCGGCGTGGGGAAGCTGATCGCCTCGACGCGGAGGGTCCGAACGCCGCCGGCTCCGGGAGTCAAGATCGGCCCGTTAACGGGGGCTCAAGGCCCACGACCGAGGAAGAACTACGGGAAGGACTTGAACTTTATTTCGCCTTCCATCACAGTGAGGAATGTGTAGGAGTCACTGTGGTGGATGTTCATGTTAAATTGTGTTTTTGAGTCTGTTGCTTTTAATTGTATAACTGACCTGGCCAGTGAAATTCCTCGTATGTTGCAAAACATACTTGGCGAATAAAGTGTGATTCTGATTCTGATTACTGGTGCACAATTCTGTTTAGAAGTGCACCAGGTGCTATCTAAATGAAGGGCTTAAATCCCCAAAAGTCCGATGACCAGGCAGTTTAGAAAGTCAATGGCAATTTAAAGCCATTGTTATCATTTTGGATCTGAACACTTCAGTCAATACTTCCTTTAACCATACACAGCTGAACAGGCACTAATCAGTACAAAGGGCCCTTGCCCCTAATCCGTCACCACTGTCACTGTATCAAATGATCCAAAACTGCTTGCAGTTAGCTACTGGTTGATTTTCCTCTGACACTTGCTTCAACTTAGAAATTGTTTATGCTTTCCACCATGGCTTGAAAGGGTCACCAATTTTTTGTTTGTTGTAACAAGGTTCTTCGATAAGATTTGCCAGCTAGTGCTGTCTCAAAGCAGGCGCTGGACTGCATGGCCAGTGACTATTAAGTTGTATGGAACTGGCTGCTTCCAGGCTGGCACTGGAAATATCAGAAATATCTCTCAGGTTATTGCACAAGGAAGATTACAGATGATTTTTCTTTTATTTAAAGGGAACTACTTTGCTTTATTCCCTCGTGCAAATAGAGTGAGCACAACAATTTAAAACTTGCTTTGTACCAGGGAACTGCACTTCAGGTTTGACTTGAAGCAGAGAAACCCAGTGGTCTTTTTCTCCTCCCGGTTCAAAATTGAGGCATAGTCCCACAATGATGCAGCAAGATGGTAGCTAATTTTCACACTGACTTCTCGGCCCTGCAGTTGGAATGGGTCAATACTACTTACTGATAAAGGAGCTGGCACTGTCTTTGCAATAAAACTGCACTGATATAAAATTGAAGAGTATTTCGTATCAATGTGGGGTCAGCTCAACAACAGACGTGTGGCACAATGGCACAGCGGTAGAGTTGCTGCATTTGCAGTGCTAACAGCGCCGGAGACCCGGTTTCGATCCCGACTACAGTTGCTGTCTGTAGGGAGTTGGTACGTTCTCCCTGTGACCTTATGTTTTTCTCCGAGATCTTCGGTTTCAATTCAATTCAATTCAATTCAATTCAATTCAACTTTAATGTCATTGCACAAATACTGAGTATGGGTACAACGAAATGCAGTTTTGCGTCAGTCCGTAGTAGTAGTGCAATATAGAAATTTAAAAAAAAAGAGGATACAGAATAATCAAAAATACAGAATAATTAACAATAGGGACGGAGGGACCGGAGGAATCTATCGGCGGGACTCCGAGTTCAGCAATGCGACGGTATAATTGTAGAAGCTGTTCCTCATCCTACTGGTACGAGACCTGAGGCTCCTGTACCGCCTCCCTGATGGGAGGAGGGCAAACAGTCCATGGTTGGGGTGGGAGGGGTCTTTGATGATCTTCCCAGCCCGTTTCAGACACCGTTTTCGGTGGAGGGCATCCATGGCAGGGAGCGGGGCACCGATGATGTGCTGCGCGGTTTTCACCACCCGTTGTAGTGCCTTCCTGTCCGCAACAGTGCAGCTGCTGTACCATACCGTGAAGCAGGTGGTCAGGATGCTCTCGATGGTGCACCGGTAGAAGTTGGTCAGGATCTGGGGGGACAGGTGGGCTTTCTTGAGCCTCCTCAGGAAGTAAAGGCGCTGCTGTGCCTTTTTGATCAGCTTGGAGGTGTTGAGGGACCAGGACAAATCCTCCGAGATGTGTACCCCGAGGAATTTGTAGCTGGAGACGCGCTCCACCTCAGTCCCGTTTATATGGATGGGGGTATGTCTGCCCCCTCTGACCTTCCTGAAGTCGACAATAATTTCCTTCGTCTTCTTGGAGTTGAGGATAAGGTTATTGTTGGCACACCAGGTTGTCAGGTGCTGGACCTCCTCTCTGTAGGCTGACTCATCGTTGTCACTGATCAGTCCTACCACCGTGGTGTCGTCAGCAAACTTAATGATGGCGTTGGATCCATACTTAGGGATGCAGTCATGGGTGAAGAGGGAGTAGAGGAGAGGGCTGAGCACACAGCCCTGTGGCACACCGGTGTTCAGTGTTACAGTGGAGGAGGTGAGGTTGTTGACCCTAACAGACTGTGGTCTGTTGGTGAGGAAATCCAGTGTCCAGTTGCAGAGGGAGGTGGAGATGCCAAGCCCGCTGAGTTTGGTGATCAAGCTGGCGGGGATGACGGTGTTAAAAGCGGAGCTGAAATCAATGAACAGCAACCTGATGTAGGAGTTGTTGTTGTCCAGGTGGGTCAGGGCAGAGTGTAGGGCCGCCGATATGGCGTCCTCTGTAGACCTGTTGGCCCGGTAGGCAAACTGATGGGGGTCCAGTGTGGGGGGGAGGCTGGCTTTGAGGTGAGCCAAGATCAGCCGCTCAAAGCACTTAGCAATGACAGGGGTGAGTGCCACTGGGCGGAAATCGTTGAGGCTCCCTGTGGCTGACTGTTTGGGCACTGGCACGATGGTTGATGTCTTGAGGCAAGTGGGGACAACACCCTGGGCCAGTGAGAGATTGAAAATGTCGGTAAAGACTGGGGATAGTTGTCCAGCACATGCCCTAAGCACCCGGCCAGGGATGCCATCGGGGCCGGCAGCTTTGCGCTCATTCACCTTGCTCAGTGCATCTTGTACAGCAGAGGTGGAGAGACTGAGGGGTTGTTCATTTGGGGGTGGAGCAACTTTGATGGCTGGGGTTTTGTTATCCCAGTCAAAGCGAGCATAGAAATGGTTTAGTTCGTCAGGAAGGGTGGCGTTGTCTGGGGGAGGGGTGTTAACTTTCTGGTAATCGGCAAGGGATTTGATTCCTTGCCACATGCGCCTGGGGTCAGAGTTGTTTTGGAAGTGCTCCTCAATCCGCCGTTTGTGATTGAGTTTGGCATTCCTAATTCCCATTTTCAGATTGGCCCTGGATGAGCTGTATCCCTCAGCGTCGCCAGATCTGAAAGCGGCATCGTGAGCCTTCAGTAGGAGTCTGACCTCCCTGCTCATCCACGGCTTCTGGTTAGGGAAGGTCTTTATTTCTTTGTGGGTAGTGACATTATCGGTGCAGAATTTTATATAGTCCATAACTGTTGAGGTGTATGAGTTGATGTCCACTTGTGAATTGAAGGTGGACTGAGTAGCAAACAGACTCCAGTCTGTCTGCTGAAACTGCTGCTGTAAAACAGAGACAGCCCCCTCAGGCCAGACCTTCACTGTCCTCGTGGTAGGTTTCACACGTCTGATCAGAGGTGTGTATTTGGGGAGCAGGAACAGAGAGAGGTGGTCAGACTGACCAAGGTGGGGGAGGGGGAGGGCTTTGTAGGCTTCAGTAATATTAGTGTAAACTAAGTCCAGAATATTGTTTCCTCTGGTTGGGCAGGAAACATGCTGATGGAACCTGGGGAGTACAGTTTTAAGGTCGGAGTGGTTGAAATCACCCGCAACAATAAATGCCCCCTCAGGGTGAGCAGATAGATGTTTGCTGATAACAGCTTGCAGCTCTTCCATTGCTAGCCTGGCATTAGCGTCCGGGGGTACATAGACTGCCGTGATAACAGTCGATGTGAATTCTCTGGGCAAATAGAAGGGCCTGCACTTTAACATCAGGTATTCCAGGTCAGCAGAGCAGTGACTACCAATCTTAACAACGTCCGTGCACCATGTGTTATTCACATAGATACACAGTCCGCCGCCCTTGGTCTTACCGGAGTCCTCCGCTGTTCTGTCGGCCCTGAAGACAGTGCGCCCCTCCAGCTCGATGGCGTTGTCCGGGATGTTGCCGTTGAGCCATGTTTCAGTAAAGACCATGGCATTGCAGTCGGCGATCTGTCTGTGTGTGGTGATCCGCAGCCTTAGTTCATCGATTTTACTCACCAGGGACCGGACATTCGCGAGGAAAATGCTGGGCAGAGCTGGCTGGTGAGGATTTAATTTCAGCCTAGCTAGATGTCCTCCCCGCTTCCCACGTCTTTGTTTGCGGTCCCTGCGCCGCCTCCAGGCACTTCCTGTCGGGGGAGCTGGCCCGCTAGACCACGGTGTCTTGGCGATCTCCGGCGGCAGTTGAAAGTCGCTTCTGGGGCTCGTTACGCAGAGACGGCCGAGCTCTAATAGCTCCTGACGGCCGTATAGAGTCTTCGCTCGGGTGCTCCGGGCGAAAACTAAGGTAATTATTAACAGAAAAATAACTAAATTACAAAAACTACGGAGACGCAGAGCCTCGCGTTGTGCACGCGACGCCATCTTAAAAGCTGTTCCTCCCACACTCCAAAGATGTACAGATTTGTAGGTTAATTGGCTTGGTATGTAGTGCGTGTAGGATATGTTAATGTGCAGGGATCGCTGGTAGGTACGGACTCGGTGGGCCGAAGGGCCTGTTTCCGCGCTTTATCTCTAAACTAAAACTGCAGGTGTTGGGAGAATTGAATTGTCTTGTTGCCTGAAATTTTATTGTAGTAAGTCTAGCTAAATTAACTTGGCAGAATTCTTGAGTCTGAAGAAGCGTCCTGATCTGAAACATTATCTATCCATTTTCTCCAGAGATGCTGCCTGACCTGCTGAGTTATTCCAGTGTACTCCAGAGTATTTGTTTTCCCCAAGCTAAGTTAAGGTACAGCTAAAATGGAAGTCTTGTCCGCAGCAGCATCACAGGCACATAGACTCGGACAACAAAGAAAAACATATACCAATTCACACACATATTCTACAAGACACTGAAAAGAAAAAGACCGTGTGCCAAAATAGATCTTAGTGCAAAACACAATTGGTAAACAAATCCATGGTGGTGAAAGCGGTCTGTTGCTGAGGTTAGAGTTTGAAGAAGAGTCTCGACCCTAAACATCACCCATTCTTTCTCTCCAGGAATGCTGCCTGCCCCGCTAAGTTACTCCAGCATTTTGGTGTCTACCTTAAAGTTGTACAGGTTGGTTCACAAATCTAATGGTTGCAGGAAAATGGCTGTTCCAAAACCTGGTGATTGAGCCCTTAAACCTCATACCTGTCTGCTTGATAACAGCAAGAAGAGGGCATGTTTCTGATAGTGGCATCTTTAATAATGGATGCTGCCTTCCTAAGAGTCTCTTGACTCTTAAGACAGCACCTCATATAGATGCTTTTGATGGTGGGGAAGGCTATGTCTGTGGTGGATTGGGCTGAGAACATGACTATCTGCAGCCTCTTGCATTCCCTTGTGTTGAAATTGCATACCAATTGCATCATCAGTCTGGCTACTTTCTACAATGCATTAGAAAACTGGATTAGTAAAAGGGGATGAAATGTTTAAGAAAGAACTGCAGAAGAAAGGCGAGAGAGTGAAAACAGGGAATTATAGACCAGTTAGCCTGACATCAGTGGTGGGGGAGGTGCTGGAGTCAATCATAAAAGATGAAATAGTGGCACATTTGGATAGCAGTAGCAGGATCGGTCCACGTCAGCATGGATTTTACGAAGGGGAAATCATGCTTGACTAATCTTCTGGAATTTTTTGAGGTTATAACTAGGATAATGGACAAGGGAAAGCCAGTGGATGTACTGTACCTGGACTTTCAGAAAGCATTTGATAAGGTCCCACATAGGAGATTAGTGGGCAAAATTAGAGCACATGGTATTGGGGGTAGGGTGCTGACATGGATAGAAAATTGGTTGGCAAACGGGAAAGAAAGAGTAGGGATTAACGGGTCCTTTTCAGAATGGCAGGCAGAGACTAGTGGGATACCGCAAGGATCGGTGCTGGGACTGCAACTATTTACAATATATATTAATGATTTAGATGGGGATTAAAAGTAACATCAGCAAACTTGCAGATGACAAAGCTGTGTGGCAGTGTGAACTGTGAGGAGGATGCAGGGTGACTTGGACAGGTTGGGTGAGGGGGCAGACGCATGGCAGATGCAGTTTAGTGTGGATAAATGTGAGGTTATCCACTTTGGTGGCAAAAACAGGAAGGCACTTTTTTATCTAATTGGTGTCAAGTTGGGAAAAGGGGAAGCACAATGGGATCTGGGGGTTCTTGTTCATCAGTCAATGAAAGTAAGCATGCAAGTATAGCTCCTCCGGATGCTTTCAAGAGAGTTAGATAGAACTCTTAAAGATAGCAGAGTCAAGGGATTATGGAGAGAAGGCAGGAACGGGGTACTGATTGTGGATGATCAGCCATGATGACATTGAATGGCGGTGCTGGCTCGAAGGGCCAAATGGCCTACTCTTGCACCTATTGTCGACTGTCAATTGTCTATTGCAGATGCTGGAAAAATTGAACGAAGACAAAAAATGCTGGAGAAACTCAACGGGTGAGGCAGCATCTATGGAGAGAAGAAATTGGCGACATTTCGGATCCAGCTTGCTTTCTCCCTCCTTCCCCTCCCCCTTCCCAGTTCTCCCACAAGTCCTACTGTATCCATCTGCTTCCTTTATTTTTCCCGCCCCCCCCCCCCCCCCGACATCAGTCTGAAGAAGGGTCTCGACCCGAAACGTCGCCAATTCCTCTCTTCATAGACCTGGGAGTGCTTGTACATCAATCACTGACGGTAAGCATGCAGGCAGTGAAGATAACCAATGGCATGTTGACCTTCATAGCGAGAGGATTTGAGTATAGGAGCAAGGAGGTCCTACTGCAGTTGTACAGGGCCCTGGTGAGACTGCACCAGGAGTATTGTGTGCAAATTTGGTCTCCTATTTTGAGGAAGGACATTCTTGCTATTGAGAGAGTGCAGCGTAGGTTCACCAGATTAATTCCTGGGATGGTGGGACTGACATATGATGAAAGAATGGATCAATTGGGCTTGCATTCACTGGAATTTAGAAGGATGAGAGGGATTCTTAGAAACAAATAAAGTTGTTAAGGGAGTGGACAGGCTAGATGTAGGAAAAATGTTCCCCATGTTGGGGAAGACCAGAACCAGGGCTCGCAGTTTAAGAATAAGGACTGTGGCAGCGACCAGAAAAACGTTACGGTTCTTTGGGCGACTGAGGAGACTACTCACAACCATACAGGCGATACCCAGCGACCATGTGGCGACAGCCCAGTCGCCTGTAGTCGCCTAAAAAAAGCATCCAAGTGGGACAGGGGCATAACCCACTTGTCTTTCGGGTGTGGGAAGAAGCCAGAGTACCTGGAGGAAATCCATGCAGTCACAGAGAGAACGTGTAAACTCCACACAGGCAGCACCCAAGGTCAGGATTGACCCAGAGTCCCTGGCACTGTGAGGCAGCTGCTCTACCAGCTGTGCCCTCGTGCTAGTCTAGAGTGGAGTATTCCTTGAAAGACTTCCTTCCCAACAACCTGCTTGACTGAAAGACTGAACTTCCAGCCAAACAGGTAGTCTACGCACGGGGTAGATTCAAACCATAACCAGACTGGGGAGATGTAAATTTCTGCCCGTGATGTTGGGAGTCTTTGTGCAGGAGGATGGGAGCTGTGCGGTGGATTCAAATTGCAGGGAGTTTTGGAGCTGGGGAAGTATATCTGAACTTTATGCGGCAGAGGCCTTGCTGTGATGCCTTTGGCTAATGGAAAGACGAGAATGCAGATGTTGGAATCTGGTGCATAAAATGAGCTGCTGGAGGAAGTCAACGGGCTAGGCAGCATCAGCAGAGGGAAAAGGATGTTCAAGGTTTTGGGTCCAAATGAAGAGTCTTGAGCCATAATGTTGTCAGTCCATTTCCCTCCACAGAAGCTGTCTGACCTATGGAGTTCCTCCAGCAGCTCTCTTTAAAAAAAAAATAATAATAAATAAAATAAAATAAAAAAAAATTAAAAAAGATATAGCTAAGTTGGAATGTGCCAGTATTATCTATATTACTAAAAGTCTGATCTTGACCACTTCCTATTGTTCTGTATATTGATTTTAGAAAAAACGCTGCCACTTACGGCTGTGAATTTTGGCCATCTTACTCAGAGTCCCCCTCCGCTGCACAGGACAAGAGGAGTTTTCCCATTGATGAAAAATAAAAGAGTTATTAGTGTTTATAAAATGTTGAGATTCTCTCTCCTGAAGGCCACGCCCTTTCTGGAGGGACTATAATACCCGGAAGTGTTGAGTGCCTGTCAGTCTCTGCAAGATGGGGGAGCAAGAGGGCCACATCTCAGTCGGAGCTGTGAATAACACTGAACACATGTCTACTAAATTGTGAGTGTGGTTTTACTGACCTTGAGTGCCCTTAATGTGGTTTGAAAATGAAAATGTGGTTGGTTTGAAATAAAGCACAGCAAATGGTTGCTGGTGGTGGTTAGTTTGAAATAAAGCACAGCAAATGGTTGCTGATGTTGGTTGGTTTGAAATAAAGCAGAGCAAATGGTTGCTGCTGGGGGTTGGTTTGAAATAAAGCATGATTAAAAGTCTAAACTTGACAACCTGTTTGCACTGTATATTGATTTTAGATAAAACGCTACCACTTACGGCTGTGATTTTTGGCCATCTTATTCAGTCCCCCTCTGCTCATCAGGTGCAGAGGATTCTTCCCATCAATGAAAAATAAATGTGTTATTAGTGTTTAAAAAATGTTGAGAATCTCTCTCCTGTCAATCTCTCTGTTTAGAGATGTTGAGAATCTCGCTCCTGTCCATGAAGGCCATGCCCCTTCTGGTGGGAGGGAGGAGGGATTATAAAACCCGGCAGTGTGTGTGTGGCTCAGTCTCTGCAAGATGGGGGAGGGAGAGGTCACGACTCTGTCTGAGCTGTGAATCAACTGAGCACACTGACTGTCTACTGAACTGTGAGTGTGGTGTTTTGTGTGTTTTTTTGGTGTTTTTATGGTGGTTTCACCCTGCTTGAAATGGTATGAAACTGCATTTGAATGTGGTGACCTTGCATCCTGCATGAAATGGTATGAAACTGCATTTGAATTTGGTGGCTTTGCACCCTGCATGAAATGGTATGAAACTGCACTTGAATTTGGTGGCCTTGCACCCTGCTTGAAGTGGTATGAAACTGCACTTGAATTTGGTGGCCTTGCACTCTGCTTGAAGTGGTATGAAACTGCACTTGAATTTGGTGGCCTTGCACCCTGCTTGAAGTGGTATGAAACTGCACTTGAATTTGGTGGCCTTGCACCCTGCTTGAAATGGTAGGAAACTGCATTTGAATTTGGTGTGGTCTTGCACCCTGCTTGACATGGAATTTCAAGGAATAGCCATGAGTCAACTGCCAGCCCGCCAGCCGTGAGCGAACGGCCAGCACATCAGGCTTGAGTGACTGAGCTGCCACCCAAGAATGCATTTGGCCCACAATGTCCATACTAGCCCTCTGGAAACCAGTCCCTTCAGCCCACAACGCCCATACTAGTGCTCCAGAAAGCCCCCCCCCCCCCCCACTGGCCACCAATATTGGAATTGGTGGAGAGGTGGAATAATGCGTTGGGGGACAAGCCCTCCCGTGTGAACATGGGGCCCAACGGGTCCCACTTAGTCTAGTTAAATATACAATTTGTCATCCCACCTTTCAGGATAAGGTTGGCTACCCCTCATTGTACAAATATTTTGGAGCTGAAAGTGGGAGACTTGATGTTGGGATTATTACCATTTTAGCAAGCAATCCAGACACAACCCAGGCACGTCATGAAATAAAACTTGGATATCTGCAGTAAAGTTAAATAGAATTTTGTTTTCTTGGAATTGCTTGTTGGCTATTTCTCATTATTTATTAATTGTGTTGTCAACATTTAGCATTACCAACTGCTCTATCATTTGATAGTTGTTATTTGCTCAAACCAGACATTTTACAAAGGACTGGGTTGAAAATAAGTTGAATTGGTGATTGACAACTATCTGCATTCCCCAGGCCACATACATTTCCTTCCACAGTTCAGGATAAAAGATGACACGTGACTTGCATGCATCCTACTCGGAATTGCCAAGTCCAGTCCAGTAAGTTGTTGGGAAGCTGTTGATTATTCTTGGAGACAATGTAATGAATGATTGAATAAAACAGCACAAACCTCCTTGGCTGGGTGTCTGTGGAGTCTGGAGGTACATGGACCTATGCCCCAATGTACAAAGAGATGGATTATTTACATGTCTGGAAGAATTAGACTTGCATTATGTGAAACATTTAACTCTTGTCTCAAATATAACTCTTGAAATCGTTTTTAAAATGTTAACTATATCATTAAATTGAAATAAAAATTAAAGTATTCTGGTAAACAGTGATAATGGTGAAATTGACTGGAGTGAGATGAGAACCTTGTGCAGAGCCATTGATTCAGCACCAGCCAATTATAGTCTTGTTGCCATGAACATTTGAGGCCATCCATGCTTTGAAGAAGATTAGAATTTCAATCTTCAAATATTTATAACACCAGAAGGGTGGTTCAGGGAAGACCTCAATAAAGAATCTTGTCTCCACAATATTGATCAACAGGACAAATTGAAACCCCTTTGGGTTCAGATAACAAAAGAGACGCATGCTATCCATTGTTCAAAATGCATAATTTTATGTGTACTCTGTATGAGATGATTTATTGCAGAATTACAATGACTCTTTCCTATACAGTAAAAATAATGGTGCAAGGATAGATTCCCGATCTACCAATCTACATTGCTGCGGCCCATACGTTTTTTTAATCTGCACTTTCTCTGTAACAAATAATACAAAATTCTTTACTGTTTCCTTTCTCTTTTACACTACCTGTTGCACTAGTGTGTGGTTTGATTGTACTAATGTATGGTACGATTTGAACAAAGTTTTTCAATGCATCTTCGTGCGTGTAACTATAATGATTCATTATGTGTTTCAATCTGCCAAAATATTTGGCAAAATATGTGTTGAGGGTTTTCCCCTACAGCTCTCCCTCACTCACACACAAATTTCTAGCAGTTTGTTTTTCCCCCACAATTTTAGGTTGTCAGAATGATTTTGCAATCTAGGAAATGGTTAGACCATGTTGATTTAAGAGCTGGAATAGAGCCCCCTAACTGAATCATCATCTGTTTATTTGCAACACTAAAGGCAAAGCTCACTTTCAGAACAATTCACAGCTGCTTCCACAGCCGTGGCCTTTTAGAAGGGCCCAGCTGAATAAGAATGTTCAAAACTGGCAGCACAACATTGGTTTCCGTCCTTTAAGTTGTTGGTATATATTGCAAACAGCTTCACTTGCAGCACCCAGCCTCATTACAGATACCAACCTGGAAATAACCTCCTTAACCTCACTCACTGCTTCCTGCAACTTGGTTCGAGTTCAAGAGTTTATTGTCATGTGTCCCAGATAGGACAATGAAATTCTTGCTCTGGCCAACTCTCTATCAATGTTAATATATTACCATTTAGCTCCCATCTTGTGAAACAACCATTAGTGTTTCATCTTGCTGATCACTTTTTAAAAATCAAAATATATTACAAAAAACACTTCACCTCTATCCACTCTGGCCAATACTTCCTCAAAGAACTTGGCCCAGAAATAAATAGATCTGTAACAGTATCTTTGATGGCATGAGCAACGTGTTCTGACTGTGGTTGATTTCCATGTAACACAATGATAATGGCTGAGATTTTGCAGAACTCGTGGCATTTATTCAGAATAGTGCCAGTAAGTTCAAATCTCTGGCCAATACTTCCTCAAAGAACTTTAAGTTGTCAGATATCTTTTCCCCTTCTTGAAGCCTTCCCGATTCTGCTTGATCAGATTATGATCCTCTGTCCCGCTGAGTTACTCCAGCATTTGACTCTACCATGATCTTCTAAATGTTCCTCCATGATTGATTCTAACATTTGTCCAATAATAGATGTTGAGCTAACTGGTCCATGGTTACCTGTTTTTTGCCTACCACACTCTGAATATTCGTATCATGGAGACAATTCTCCAATTCCTCAATGCCACTCAAAGACCTAAGGATTTGTGGAACGTAACAACCATTGTTACCACTGTCTCAGCTACTTTTAAGATTCTAGGATGCTTTGGAACCAGAGGACTTGACAGCTTTTCTCCTCATTGTTTGCCTGATACTAATGCCATGGTGATAGTGATTCCAGATTTTTGGTATCACTGAGATTCTTCCATCATAAAGTCTGATCGGTTTAACTCTACTGCTATTTTCTTGTTACCCATAGCTATTTCCTCCAACCCCATTCTCAAAAGGGCCTATATTCATTTTAACCTCTTCCTTCGTATAAAGTAGTTGATTCATAGAGAATAGGGTCTTTTTAGCCCAATTTGACCCATGCCACTGAGGTGCTTAACCAAAATAGTTCCACATCCCTGTGCCTGTCCCATATCCCTCCAAACCTTCCGTATACCTGTTCTAGTGTTTTAAATGTCATAATTGTATCTATCTTTCCCACTTCCTGTGCAGCTCGTTCCATCTACAAGCCACTTTCAGTGAGAAGATGTTGCCTCTTGGGTTCATTGAGGATAGACAAAAAAGTGCTGGAGTAACTCAGAGGGACGGGCAGCATCTCTAGATAGAAACATAGAAAATAGTTGCAGGAGTAGGCCATTCGGCCCTTCGAGCCTGCACCGCCATTCGATATGATCATGGCTGATCATCCAACTCGGTATCCCATCCCTGCCTTCTCTCCATACCCCCTGATCCCTTTAGCCACACGGGCCACATCTAAAAGGCCTGTCTCACGAGTCTGCAGTCATTGGCGGCGAAACGGGAAGAATCTGCCGCCATAGACCGCGCACTCGTGAGAACGTACAATTCCCGGGCCGTGCGGCGGTGTTTCCAACGGTGCTAAAATAAAATCGACAATGTCGAAAACCATATACTCACCGCACAACCTCCACCAGTGATGCACAAGTGCGGCACGGCCGCCCGCACGGGCCGCCGCCAGTGTGGCTCGAGCGCCGTGCGTCAAACCTCCACTGCCACAGCCTCCGCCAGTGAGCCACGTGCCGCCACCAGTGAGGCACGTGTGCTGCACGGCCGCAGGCACAGCTAACACTACAGCGCCGCGATCAGGATGGCCGCCGCCACAGCCACCGCTGGTGAGTCACGTGCGGCGGGCCGACGTCATCGCAGTCGGCCCGCCCTTTTTTTTACTTACCGCAAGCACGTGGGACCCGGCGTGTTTGAATTAACTCGGCCCCGGCGCAGCATCCGTGCGGCGCTCCGGTGGATAGGCTCGACGCTCTCGCCGTTGCCGCGCGGTCCTCGCTACCGGCGACGCCGCGCTTCACCGCCGATGACCGCAAACAGGTAAGACAGAGCCTTAACTCCCTCTTAAATATAGCCAATGAACTGGCCTCAACTACCTTCTGTGGCAGAGAATTCCACAGATTCACCACTCTCTGTGTAAAAAATGATTTTCTCATCTCGGTCCTAAAAGACTTCCCTCTTATCCTTAAACTGTGACCCCTAGTTCTGGACTTCCCCAACATCGGGAATAATCTTCCTGCATCTAGCCTGTCCAACCCCTTAAGAATTTTGTAAGTTTCTATAAGATCCCCCCCTCAATCTTCTAAATTCTAGCGTGTACAAGCCGAGTCTATCCAGTCTTTCTTCATATGAAAGTCCTGCCATCCCAGGAATCAGTCTGGTGAACCTTCCCTGTACTCCCTCTATGGCAAGAATGTCTTTCCTCAGATTAGGAGACCAAAACTGTACGCAATACTCCAGGTGTGGTCTCACCAAGACCCTGTACAACTGCAGTAGAACCTCCCTGCTCTTATACTCAAATCCTTTTGCTATGAATGCTAACATACCATTTGCTTTCTTCACTGCCTGCTGCACCTGCATGCCTACTTTCAATGACTGGTGTACCATGACACCCAGGTCTCGTTGCATCTCCCCTTTTCCTAATCGGCCAATATTTGCCCACTCACCCAACCTATCCAAGCCACCTTGCAGCCATAAATCCATGCTGACCTTGTCCAATGAATTCACCACTTTCCAAATGTGCTGCTATCCCATCTTTAATAACTGACTCCAGAATTTTCCCCACCACCGATGTTAGACTAACTGGTCTGTAATTCCCCGTTTTCTCTCTCCCTTTTTAAAAAGTGGGGTTACATTAGCTACCCTCCAGTTCTCAGGAACTACTCCAGAATCTAAAGAGTTAAAAAAAATTATCACTAATGCATCCACTATTTCGGTGGCTACTTCCTTAAGTACTCTGGGATGCAACTTATCTGGCCCTGGGGATTTATCGGCCTTTAATCCATTCAATTTACCTAACACCACTTCCCGGCTAACCTGGATTTCACTCAGTTCCTCCATCTCATTTAACCCCCGGTCCCTTGCTATTTCCGGTAGATTATTTATGTCTTCCTTAGTGAAGACAGAACCAAAGTCGTTATTCAATTGGTCTGCCATGTCCTTGTTCCCCATGATCAATTCGCCTGTTTCTGACTGCAAGGGACCTACATTTGTTTTAACTAATCTTTTCCTCTTCACATATCTATAAAAACTTTTGCAGTCAGTTTTTATGTTCCCTGCCAGTTTTCTTTCATAATCTAATTTCCCTTTCCTAATTAAGCCTTTTGTTCTCCTCTGCTGGACTCTGAATTTCTCCCAGTCCTCTGTTAGGCTGCTTTTTCTGGCTAATTTGTACGCTTCATCTTTTGTTTTGATACTATCCCTGATTTCCCTTGTTATCCATGGATGCACTACCTTCCCCGATTTATTCTTTTGCCAAACTGGGATGAACAATTGTTGTAGTTCATCCATGCAGTTTTTAAATGCCTTCCATTGCATATCCACCGTCAACCCTTTAAGAATCATTTGCCAGTCTATCTTGGCCAATTCACGTCTCATACCCTCAAAGTCACCTTTCTTTAAGTTCAGGACCCTTGTTTCTGAATTAACAATGTCACTCTCCATCCTAATGAAGAACTCAACCATATTATGGTCACTCTTGCCCAAGGGGCCACGCACAACAAGACTGCTAACTAACCCTTCCTCATTACTCAATACCCAGTCTAGAATAGCCTGCTCTCTCGTTGGTTCCTCTACATGTTGGTTTAGAAAACTATCCCGCATACATTCCAAGAAATCCTCTTCCTCAGCACCCCTGCCAATTTGATTCACCCAATCTATATGTAGATAGAAGTCACCCATTATAATTGTTTTACCTTTGTTGCACGCATTTCTAATTTCCTGTTTGATGCCATCCCCAACTCCACTACTACTGTTAGGTGGCCTGTACACAACTCCCACTAGCGTTTTCTGCCCCTTAGTGTTTCGCAGCTCTACCCATATTGATTCCACATCCTCCAAGCTAATGTCCTTCCTTTCTATTGCGTTAATCTCCTCTCTAACCAGCAACGCTACCCCGCCTCCTTTTCCTTTCTGTCTATCCCTCCTGAATATTGAATATCCCTGGATGTTCAGCTCCCAGCCTTGGTCACCCTGGAGCCATGTCTCCGTGATCCCAACTATATCATAATTCATTAATAACTATCTGCACATTCAACTCATCCACCTTATTACGAATGCTCCTTGCATTAAGATACAAAGACTTCAGACTTGTTTTTACAACACTCTTACCCCTTATACAATTATGTTGAAAAGTGGCCCTTTTTGATTTTTGCCCTGGATTTGTCTGCCTGCCACTTTTACTTTTCACCTTGCTACCAATTGCTTCTACCCTCATTTTACACCCTCTGCCTCTCTGCTCTTGCACCCATCCCCCTGCCACATTAGTTTAAATCCTTCCCGACAGCACTAGCAAACACTCCCCCAAGGACATTGGTTCCATTCCAGCCCAGGTGCAGACCGTCCTGTTTGTACTGGTCCCACCTCCCCCAGAACTGGTTCCAATGCCCTAGAAATTTGAATCCCTCCCCCTTGCACCATTTTTCAAGCCACGTATTCATCTGCAATATCCTCCTATTTCTACTCTGACTAGCCCATGGCACTGGTAGTAATCCAGAGATTATTACCTTTGAGGTCCTACTTTTAAGTTTATCTCCTAGCTCCCTAAATTCACCTTGTAGGACCCCATCCCTTTTTTAACCTATATCGTTGGTGCCAATGTGCACCACGACAACCTGCTGTTCACCCTCCCCCCTCCAGAATGTTCTGCAGCCATTCAGTGACATCCCTGACCCTTGCACCAGGGAGGCAACATACCATCCTGGAGTCTCGTTTGCGGCCGCAGAAGGAATGGGTGATTTTTCGGATCGAGACTCTTCTTCTAAATCTTCCCCTCTCACCTTAAACCTATGCCCTCCAGTTTGAAACTCCCCTACCCTGAGGAAAAGACTGTCGCTGTTCATCTTATCTATTTTTATGAACCTCAAAGGTCAACCCTCAGCATTCTAGACTCTAGGAAAAATAAGTCCTTACCTACCCAGTCTCTCCTTACAACTCACTCCTTAAGGACCAGTAACATCCTTTTTTTTTGCATTCTTTCCATTAATGACATCCTTTCCATAGCAGGAGGACCAGAACTGCATAATTGTTTCTCCTATTTCACTTCCTAAATGTCTGCCACTCTCTTGTCTACAGTGTTAATTGCCAACCTATTTGCTTAGTCCACTTTATCCAACTCAATCCTCAGTCCCTTATAATTCTCCTTATTTTAATTTAACACTGCTGTTTCAGATCCGGTCCTCACTGTTAAACTGAATGCCAATTTTTAATCATGCCATGATTACAACTTCCCAGGAGATCATTTAGTAAACTTGACTCCTTGCCCAGTATCAGATCCAAAATAACCAGTTTCCGACTTGCCTCCATAATATTTGCTTTAGGAAGCTAATTCAAATGCACTCCGAGTTCCTCCTTGTTGCTAACATTTCTAACACTCAGCAGACCAGGCAGGATCTGTGGACAAATAAATAGTTAACATTTCTGATCAAAGGCCCTTTTTTAAAATAAAGACTAAAACCTGAAGTTTCTTCTTTTCTCTTCGCTTTCTGCCTGACGTACTGAGTGTTTCCAGCATTTTTTTGCCTTTTTAAATGTGGATTTTCAGTGGCTGCAGGTTTTTGATTTTCCACTCGGGGTTAAGTTTATCTTGTGTTGTACTAAGATTCATGCTTTATGTAGAAATACTTCCTAAATACTAAAACAAAACAAGATGGCAAAGATCAACTCTTGGTTTGTAGTGAATCACCAAAGCTGCCAACTGATACCAGACTTCGATCAACCTAAAATAAAAACAGAAAACTCTGGAAATACTCGGTGGGTCAGACCGCATCTGTGGTAAGATAGACAAGAGTTAACTTTGAGTCGAAGACCATTCATCATAATTGGGTTACTCTAACCCTTGTGTTAAACTATACAGCTAGTGATGTGCCTCTGAAGGCACACTGCCTCTGAATAAAGCCTCCAAAAGTTTATTTCAACGGAAATTGTTTGAAAGACACAGCATGGAAACAGCCCCTTCGGCCCACCAAGTCCATGCCGACAATTGATCACTCATTCAACTAGATCTATGTTATTCCACATCCCATTAATTCTGTTATTAATTACCTGGATCATTAAATGTATTCAAAGTTGAAATAGATTTTTGTACTATTGAGGGATCAGGGTTTAGAGAGCAAAGTTAAACTGAGCTATTGGATCATTATGATCTTATCAAATGTGAGAGCAGATACATGTTATATGGCCTGTTCTTGCTCCTATTCCTTATGGAGTGACTCAAATAGTTGCTTGATCAAAGCATTGTACTACAATTTAAATGTTACGTTGTTCTGAGTCTCCATCGACAGAGGTAAACTTTAGGGCTATTTATGAACTCAACACTAGTTAGTCCTGAGGGCTGATTATGTTTTCTTGTATGGTTCATTTTAATTCCCAAATATCAGGATGGCATAGTGGTAAATTTGCTGCCTTACAGAGCCAGAGACCTGGGTTTAATCCAGACTACGGGTGCTGTATGTATGTCTTCATGGGTTTTCTCCAGGTGGTCTGGTTTTCTCCAGGTGGTCCGGTTTCCTCCCACTCTCAAAAGACATAAAGGTTTGTAGGTTAATTAGCTTTGGTAAAGTGGTAAATTGTCCCTAGTGTGTGTATGATAGTGTTGGTGTGCAAGGATTGCTGCTTTGCATGGACTTGGTGGGCCAAAGGGCCTGTTTCCACACTGCATCTCTAAACTAAACTAGATCAGATATTGGTGAATTGGTCATCCAGGTCATTGCATCCCATTCCAATCCATATGCAATCCACCACGTGGTGCAATCAACTTCTATCTCAGATTTTGGAAGGTTAGTTGCACCAGATAGAATCAGTAAATATTTTTTAAATAAGCATTTTTACTTGTCATCTAGGAGGTGTTTAGTCCCTCCCACTGTAACCTTGCAAATGAAGAACTCAAAATTTTGAAATTGCATCATAGATTGCAATAAACATGATAAACATGCATCAGTAATCAGTTCAAATTATTCAATAGGACTCTCATGAATAAATCAACAAGACTGTAAACCATGATACTAGGTGTGAGGAGCAGATAGTGTTTCGCATGTTAAATAAGTTAGCAATTGGATAGCTGTTCACTTGCATTTTCTAATAAGCCAATTTGCTAACAACAATATGCTGCACGTATAAAGTATCTAAATTAGCTCCCGCAATGCTAAAGGGTCTGTCCCACTGCGGGGACCTAATTTGTGACTTTAGCAGAGTTTAGGAGAGTTTTAAAAAGTGTCATGGTCTTGTTGTATTGCCGAAGTAGAACACCTCCTACGACCTCCTTCGATTATGCAGAGAACCTCCTACGAATAAGTAGAAGACCTCCTTCGACTATGTAGAAGACCTCCTTCGACTATGTTGAAGACTAGCTTCGACTAGCTTTGGGAAAGTTGGACACCGAATAGTGGAGAGTGAACACGACCACCTTCGACTATACTAACAGTATCTATGACTACCTTCGACTACCTTCGATTACCTACGACAACATGCTGACCTACTTCGACTAAACCTAGGAGTAAAAAAAATATTGTTTTTTTTTTCCCCATGCCGACCAATTTTTACTTGTGGACAATTTTCAGCAGGCTAAAAAATACTCCTCGACCAAACTGAGGCCTCGAGTATGCGGAAACTTCTCTCGAGCCTGAAGGAGAGTTACTTAGACCTCCTAGGACCACGTGTCGACCATGCTGCGAGTTTGAGTCGAGCGCAAACTCTTCTAAACTCGCAAATTAGGTCCCTGCAGTGGGACAGGTCCTTAAGACGCTGAACAAAAGCTATGCCGTCATTTACCTCATCTCTGCTGTTCCCATTCTCAGAAAATTGCTCACTTCCTCTTTCAATACTTTGTCTGATATTTCATCATCTTTCTCTGTCATTAAAAAAATCCCTTGTATCACTTGCTAAAGTCATGACCTTCATTTCTGTTTCACTAACAGTATAAAGGAAATGCTTTATGTGAGTGTTTAATCTCAAATATATCAATTTAACTGCAGGCACTATTAGGTTTAATGGCAAATTTCTGAGCTGCTATAGATAGTTTCAGTCACTTTGAATCATAATTCTTCCACCAGTGTACTCTGTTTACTACACTTTAGAATTCACAAGTAGTTAGGGTGAATGCAGTCTTTTGCCCAGAGTAGGGGAATCGAGAACCAGAGGACATGAGTCTAAGATGAAAGGGGAACGATTTAACAGGAACCTAACAGGTAACCTATTCACACATAGGGTGGTGGGTATATGGAACTGGTTGGCAGGGGAAGTAGTTGAGACTGGTATTATTATAGCATTTAACAGACATCTGGACAGATGAAAGATTGAAAAGGAATAGGAAAGGTTTGGAAGATTATGGGTCAATTGGAGGCAGATGGACTAACAGATGGGGTGTCTTGGTCAACATTGACAAATTGGGCTGAAGGGCTTCTATCATTATAATGTTAGTTGCAATTTAAAAAAGAGCTTCTCCCATGTTACCTGATAAAGGTCATATTAGTTTCTTATTTTGTTTTCTCAGCTCAGGCCATGGGGTGCTTCTTGCTGTTTGTATGGGAACGGGCCTCTTAAAATGTGATGTATATCACTTTCAAGCAAAGTGGCAATGCAGACCATTGCACCAACGCTGACACTTTAAAAGTCTTTTTATGCTTTCTTCTGCATTTCTCTTTTATCTTTTAATTCAGTGCATTCTTCCTCTTCAATAAGCTCTCCACCTCTCTTTTATAGAGACACAAAAAATGCACATGCTGGAATCTGTTATTTTTTAAAAACGTGCCATAGCCAGAATGAGAGAGGTTGGGAGATCAGGACTACACCCTTCGTTCATGGGAGGATGGTTAAGTAGCTGATAACAGCAGGGAAGATGCTGCTCCTGAATCTAGTGGTAGGTGGTTTCAAGCTTTTATAACTTCTGCTTGAAGGGAGAAAATGGAATTACCAGGTTATATGTGGTCCTTGATTTTGTTGACTGCGTTCCTGAAGTGGTTGGGAGGGAAGCATGTTTGTGTGATGGACTGGGATGCATCCACAGCTCTCTAATTTCTTGTGATCTTAGGTAAAGCCAAACAAGTCCATGTTCCCGGATGTCAATGACTGGCTCCTTCATCTTGCTGACATTGAGGGAGAGGTTGTTGTCCTGAAACCATGTTACTAAGCGCTCTATCTTCGTTCTATACTCTGTCATTGTTGTTCAAGATCTGACCCACTGCAGTGGTGTCATCCCCAAATTTGTAAATGGAATTGGAGCAGAATGTTGCTGCATAGTTGTGAATGTATAGGGAGTATAGTAAGGGGCTGAGGATACATTTTTGTGGAGCATCCATAGCACCTGTATTCAGCCTCTTGGACCAAACATCGATGACGAGGCAACATTTTATAAAAGACAACATTAAGGCTCATTGGCCTAAATGACAACGGGGAAAGAAAGTAATTATTTCACTATGATGTAAGTTTGTATACAAAAATAACCCAGAAGGGTTAATTTTATGGGTCAAGCATTGGTGGAGCTAAACTGTAGGTTTGGAGGACAATGTCTATCATATTCATAAACATATAGAGAATGGCCACAAGATTCATGAAGAAAATATCTATAAATATCAAACATGTCTATATGGATTCATAACTTACAGCAGACAAAATGTGTAGGAAGGAATTGCAGATGCTGGTTTAGATGGAAGATGGAAACAAAAACTGCTGGAGGAACTCGGCAGGAGAAGGGTCTCGACCTGAAACGTCACCCATTTCTTCTCTCCAGAGATGCTGCCTCCAGCATTTGTGCAAACTCTTAATGTATCCCAATTGCATAATTAGTTTTAAAAAATGTCATGCACACAAAATAGAATTTGCAATTATGTCATCAGAAATCTTTTTCCAGATTTAATCTAAATTTAAAGGCAAAATGTCTTATAAAGTATTGTTAATCTTTTATTGTTTAGCTGTGAGATTTTTAAGCCACAATTATTTTGGAATCCATTATTTCTATAGCTATTTGCATTTTAACTTGCTTAATAATCCTTTTTATAAAACAGTCCACAATATTAATTCTCCTTTGAGGAATTGAGATCTCATCCTGGCAAAATTAATCCCTCAGTGCTTAAGTAGTTCCTTGGCAGCAATTACCATGTTCAGCTATTAAAAAATTAACAGACATGGATATTCACACGGGGAGTGCCTTCTGTCTCAAACCCATATATCTGGAAGTTGGCCAGTCCTGGAACAAAATCATAGAAACAAAAATCAACATAAGAACACCTTTGGTCCAATATACACCCACCCTGAACTAATGTCATCTACCTGCACATGATCCTTATATTCCCTGCCTGTTCTGTCTAAATTGCTATTATATTTGCTTCTACCACTTTGGCAGCACGTTCCAGGCATCTATCAATTTAAAAAAAAAACTTATCTTGCATATCTCCTTTAGGCTTTCACACCCTCACCATAAACCTATTCCCTCCAATATTTGACATTTCAACACTGGGGGAAAAAGACTGACTACCTACTCTGACTATAAAATTATGAGAGGCATACCATATAATAACCATATAACCATATAACAATTACAGCACGGAAACAGGCCATCTCGACCCTTCTTGTCCGTGCCGAACACGTATTCTCCCCTAGTCCCATCTACCTGCGCTCAGACCATAACCCTCCATTCCTTTCCCGTCCATATAACTATCCAATTTATTTTTAAATGATAAAAACGAACGTGCCTCCACCACCTTCACTGGAAGCTCATTCCACACAGCCACCACTCTCTGAGTAAAGATGTTCCCCCTCATGTTACCCCTAAACTTCTGTCCCTTAATTCTCAAGTCATGTCCCCTTGTTTGAATCTTCCCTACTCTCAATGGGAAAAGTTTATCCACGTCAACTCTGTCTATCCCTCTCATCATTTTAAAGACCTCTATCAAGTCCCCCCTTAACCTTCTGCGCTCCAAAGAATAAAGCCCTAACTTGTTCAACCTTTCTCTGTAACTTAGTTGTTGAAACCCAGGCAACATTCTAATAAATCTCCTCTGTACTCTCTCTATTTTGTTGACATCCTTCCTATAATTAGGCGACCAAAATTGTACTCCATACTCCAGAATTGGCCTCACCAATGCCTTGTACAATTTTAACATTACATCCCAACTTCTATACTCAATGCTCTGATTTATAAAAGCCAGCACACCAAAAGCTTTCTTTACCACCCTATCTACATGAGATTCCACTTTCAGGGAACTGTGCACAGTTATTCCAAGATCCCTCTGTTCACCTGCATTCTTCAATTCCCTACCATTTACCATACACTTCTTTCGGGTTGTTTCTTCAGTCTCTGAAGCTTCAGATTCAATTCAACTTGTACAACTTCTCCATCAGCAAATATACTTCAATCCAGGCAACAACTTGATAAATCTCTTATGCATCTTCTCCAATGCCTCCACATTCTTACTATTGGTATTGGTTTATTATTGTCCTGTGCGACAAGCTGCAATGAAAAATGTTCATTTCCATTCTATCCTGACAAATTGTACTGTGCACGAGTCCAACAGTTAATGCAAAAGAGAAAGAAAACAGAATCCAGAATATTGTGTTATGATCACAGAGTCATTGAGTCATAGTCATACAGCACAGAAGCAGGCCCTTCAGCCCAATTCAACTTTGCTGACCAAGATGCTTGTCCCATTTGCCTGGGTCTGGCCCATAGCCCGATAAAACAATCCTATCCATGTACCTGTCAAAATGTCTTTTAAATGTTGTTATTGTACGTGCTTCAGCTACTTCTGGCAGCTCATTCCATTCATTCATCACCCTCTGTGTGGAAAAAGCTGTCTTTCAGGCTCCCAATAAATATTTCCCCTCTTAGCTTAAATCTAAAATCTTTGGTTCTTCTGCCTTGAGGAGGAGGAGGAGGAGGAGGAGGAGGAGGAGGAGGAGGAGGGGTGGGAGGTGGGGGTAGCGGAACATTCTTGTAAATCTTTTTTGCTCTATTTTCAGCTCAATGGGATCTTTCCTATTACAGTGTGAACAGTTACAGTTCACAGTACTCCAAGTGAAGTTTCACCAAATTCTTGTACATCTGTAATATAACATCCCAACTTCTATATTCTATAACCAGACTAATGAAGGCCAGCATAACAAAACTTCTCCAAGACCCTATCTACTTGCGATGCCACTTTCAGGGAACTATGTACTTGTACTCCTCGATCCTTCTACTCTACAACCCTTCCCAGGATACCTTTCACTCTGAAGGTCTTGCCCTGATGAAGGAAAATGTCATGGCAGCAGTCTGAGATGACATTACTGTAGGATCCTCCAGCAAGGCTATGTGGGTGGAGCTAAGAAATAAAAAAATTAAAAAAGGATGATCACCTTTTTGGATTGTACCAAAGGCCCCCAAAGATGTCAATGGGAATTGGAGGAAGGGAGATTGTGGACAGCGACAAGACGAATTGGATTATCATAGTAGGGGATTTTAACTTTCTCCTGACCATTAGAGAAAATATCCCCTTCACATCCATCCTGTCAAAATCCCCCACAATCTTACATTATCAATCAAATTGATGATATGACTATATTGAGTAAACTGTGAAGGCAATATAGGATAAGGTGCAATGGTGGTGCAGCGGTAGAGTTGCTGCCTAACAGTGCCAGAGACCCGGGTTGGATCCTGACCATGGATGTTGTCTGTATGGAGTTTGACACTCTCTCAGTGACTGCGTGGGTTTTCCCAGGTTCCTTCCACACTCCAAAGGCGTACAGGTTTGTAGGTTGATTAGCTTCAGTAAAGATTTTGAATTGTCCCTAGTGTGCAGTTCTTGTGCTAATATACGGCGATCGCTGGTCAGCACGGACTTGGTGGGGTGAAGGGCCCGTTTCCGTGCTGTATCTCTAAACTAAACTAAAAATGAATTGCAGAAGATCTTGTAAATGGGGAAATGTGAAATCATCCATTTTATGGTGGGAAAAAATGAAAAAGCACTTTATCTAAATGGTGTGTATTTGCTGGGGTCTGAAACAAGAGCTGAGGCCTAATAATAATAATCATCATCATCATCATCATCATAATAATAATAGGGTCTTATGCCACATCAAAATCAGATTGGTGAAAGATAAGTTCCAAATTTATAACACTTCTTCTGTTAGCTGGCAATGAAAGTGTGCTGATGTAATGTCAGTAAGTTGGGCTCACAGCCAAGTTACCAGAAAAGCCATGTAAATCTAAACCACCTCCATATTTGCTTAATCTCGAGTCAATACTGGGTTGTGGCAGATATGGGAGCCAATGAGAGCGGTTTAACATTCCATGACAGAATGGAAATGAAAAATGCAAATATTTACTTTGTCTTTTGAGATTGCAGAGACATTACTCTTTGGTAGTTCGGACTTGCCTGAATTTGTTGAGACCATTTTATTCATCTCAAAATATGTTATTCAAGTTTTTGGCAATGCACTTCCACAGCTGGGGAAGCACATTGGGACTCTGACCTGATGTAAACCCATGTGAGTCATCTGAGGTTACTTAACTTGCAGACAAATTTTTGAACGTCAATCTTGCGTGGTTATTCCACTGAGATGCCTCTTCTGCCCTCCCTCGTATAGCATGAAGCCAAATCTTTCTGTCAATAAGTTTAATGTTTCATTATATTTTCCTGCATCCACTTAAAAAAATCTGTGCTGTATTGTGCTGGACTTGGTATTGGCATTGATATTACTGTGTATTCATAGTAATGCATATTAATGCTGAAAAATACTTTACAGTGTCAAAAGAGAGAATTGATGTTCCAAGTATATGGTAGTAGAGATTATGTTTAGTTGAGGCAGTTTATTAGAGGCAGATTTTTCAAACGTGCCTTTAAAAGGAAGCCAGTGTTCGAGAGGTTTGTGTGGGAGAAATTATGTGCCAAAGTTTAAGACATAATGTAGTTGCCATACAAAGTGCTTCATCAATTATGTTGGCCAAGATGGTGGTGGATGGAAGAGAAGATCAGTGTCTGTGAGCTTGTTTCCAATTCCCTTGGAAGCGCTCTGGGGGTTCCGTGATCAATTATGGGAAGCACAGCAGCGGTGGCTGTGGGAGGCCAGAGGATGACATGTTTGCATGTTGCAGTGTTGGAGGCCCTACAGCAACTGGGGGATGGCGTGGATTAGGCGCTTCTGGAGACCCCATAGATGTCGGACGAGCAGGCAGATTGGATGTGGCTTGCAGTAGCACGGAGTGGCGCTGGAGAACGCTAATAACATCACCAGTCCAGGCCAACCCCTACATCACCAGGCCAGTGCTGCCTCTAAGGCCAAGATAAGACTCAATACTTTTAAGAACTTGATACTTGAGGTGCAAGATGGCACCAGATGTGGCAACTCTTTGAGCACAGCCTCAGAAGCAATCTATTTGTACACAACAGTCGTTGAACTCTTGTACTTGTGTATGATTGTGCTTATGTATAGATGATTTTACTGGATTTTATGCAAAACAAGAATTTCCCAGTCTCCAGCTGCATGTGTCAATAAGAACTATTCAAGTGACCTTTGTGCAAGTGACAACATGTCCCCCAACTGCTTGGTTTAAAATTGAGACCATAACTTATGAATGGAAACTGAGACTGAATCATGTTGGTTTATCTTGTGGTTCAGTTTTACCTCTGGCTATGAATTGGGGGTATTGAATTTGTGGATGAAGGGAAGCCTAATATGGACCATGACATGTCCCGTGATGGACACAAATTGCTGGAGTGACTCAACGGGTCCAGCAGCATCCCTGGAGAAAAGGAATAGGTGATGTAGCAGGGTTAAAAGCCTTCTACAAACTTGTGTCAAGTCCTGGTTCTCGATTGGATTGGTGAGCCAATTATGGTAGGAAAAGAACAGTTCATCCACATATCTGGCAAGTCCCTGGAAGAATTAACCCTTAAAGGCAAAGTTACTTTCCCTGCTTTGGAGTTTTCTAACAATCAGTTACTAAGCTGCTGAGCAATGTCAAAGGAGTTGATGTAGATGGAAATTATTAATAGCTGTTTCCAGTAAAGACCTGGATGTTTCTTCTCACCACAGAATAGCTGCTTATAATGACAGTGGTATAACCACCAGAGTGAGTTATCAATGAGGCCTTATGAGCTATAAATTACTACAATTAACTCTACACATATAATTTATGTCATTATTTTCCATACTTAAAATTTCTGGAGAAATTACACTGCTTTTATTGGAAAAAGTTGTTTTAATATTTTGCCTGTCTCCTTTTTCACCAGACTCTAACTAAAGTGACTGTTTGTTGGACTGATTACAGTGAGCCCCAGACTCTCCACTTTGCCACTTCATTGACTGACATAACATTGTCAGTTAACACTCTTTCTTAGGAATTTGATCACATTGTGCTGATATCTATGCAATTAATAATTGATTTAACCCAGAGTAAATTGTGCCTACATCTATTTATATGCCAAATGTACTAATCAGGATAGGGCATTGCTGGTGATTGATCACTCTTGTAATTCTGATGCCATTTCCACATTTGGGACCAGTGGTACAATGATGGATGATATTCCACTGGTGAACTACTGAACGGTCCTCTCATGTGCTAAAGGTGTAGCCCTGATCCTAAACACTGACTTTTGAAATTGTTCAATTCAAGTCGACAAAGTGGTAAAGAAGGCACATGGTATTCTTGTATTCATTGTTCAGGCTATTGTGTATAAGAGTCAAGAAGTAATGATGGGGCTTTGCAGGACTTTGATTTGGCTATGTATGGAGTGTTGCATGTAGTTCTGGTTGCCCATTTACAGGATGTGGAAGCTTTGGAAAGGGTGTAGAGGAGTTTTACCCGAATGATACTTGGATTAGGAGGAATTAGCTGTAGGGAGAGGCTGAACAGATGGATTCTTTTTTCTGGAGGTTGAAGAGAAACCTGATAGAAGCATATAAAATTTTGCGTGGAATCGATAGGGTAGATGGTCAGAACCAGATGGTGGATGTGCATGGAATGGAGGGATATGGATTATGTGCAAGCAGTTAAGAGTTAGTCTAGGCATTACATCAGCACAGACATCGTGGGCTGAAGGGTTCATTCCTGTGCTGTATTGTTCTATGCTTATACATAGAAAGTACCTGGAGTATTGCGTACAGTTTTGGTCTCCAAATCTGAGGAAGGACATTATAGCCATAGAGGGAGTGCAGAGAAGGTTCACCAGACTGATTCCTGGGATGTCAGGACTTTCATGTGAAGAAAGACTGGATAGACTCGGCTTGTACTCGCTAGAATTTAGGAGATTGAGGGGGGATCTTATAGAAACGTACAAAATTCTTATGGGATTGGACAGGCTAGATGCAGGAAGATTGTTCCCGATGTTGGGGAAGTCCAGGACAAGGGGTCACAGCTTAAGGATAAGGGGGAAATCCTTTAAGACCGAGATGAGGAAAAACGTTTTCACACAGAGAGTGGTGAATCTCTGGAACTCTCTGCCACAGAGGGTAGTTGAGGCCAGTTCATTGGCTATATTTAAGAGGGAGTTAGATGTGGCCCTTGTGGCTAAAGGGATCAGGGGGTATGGAGAGAAGGCAGGTACGGGATACTGAGTTGGATGATCAGCCATGATCATATTGAATGGCGGTGCAGGCTCGAAGGGCCGAATGGCCTACTACTGCACCTATTTTCTATGTATCTATGTATCTATGAAATAAATGGACAGATCAACATGATCTTGCTTATGTAGTTGTTGCTCAGAGATGGGTCAAAATCAGTTGTAGAAACAATGACGGGGTCTGGAAGGCATGTATCATTGTTCAAATTTAATGGAAGGTTCCAAAAACAAATGGCATTTGGCCCGATTCGAATCTGGAAAAAGACAGGTTCCATAAACAACACATCTAAATCTGCCCATGAATATCGGGCACCGGAAGAGATGTGGGGGCAGATTTATCTTCAGTATTTTACTACACGTGAGAAACACCTTAAACGTCATTCAAACATATCAGTAAGTCTTATTTACACGTGGCTTAGACGCGTCAGCTTGCTACAGTAAAAGCTATGACTCACAATGAGCAATACTGTCTGAAAATTTGCTCTCACCATAAAAATTCTAACTGGAACTGTGTCACCGAGCAGTAATACAATGTTTGCACACTACTCTATTGCTCACTTTGCACATTTCTACAGTATGCTCCTACTTTATATGAAAGATTGTCTATTCTATATTATACCTCGACCTCTGTTTGGTCATTGAGATCTGAAACACTGGCTGAGATCTTTGGATGTAAAGGAACATAAACATTAACAAATACCCTATAAAGCCTCTTTTTAATCTGCTGATGTTTCTAAATTAAGTGACTTGTCCCGGAAATAGATTGGTTTAATGAACGGGATGAATGCCAAGCTGCTCAAGCCATCTGTACTTTTGTCCCATCAGTGAGTAGATCAGGGGGCTGAGGATGCAGCCTTGAGGTGCTCCCGTGTTGATTGTTACTGAGGATGAAGTGTTTCTGCCAATTCGAACAGACTGTGGCCTGTGGATGAGGAAGTCGAGGATCCAATTGCAGAGGGATACGCAGAGACCCAGTTCCATGAGCTTGGTAACCAGCTTGGAGGAAATGATGGTATTGAACGCCGAGCTGTAGTCTATAAACAACAGCCTTACGTAAGTGTTTTTATTGTCCAAGTGTTCCAGTGCAGAGTGGAGTGCCAGTGAAGCACAGGGTTAAAAAAAAAAACAGAATCCTTATGAAATTTTAATGTTGATAATTAATAATGACACTGAAACCATGAACATTGTTCCATCAAATTAATTTTCAAGGCATGACTAAATGAATACTTTTCATCAGTTTCATTAACTTTTCCCTAATAATGCAGGGCTATTTCCCACTATTTCCACCAGAGGCAGGATCCAACTGATGTCTCTGTTCCTTGCTGGAACTCGAATCTCTCTCATAACCAGAACATGAGAAGAGGTGAGAACGTGAGGGCTGTGAGAGGCATGTCATGACTTCCTTGTATGTGCGCTCTGGCACAAGTGACATAAAAACTCAGTTTACGCTCACTGAATTTTCTACCTTTTGGGGATAAATCCCATCACCACTCAAAGCCAAATCCTCTTGTGATAACAGCTGTCTGTAATAAACTCTCTTTTGAATGCATCCAGTGAATCGGCCTCCACTGCCTTCTAAGACTGAGAATTCCACAAATTCACAACTCTCTGGGTGAAAAGGTTTTTCCTCATCTCAGTTCTAAATGGCCTACCCCTTATTCTTAAACTGTGGCCCCTGGTTCTGGACTCCTCCAACATCGGGAACATGTTTCCCTGCATCAAGCATGTCTAATCCCATAATAATTTTGTTTCTATAAGATATCCTCTCATCCTTCTAAATTCCAGTGAATACAAGCCCAGTCGTTCCATTCTTTTATTATTTGACAGTCCCGCCATCCTGAGAATTAACCTTGTGAACCTACGTTGCACTCCTTCAATAGCAAGAATGTGCTTCCTCAAATTAGGAGACCAAAACTGAACGCAATATTCCTGGTGTCTCACCAGGGCCCTGTACAACTGGAGAAGGACCTCTTTGCTCCTATACTCAAATCCTCTTGTTATGAAAGCCAACATGCCATTAGATTTCTTCACTGCCTGATGTAACTGCATGCTCACTTTCAGTCTCGTTGCACTTCCCCTTTTCCTAATCTGACACCATTCAGATAATCTGCCGCCTTGTTGCTGCCACCAAAGTGGATAACCTCACATTTATCCACATTATACTGCATCTGTCATGCATCTGTCCACTCACCCAACCTGTCCAAGTCACCCTGCATCCTCATAGCATCCTCTTCACACTGCCACCCAGCTTTGTGTCATCTGCAAATTTGCTAATGTTACTTTTAATTCCTCATCTAAATCAATAATATATATTGTAAATAGCTGCAGTACCAGCACCGAGCCTTGCGGCACCCCACTAGTCACTGCCTGCCATTCTGAAAGGGACCCGTTAATTCCTGTCTGCCAACCAATTTTCTATCCACGTCAATACCC
Organism: Malacoraja senta; assembly: GCA_038087875.1. Taxonomy (NCBI): domain Eukaryota; kingdom Metazoa; phylum Chordata; class Chondrichthyes; order Rajiformes; family Rajidae; genus Malacoraja; species Malacoraja senta. Next base: position 17,536,744 of record CM075978.1, on the reverse strand, counting down.
TATCCCCAATACCATGTGCTCTAATTTTGCCCACTAATCTCCTGTGTAGGACCTTATCAAAGGCTTTCTGAAAGTCCAGACACATGACATCCACTGGCTCTCCCTTATCCATTTTACTTGTTACATGCTCAAAAAATTCCAGAAAATTAGTCAAGCAAGATTCCCCCTTCATAAACCCATGCTGACTTGGACCGATCCTGTTACTGCTATCCAAATACGCTGCAATTACATCTTTAATAATTGACTCTAGCATCTTCCCCACCACCGATGTTAGGCTAACTGGTCTATAATTACCTGTTTTTTCTCTCCCTCCTTTCTTAAAAATGGGATAACATTAGCTACCCTCCAATCCACAGGAACTGATCCAGAATCTATAGAACATTGGAAAATGATCACCAATGCATCCATGATTTCTAAAGCCACCTGGGATGCAGGCCATCAGCCCTGCGGATTTATCAGCCTTCAGTCCCATCAATCTACCCAACACCATTTCCTGACTAATGTGAATTTCCTTCAGTTCCTCCATCACCCAAGATCCACTGTCCCATCGTACGTCTGGATTGTTTGTGTCTTCCTTAGTGAAGACAGAACCAAAGTACCTGTTCAACTCATCTGCCATTTCCTTGTTCCCCATAATAAATTCACCTGTTTCTGTCTTCAAGGGACCCACATTTGTCTTAACTAATCTTTTCCTCTTCACATGCCTAAAGAAGCTTTTAATATCCTCCTTTATATTCTTGGCTAGCTTACCTTCGTACTTCATCTTTTCTCCCCATGTTGCCTTTTTAGTTATCTTGTGTTGTTCTTTAAAAGTTCCCCAAATCCTCTGGCTTCCCACTATCTTTGCTATGTTATACGTCTTCTCTTTTAGTTTTATATACTGTCCTTGACGTCTCTTGTCAGCCACGGTCACCTCTTACTCCCCTTAGAATCTTTCTTCGTCTTTGGAATGAAATGATCCTGCATCTTCTGCATCAGCTTTGGCCAGCTCCTCCGTCATGCCTCCATAGTCCCCTTTGTTCAACTGCAATACTGACACTTCTGATTTTACCTTCTCCCTCACAAATTGCAGATTAAAACATCATATTATGGTCACCACCTCCTAATGGTTCCTTTACCTTGAATTCCCTTATCAAATCTGGTTCATTGCACAACACTAAATCCAGAATTGCCTTCTCCCTGGTAGGCTCTAGTACAAGCTGCTCTAAGAATCCATCTTGGAGACACTCTACAAACACCCTTTCTTGGGGTAGAGTACCAACCTGATTTTCCCAGTCTATCTATTGAAATCTCCCATAACCACCGTGGACAAATACAATGAATTACACAACTCTGTCCAACACCATCTGAACCCGCTTATCCTTTAGTTCACTTAGCATCCCAAGCTTGGTATGTTGTACATTGTCTTTTCACCTCCACCATTTATATAAACGATATAAAAGCAAAATGCTGCAGATGTCAGAAAACTGAAAGTAAATAAAAAATGCTGGCAATATTCATTCGGTCAGAGAGCATGTGTGGAGGGAGAAACATAGTTCATGTTTTGAGTGATAAAAAATTTTCATCAGAATATATAAATTGAATAGTTAATCTTAAGCTTTATGGCACTTCATTAGGAACTGTCTCCCAATGAGAAAAATGGTCAATTTCTCAGTTTTCTGTCCTTTAACCAATCCTCTATCAATTTTAATATTCTCTCCCAAGAATCCTTTCTTAATGTTACATTTTTATACATTCAGAAACATTCTCAACAAAATATCGTGTTAAACAAGGAAAGAAGCATGACTTGATTCGAACAAGAGTATGCATGGAGTCTGTTTGCTACATCTTTGCCCATCTAGGGAGCATAAGCTTTAATTGTTTTCCATTTATCATCTGTCCCAAAGTGCATAGACTACACCTGAAATGCTTCCCATTGTCCAAGTCCCTGTAATACCTCCCATTGAGCAATTAAATATTTGTCTGTCAATTTTTTAAATTTTAATTTGGCTAGTTCAATTGCTTAGTTCAATTCAGAAGAAGGAAGATATACAAATCAAGCAGTCATAGAGTCAAACATCGCAGAAGTAGGTCCTCTCTTTTTCACACAGAGAGTGGTGAATCTCTGGAACTCTCTGCCACAGAGGGTAGTTGAGGCCAGTTCATTGGCTATATTTAAGAGGGAGTTAGATGTGGCCCTTGTGGCTAAAGGGATCAGAGGGTATGGAGAGAAGGCAGGTACGGGATACTGAGTTGGCTGATCAGCCATGATCATATTGAATGGCGGTGCAGGCTCGAAGGGCCGAATGGCCTACTCCTGCACCTATTTTCTATGTATCTATGTATCTATGTCCCAACTTTTGCATGCTGACCAAAATGCCCCACCTGCACTAGTCCCACTTGCCCACATTTAACCCATATCCTGCAAAACCTTTCCCATCCATGTCCTTATCCAAATGTCTTTTAAAAGTTGTTATAGTACTAGTCTCATCTACCTCCTCTGGCAGCTTGTTCCATCTACCCACAACCCTATGTGTGAAAAAGGTTACCTCGGGTTCCTTTTAAATCTTTCTCATCTTACCTTAAACCAATGTCCCCTTGTTCTTGATTCCCCTACTCTGGGTAAAATATTTTTAAGATTGGCAAAGAGCAGTCATTCCTTTTTGCTTTTATCAAACCCAATCATATACTCCAGTCCCAAATGCAAATGGTGGAATTGCAACTTCAATGTGGCCCACTAGATGGTGCACACTTTGCATCGTCTCCTCAACTGGGGTAAAACTGATATGCAACTGATAAGGCAGACTGTGGTTCAAGGTCCATGCGAGTATTGGGCTGGTAAAACTATAGAAGATAGCAGATTTGTTTGTATGCTGACACCCACTGAAACCAGAAGCCAGACAAAATGGAAGGACGCAACCAAGAATAAATGGAAGGTTGAAACTAGGAACTGTAGATGCTGGTTTACAAAGTGCTGGAGTAACTCAACGGACCAGACAGTACTTCTGGAGAACATGTATAGTTGTTGTTTTAGATTTGGACCTTTTGTCAGACTGATTGTGGTGGAAGGACAAAAGAAAGCTGGAAGAAAGGAGGGACAGGACAAAGCCCGCAGATGATAGATAGATACAGGTGAGGGGGATGGTTTGATAAGAGGATGGTTGGACAAAGGTCAGAGGTGAAAGGCCAAAAGATGTGAGATAAGGATGAAAGAGTTGCGAATTATGAAGCAAGAGCAAGGAATGGAGGGGGAGCAGGAGGGGAGAAATGGGTGGGAGTCCAGATGTGGCACAGGGGAGAGAGGGGGGCAAAGTAAAATTGGAGAATTCAATGTTCATACCGTTGGGTCATTAGCTACCTAAGTGCAAAATGAGGAGTTGTTCCTCCAGTTTGAGTGTGGTCTCACTCTGGCAATGGAAGAAGCTCAGGACTGAAAGATCGGTATGAAAATGGAAAGAGGAGTTAAAATGGTTGCCAATCACGAGATCCAGTAGGCAAAGTGCAAATCTTTGGCAAAACAGTCGGCAAGTCTACTCTTGGTCTCGCTGATGTAAAGGAGCCAAGATTGGGAATACTGTATGCGGTAGATGAGATTCAAGGAGGTGCACATGAACCTCTGTCCCCCAACTGGAAGGACTGGTGGGGTCCCTGGATGGATGTGAGGGAGGCGGTATAGGAACAGTTGCATCTTCTGCGATGCAGGGAAAAACAGCTGGTGAGGGGGTGGTTTGGGTGGGAAGGGATGATTGAGCCAAGGAGTTGCTGAGTTAGCGGTGTTTGTGGGAGATGGAAAGGGGTAGGGATGGGAAGATATGACTGGTAGTGGGATCACGTTGGAGGTGGTGGAAATGTCGGAGAATGATATGTTGGATGCAGAGGCTGGTTGGGTGAAATGTGAGGACCAGGGAATCTCTATCCTTGTTCCATCTGGAGGGAGGGGGAGCAAGAGCAGAACTTCAGGACACAGAATACACTCGGGTGAGGAATCCATCTACAACAGTAGAGGGGATCCATGTCTTCCAAGGAATGGGGGCATCTCAGATAGAAGGTTGCCTTTTCATCATAAACAGCAGCAGAAGCTTCTGGTTATTTGGTCCATTGTAGAATGTCCCAAGGAGTCTCAGAAGTGTGTGAGAGTAAACAAACACAATTTTAAAAAGAGCCATATATGGAGATATTGAGGCAGAAATCCAAATGCATTGAGGAGTATTGTGTAGCAGGAAAGAAAGGCAGCGAGGAAAAGAGATTTGGAGAAGGAATTCCAGAGCTTTGGCAACTGATGGCAAAGCTGCCAGTGTTGTACAATTAAATTTGAGAAAGCAGGAGAAGGTGAAAAAATATATATGTTGGGTTTATAGAATTATTAAGCATATTGTAGAGAGAAGGAGGATGAGACAATGGAAAGATCTGGAAACAAGGATGGACATTTTATAATTAAAGAGTTAATTAACTGGGAACCAAATAGATTGATGAGGAGATGGATGATGTCTTAGTTTAGTTTAGAGATACAGCATGGAAACAGACCCACTGAGTCTACGCCAACCAACGATCACCCATACCCTAGTTCTATCCTACGCACTCGGGATAACTAGGCCAATTAACCTACGAACCTGCAGGTCTTTGTAATTGGTATGAGTCAGAACCCCAGCAAAATGTTTGTGGTGACATCAAGTTTATAAAAGGTAGAATGAGGGAGTCATAAAGTTACCCATCATTGAAATGGGCCCTTCAGCCCAACTCATCCATGCTCAACAAAGTGCCTTTTCAGTTTGTTTCATTTGACTGTATTGACCCATATCCCTCTAACCCTTTTCCACCTACGAAACTGTCCATACATCTTTTAAACGTTGTAATTGTACCCACCAATACCAATTCGTCTGACACCTTGTTGCACATACCCACCAAACTTTGTGTGAAAAACATGCGCCTCAAATCCTCTTTAAATCTTTCCAATCTCACCTTAAACCTATGCCGTCTAGTTTTAGACTCTGCTACCCTGGGGAAATGACTAAGACCATCCGCCTTAGCTACGCATTCATTATTTTATAAATCTCTTATTTTACAAAGGTCACCCTCAGCCTCCTTCACTCCAGGGAAAACAGTCGGAGCCTATCTAGTTTTCCTTATAACTTAAGACCTACAATCTTTGCAACATTCCTGTGAGTCTTTCCTGCACCTTCTCTAGTTTAATCACATACTTATAGTATGGCACCCTGAACTGCACACAATGTTCCCAGTGCAGTTCGTACATCTGTAACATGATGTCCCAGCTCTTGCACTCAATGCCATGCCAGTGAAAGCAATTATGCCTTGCCACTTCTTCGCCACCCTGTCTACCTGTGTTGCTGATTTCAGGAAACACTACAAAACTCAAGAAAGCCTTTCATTCCTTGTGTATATCGTGCCCTGATTTAACTTCCCAAAAAGCATCACTTTGAACTTTGCCAATCCTTTGCCCACTTTCCCAAGACAACCAAACAATGCCATAAAATAGTGAAATAAAAGCTGCACGTGCATGAATGATGGTTACATGAAAGATGAGTGTGGGAGGAAGCAGCAATGTTACTAAGCTGCATATAAACAGTCTGAAAGATTGTTCGATATGAGGTCTGATGCTTATCTTGGGAACAAACGTGACATCAAGATTGCAAAGAGTTTGTTTTTATTTCAGATAGTTGCTGGGGAGATGCCTGCAGAATAGTATTTTGCAATGATTTTGATCTTGCCATGTACGGTTGCTGGAAATGAATGCTCATCCAGTACTAGGTGTTGGACATGCACCATGCAGTATTAGTTGTTGGGTGTGGCTGAAGGCTCCCCGGAGGCCACGGCCCTTGCGCGGCTAATCTGAAGTCCCAGACCGTGAACATGAGAAGAGGTGAGAACATGAGGGCTGTGAGAGGCATGTCATGACCTCCTTGTATGTGCGCTCTGGCACAAGTGACATAAAAACTCAGTTTACACTCACTGAATTTTCTAACTTTTGGGGATAAATCCCATCACCACTCAAAGCCAAATCCTCTTGTGATAACAGCTGTCTGTAATAAACTCTCTTTTGAATGCATCCAGTGAATCGGCCTCCACTGCCTTCTAAGACTGAGAATTCCACAAATTCACAACTCTCTGGGTGAAAAGGTTTTTCCTCATCTCAGTTCTAAATGGCCTACCCCTTATTCTTAAACTGTGACCCCTGGTTCTGGACTCCTCCAACATCGGGAACATGTTTCCCTGCATCAAGCTTGTCTAATCCCATAATAATTTTGTTTCTATAAGATATTCTCTCATCCTTCTAAATTCCAGTGAATACAAGCCCAGTCGTTCCATTCTTTTATTATTTGACAGTCCCGCCATCCCGAGAATTAACCTTGTGAACCTACGTTGCACTCCTTCAATAGCAAGAATGTGCTTCCTCAAATTAGGAGACCAAAACTGAATGCAATATTCCTGGTGTCTCACCAGGGCCCTGTACAACTGGAGAAGGACCTCTTTGCTCCTATACTCAAATCCTCTTGTTATGAAAGCCAACATGCCATTAGATTTCTTCACTGCCTGCTGTAACTGCATGCTCACTTTCAGTCTCGTTGCACTTCCCCTTTTCCTAATCTGACACCATTCAGATAATCTGCCGCCTTGTTGCTGCCACCAAAGTGGATAACCTCACATTTATCCACATTAATGCTCATCCAGAACTAGGTGTTGGACATGCACCATGCAGTATTAGTTGTTGGGCGTGGCTGAAGGCTCCCCGGAGGCCACGGCCCTTGCGCGGCTAATCTCAAGTCCCAGACCGGTGGATCCCGGCTTCGGGGGACTCAGCCGAGCCCATCCCCTGCTGCCGAACTGGCCAATTGGAGCGTCCGGAGGAGCCCGCTGAGCCGGCCTCTGGCTCGTTGGACCCTGCCGGGAAGGTGGAATCTGCCGAGCCCGGCCCTTGCTCTTCCCCCAATGATCAGAGACTGGGAGGAGGGAGCTGGTGATGACTACAACAGGCGAGGAGCGAGACTGGTAGGAGAGAAGAGGGAACCAGGGTCTGGCCTACCACGCCCATCTGGTAGGCTGCAGAAGGTGCCCCCGGCAAACAAAAGTGGATGGTCGAGGAGAGGGACGGGATATCCAAGGAAGGAGGCCTGGGACTTGCCTGGAGTAGGCATCACTCATAAGAACTTGAGCATTAACTTTGAAAATGGTGCCTTTAACATGGCGCCTCTTACATGCGGACTCAGTACATTACTTCGGTACACTTGCTAATCGAGGTTCGGGGGAATTACACTACTCTACTGGACTGTTTGCAAGAAAAAGAATTTCGCTGTGTCAGCACTTTGCACATGTGACAATAAAAGCACTATTTGTTGTGGCCATTTGGCCTGTTTTGCATGTCATTGATGATGGCATGTGCCTTTACATTTTAGACTGCCCGTTATATTGTGGGTGGGATTTATGACATGTTTTTAGGTGTGTTTGGAGCTTAGATGCTTGCGCGGAAGTTTAGTTTTTAGATTAAACCCCTGTCTCACGGTGCGAGTTGACCCACGAGGTACCCTGAGTTTAAAACAAATTTAACTCGTGGTAATCACGTACGATTAACGTAGCGGGAACGTCAGAATTCGTGGACGCAACTTAGCAACTCGTGGCGCTAACGGCAGGTACCCATGACACTTGTTAACTCTTGAAAAAATTCAAACAAATTTAAAGTTTTCCACGAGTAAAATGTACTCTTGAGGTTAAAATTTGAAACGTTTAAACACGTTGTAAGAACGTAGTGGCCCGTGAGATTACCTTAGTGACTTGTGAGTCTACCATGGGCACTCTTTAACTCAGCGGGCAGGCAACATCTCTGGAGAGAAGGAATGGGTGATGGGATGACGTTTCCAAATTTCTGCTGTGTCTTTGTGTAACTCCAGCACCGTGTGTTCACTTTTTGTCAACCAGCATCTGCCCTTTCTTGTGTATGACATTATTTGTATCCGTGGCAGTTGATTGTCGCTCCCTTCAGATTCCCAAGGGATTGGGACGGGACTGGGAGGGAAAGGTGTGGGGGGGGGCAGGTTGGGGTGACTTAGTACGGGAGATAAGTGTACTGACTGTGTGGGCAGACACTTTGGTAGTGATTGCTCATGGGGTTCACTGTCGAGGACTTCATAATGCAGGAAGCATTATAAACGGTGGAGCGATTAACCCTGGAAAGGGGGGAGACTTCTCTCTGAGTTGGACCCAAGAAACTGAAGCAGGAATTTTCTTGAAGTTATTAACAACAGATAAATGGATGGGAAGGGTTTAGAGGGCTATGGGCCACATGCAGGCAAATAGGACTACCCCAAGACGCCAACTTGGACGGCACGGCCTATCTGGGCCGAAGGACCTGTTTCCACGTGGTACAGCACCATGACTAAAGCCTATCCAGTGGGATTGACATGTTTTGTATTTTTCCTTTCTAAAGATGCAGTGTATTTTGGTGCAGACCAGAAGCGCCTTCAATACCCAGAGAGAAGGGATGGGCAGGTTAGGTGAGCAGGAGAGTGGGGTTGTTTGCAGTTGCAGAGGGAGGGGGCAAGGGCGGTACAGTTCCCAGTCTTAGCTCCTGTTCTACCGAGCGTGTGGACGTGGACGGGTGGCTTGGTTGTGGCCCATGGTGTGGCAGAGCCGGCGTGCCCGCTGACTCCCATCCCCCCCCCCCCGGTCCGTGGCCACGCTGGGAGAGAGCCCCCGAGCATCTGCCCCGGGGCGACGGGCACTGACCTGCTGGCATCGCCGACGTGAAGACAGTGCAAAGCCCCCACGCCCAGTGCAATGGGCGGGGAGCTGGAGAGGGGAGGGAAGGGGTCACACACATGGCCGGGAAGCAGAGGGGTAGGGGTGGGGGTGGGGGTGGCGACAGACAGGGCCAACAATGAGATGGAGAAAGACAGAAACACCGACGTGTAAAGGAGACCTACAATAGTTCATGATCTCTCTCGCGTTATGGCGGGTGATTGTCGCCTGCCCACTGTTTCTGACGCTAAAGCCTTGGGATCGTTGCCCTTCGTGTTGGCGTGGAGGGGGAGGGGGGTATTGTGCTGTTTGATCGCCCCCCTGCTATCCCAGGGACAGGGAGACACAGCGGCGTTTGAGACTGGTGGGCAATCACTACGAAAGTGTCTGCCCACACAGTCAGTACACCTCTCCCACACTTGTCTCCCGCACTAAGATCATCCCGCAGAGAATGATCCCAGCCTAACCCAAGAGCCTTGTCACCCCAGACAGATTAATGACGCCCGTGCATCCCCCCCCCCCCCCCCCCCCCAACCTCCCTCCACCTCAACTCACGCCTGGGCACCAAAGCAGCTCAGGAGGCGAACCCTGAGCTCGGTCTCCCAACAATCTGATGTGCAACTGATGTGAAAGAACAGCGGCTGCGGCTGGCCGGCACCCGGCATGGACTTCTCACACCCTCACACATGAAAAGTGTGTGCGAATAAACAAAAACAAGGAATAAAACCAAAGCCCGGCTTGAAAGGCAACTAAAAATATATTCCGCTTAGAACGAGCAGGCGCGGAGACATCCGTCCACATTCAAAGATTTCATCTCCCGTCTCCCCGCAGTGTGTAGACCTGGCAGTAAATTCAATTAAAATATAGCAAACCTCCGCCCGCTGGTCTTCTAACTACGTGATGTGTGTTTCAAACAAATCATAAGTATAACTGCTCTGGCACTGGACGGTGCGCATTTTCCCTTTGTAGGTCACATCAATAGATGCGGCCGCGCTGAATTCTATCTTTAACTCAAAGCCGCAGGATGGAGATGTCTTCTTTAACACTGTTGCTTATTAAAACGGACCTTCATTCATGGTTGGCTCAAGAGTAACTCGGGAGAGGAACTTGGTAACTCAGGAGACGAACTAGGAACATCGCAGAAATGACAAGTAAACGGCAAACGTAGTCATACCCGTGGGAACTCGGTTAAACTCTTGATCATACACTTGGAATCTCGTACACAACCACGAGTCTTTCGATCGGGGTACCTCGTGGGTCAGTTCACACCGTGAGACAGGGCATTTAGTTTGGAGAGACGATGGGGAAGGTTAACCCTTCGACCATGCGGGGTCCATGCGCGATCTAAAGGAGATCATTCCAGTGTAACAGACATGTGGAGTTTTCTAATGTTTAAAGTAATAAGCTGCAGTTCGATGAAGATTTCTGTAACGTCGGAAGACGTTTGGATGTATCTTACCGTTTTCTATCAACAATAACGCATTTATTCATCAAAAGACTGTGTTTTGAAGCCATATCTGTGAAGAAGCTCTGAAGGTCTCTGAGTGAGCTCGCATGCGTTTCAAAGATACCCCCTTCAACCATGCTCATCCATTTAGCAGCTATGGTGCTAATTTCCTGAAATATATGAAAATCTGCCGCTACATTAAGTCGAAAGGAATCTCTGGCAGGGGGGTTAAATACCAGTCCCAGAGAGTGGGACAGAAGATTAAATCGAAGAAGACCTCCGTCACAGGAGTGAAACAAGTCCCAGAGGTGAAGACAAAAGATTGGCTAAGATTCTCGGAGAGGTTTTAGCCAGAAGAAAGTGGTTCCAGGAGGAACTAGATCTCGGCCAGAGAAGGGCCTTGAGGTCTATCGACAGCATCGAGACTTATCTGAAGACGTATCACTGGATTTGTGAGTACAAATCGATTATTACTCTTTGAATTTGAAATCACAGCTTTATTTTAAAAGACTTCTGTAACAGAGCCACCAGAAGGTGTTTTCTCCAGCTTGTCTGGGGAAAGCAGACCGACCTTGGATTGTTTTGAATCTCATGATAAGCGCATTCCATTTGAATTAGCATCATCTTTTAGCACCTGGGTTGCTATAGATCATAGATGTTCTCTATATTATCAGTATGTTATGGTTTTGAAGGAATGTTGACAAAACAAAGCCAGAGCTACTATCAGAGACTTCTGTTCGATTAATTTAAAGTCTTGGCAATCTGCCAAGACCTCTTTAAAATCATGGACTTAGAAGATGAAGAAAGAGCTACCCCAGATGAACCACGTGGTGGTGAAGAAAGACCCAGACAACTTAAAGAAACCCAAAAAAGGAGAACGCGATATGGGAAGAAGTTAACAAATTCATAGATAACTACAGAGAACTCGTGTATCGAGAAGAAACAGATAATACACTAACTGCCTGCTTGAGAGAAACCGAGAAAGAGAGAAACGAATTATGGTTACAGGTTAACAGTTTAATTGATACACAGAAGAAACTAATGAAATCAGAACCGAGCGTGATCAAGGTGAAATCTAATATGAGCCAACTATAGAACCTCAGCCAGGAGATTGGCAAGAAACAAGATGTACTGCTGTGTTCATAGCCGTCTTGGGTAGAACGCAGAAGACGTACCCAGTGGAATGAAGACAAGAAGATATTCAATGGTTTCATGAAAAAGGCAGAGAAGTGGTTATCTGAAACTATGTCACAAGTTACGAGCTTAGTAGCTGGAAATGCAAAGCAACAAGGTGCCAGAATGGAAGATGAAATTACACGATGAGATAATATCTCCAATATACCTTCACGAGGATCAAGACATAAATCTGGTTCTTCAGCCAGTTCGGTTTCGAGGGCTTCTGCTCGATTGGGAGCTAAAGTTGAACTAGCTGCTCTCTCAATAGAAGCGGATGCCATGAAGAAGAAACATGAGATTGAGGAAGAACAAGAACAGATGACGCGACAGAATGAGAAGCTGAGAAGACGAAAGGAACAACTGGAAATAGACACAAAGATGGCGGTGGCCAAAGCAAAGGAGGAGATACTGGAAAGCGAGGGGTCAAGATGCAGCTCTAGATCATCGAAGATGATGAGCTCTGGACCAAGAAGAAAAACTGCTCGAAGTGAATCAGCAGTTGGATCAATTCCACAATCGAGGTCCACTGGATTTCTAGGCTTTGAAAACCCATTGGACCAGAATAAGATGGGTAAAACTGCATCTCAGCAAATGAGTGCTAGATCGAAACAAACTACGATTGGAGCGTCTGTGGATTCTCGAGACAAACCAATAGCGGACCACGCTTTCTCAAGGCCTGGTGCACAGGCTCGAGCAAGCAAATTTGAATCACAAAGGCCTGTTTATTATCAGGTAGAGCTAAGCCAGAGTTATCAGGATGGATTATTGGCACTGTTGAATAGGCAAATTGAATTTAACGAGATCATAGCTTGACAAAATACCTCTCTCATTCTACCACCAGTAGAAATTCCTACATATGGTGGAGATCCTTTGCAGTATGAAGCTTTCGTAAAGGCATTGGAAAAAAAAATTGAAACGAGAGTTATGGATGAAAAGGAGTGTTTACGATTTCTGGTGAAGTACACGTGGAACTGTGAAAGAGCTTGTAGAAAGTTGTCAGAAAGAGCAAGGCAACCATGGCTATAAAAAGGCGAGAAGATTACTTGAAGAACGTTTTGGTGATGAACAGAGGATTGCTAACGCTTGCATGGAGAACGCCCATGCTTAGAAGGAAATCAAGCCGGAAGATGGGGAGGCATTGAGTGATTATGCAATATTTCTGAGAAATTGTTGTAGCTCGATGAGAAATCTCGGCCACATGGAGGAAATGAATCTTCCAAGTAATACTAGAATCATCTTGAACAAGTTGCCCAGAAGACTGAGAGAAAAGTGGAGAGATGAAGCAGGCAAAATTAGAGATGAAAAGAACCTAGTAGCCAGGCTACCAGACCTGGTGGAATTCTTGGACATAGAAGTACTGAACATGTTAGAATCACACTGGACTATTGAAGACTGCAAACCGATTGCAAATAACAAAGGTTCAACATTACCAAAATTGAAGAAATATCTGAACCTAAGAGAAGTAGTTTTGCTATCACGACCATACCTGTGGAAAAGACAGATGAAAGAAAAAGAAATGTGTCTACTAGCAAGCAAATAGTATTTTGTTTGTTATGTGATGAAGTTGGTCACACCAATAAGATGGTGTCGAAGATTCAAGATGAAAGAATATGAAAACAAGGTGGATTTCTTGAAAGAGAAGGGAATCTGTTTTGGATGTTTGAAAAAAGGACATATGGTGAGAGACTGTAAGAGTCCTATTAATTTGTTATGAGTGCTAGCAATATCATCCTGAAGCACTTCACACTGAAGAAGAGCTACCAGAGCACCGGGAAGAAGAACCGGAACAAACGGATGATGAGCTACCAGAGCAAATAGAGGAAAATGAACCGGAGCAAACAGAACAGGCCGAGAAGCCAACTACTAGCAATGCTATCACCTCACCTCAAGTAACTGCTCATATTGGGGCCAGGGTTGAAGCTTGTAATTTTTCTATCTTACCAGTACAGGTAAGGAACAGCAAGACGAATACAGTGTTGCAAACATATGCTTTTCTGGATCACGGAAGTTCGACTACCTTTTGTACAGAAAACCTGATGAGAAGATTGAACATCACAGGAGAAGAAACTAAGATTCGATTACGTACCGTGACTAAAGATAAGGAGAGCATGAGTCATTACATTACGAGTATGGAGATATCCAATTTGGAACAAGATAATTTTATACCGATATCTGAAGTGTTTACGCATGGAACTATGCTTGTTGGTCATCAAAATATACCAAGACATGAAGACTTGAAGCAATGGCCTTACCTGAAGGATGTCAAGATATCTGAAATAAATTCTAGTGTTGATCTACTTATCGGAATGAATGTTTTGAAGGCTTCTTCTTCTTTCGTGTGGCGTGCACAGCCTAAAGTTGTAGGACAACTTGTTCTATTTGAGCTTCCGTTTGTGCACGTCGAGTTGATTGCATTAGCCGAAACAAGGCGGACCACGTGAAGGTTGCAATCTTCCACCCCGTTTTGAAGGCTTTGGAACCTATACATATTGTTAGGAGCCAAGGCGATGGACCGTATGCTACGAAAACCCGACTTGGATGGGTTATCTATAGCTCCTTGAGGAGGAACCATGAAATTGGAAATCAGAAGAACTGTCCTGCCATTGCTGTTAATCAAATGTCTACTGATTAATTAGAAACGCCGCTGATGAAGCCATACAATCATGACTTCAATGAAAGTACCAGCAAGAAATCTGAAGAGATGTCGAAAGAATAGTTGAGGTTCATGGATGTTATGAACTACTCAGTGAAAACTGACGGCCACTGTTGTGTGGACTTGCCTTTCAAACAAGAAGGTGTTAATCTGCCGAATAATCGTCGTATGGCAGAGCAACGTACCCAGACTTTGAAACGTAATTTTGACGAGAATACCAAATTTCATGAAATAAGAATCTCTTTGAAGAATTATTTCTGCAAGGATGATTGCTTAAAATCTATGTCTACTGAGCAGGAAGCAATTCTACCAGTAGAACATCTGACTTCTCTTTCTAAGTGGAACAGTGACAATTGTGAAAGCATTCCACTAGATGATAGAGCCAAAGAAACCAGAGAGTTGGATTTGGACAAAGACAATCTGCCAATGGAAAGAGCATTGGGAGTTACTACTGTTGTACAACTGAAATATGTTAACACAGAAGAAAATTCTGTGAATGAACTTTCAAGAGAACTGACGGCAAACCATTTCTTAAGCGAGAAGAAATGGATCGATGAACTAAAATCTCTCTGCAAGCCAGGGATTTGAAATCTAACGGTGAACATTATTGCTAAAGATCCTGTTATTCTTTTGAAGGATTTTCATACTTCAATATTGCTGTTACAACACATCCATGAGTTGATCGGACATGGATGAAGATGTTTCATGCAATCAAAGCCTTGGACTATTATGTTTTGGACTATATACTGGGTATCATGCCTGATTTTAAGGGTTTGGTATGACTTTGAACTAAAACCAATGTTTTAATAAGATTAATAACCAGGTTATGCTTACTTCTAGAAGGCGAAAGTGAAGATGGAAGAGTCGATGAAGAATTCTGATTGCGGATATATAGTGCATGCTATTTTTTCCGCATTAGTATAGTGTTTAGTATCCCCGCCTGTCACGCGGTAGTCCGGGGTTCAATATCCACACGAGGAGCCACAGGGTTTTATTCCCTGACCTTTTGCTTTTGATATATGTTAAGCCTTCATGGCCACTTTTTTAATGTTTATTAGTAATTGCCTCGTTATATGCTCGGAACAATTAGGGGCCGGTATGTAGTGGCCATTTGGCCTGTTTTGCATGTCATTGATGATGGCATGTGCCTTTAATTTTTAGACTGCCCGTTATATTGTAGGTGGGATTTATGAAGTGTTTTGGGGCGTGTTTAATTGAAACTATATACAGAAAATTCAGGGCTTGTGGGTTTTTAACAGCATGATCTCAATCATCATTTCTGACAAAAGTTACAAATGTAGGAGGGGGAGGGGGGAGGGCACAGTGGCGCAGCTGGTAGAGCTACTGCCCCACATAGCCAGAAACCTGGGTTTGATCCTGTACTGCTGCTGTCTTTGAGGGCTTTACATGTTCTCCCTGTAACCACGTGAGTTTCCTTCAGGTGCTCCGGTTTCCTACCACATCCCAAAGACGTGTGGGTTTGTGGATTAATTGGCCTATATAAATTGCCCCAAGTGTGTCAGGAGTGGGTGCAAAGGTGGGATAATATAGAACAAGTTTGAATGGGTCGTTGTTGACTCCTTGGGCTAAAGGGCCTGTTTCCATGCTGTATCTTTCAATTAATCAATTCAAATAGATGACAGTTTTTATAGGTTTTCACTACTTTTATCTTTCGTAAACCCTATCTATATTTCCTAATCTCAGTTTTGCTTCTTGTGCATCATTGAAATCCAGTTTCTATTTCCGATCTTGTATTTTTTTATTTAGGCTCTGCATGACAGCGATGGTCTTTAATTTGATTAATTGCAGAGGTTCAATGTTTACTGTTTTGCTCACACACCAATAGAAGCTCTGTGAAATCTGCCACCCAGGATCAGAAACTGGATAAGGGCAACACTTGTATTTTTAGCAAAATCACCATGGGCATTTATTAGAGGCTGATTTTATTACTAGGCCAAACTACAAATGCTGTTGACCATAAAACCTTGTTTGATACATGCTAAAGACTACAGCTGCATTTAAAAATTCCTCAGAGATAAAATATCTTTTTTAAAAAATTTTTTTAAATTAGAAGTAAGTACAATTGTATACAATCATATTTTCATAATACTTTTTATGTACAGCTTCTTATTTAAATTTTTTTTTGAAATAAAGAAGAAAAAGAAAAAAGTTAGATAATGAAAAATAGAAAAATGTGAGATATATAGTGTGTGAAAAAGAAAAATAAAGAATGAAAAAAGAAAGTTGAGACATAGAAAAAAGAAGAAAGAGAATAAAAGAAGAGAAGAGAAGAAAAGAAAATAGAAGGAGATCATTTATAATCTTGACCATCCGCAGTCACGGATTAGCTTTTACACCTGTTTTGCACCATATGTTTCCAAAAAGACGACAAATGGAGACCAACTCGTTATGAATTGGTCAAATTTATCTATTAGGAGGAATCGCATTTCCTCAAGATGTGCGGTATCCAACATACTTGCAATACACATTTTGAGCGTTGGTATTGGTGTATTTTTCCAAAATTTCAATATTAGTTTTTTTGCTATTAAACCATAATTAAAAATTGACTTTTGAGATGAGCTCAATTTGTTCCCGTCTTCCATTACCCCAAATATAATCAATTCATTATTGGGTTCCATTTTTGTCTTAAATAGTTTTGTAAATATTTTGAAAATATCACTCCAAAATCCATGAAGTTTTATACAAGAAACAAAAGAGTGTGTTATAGTTGCGTCTTGGGTTAAACATTTATCGCAAATGGGCGATATATTTGGATAAAATTTATTTAATCTTGTTTTTGAGTAATATAATCTATGTAAAATTTTAAATTGGATTAGATTATGTCTTGCGTTAATCGAACACTTGTGAATGTATGTCAAATACTTTTCCCATGTAGCCTTCGTAATTTTTATCAATAATTCCCGTTCCCACTCTTCTCTAATTACCTCGGTCACAGGTAAATCTATATTTAAGATACTATTATAATACTAAAATATCTTTCTAAACAAAATAACATTGACGTCAGAAATTAGTCAGGTTTTCTGTATTCCGTGCTAACAGCATAGAATTCCAAGCCATTCTTTTTGAGGATTTATTTGTTCAAAGCTTAGGCAAATTCTAATTAATTGTCCCATAAGTCTGTTGTTCTTTTTCTCCTAAGATAAACACAAAAAGCTGGTGTAACTCAGCGGGACAGGCAGCATCTCTGGAGGGAAGGAATTGGTGACATTTTGGGTCAAACCCCTTCTTCAGACTGCCTTATTCTATTTTTCTTTTTCTCCTCCACTGTCCGTGTGAGGCCAAATGCAAATTGGAGGAAAAGCACCTCATAATTCGCTTGGGCAGCTTACACCCTAGAGGTATAATATCGATTCCTCTAAATTCAAGTATTCCTTGCTTTCCCCTCTCTCTCACCGTCCCTCCCCCACCCTAGTCGCCGTACTAGTTTCACTGTCATCCTACTGAGTTTCACTGTTTGTATTTTTGTATATCTTTCATTAATTTGTTCTATATACCTTTTCATATCTCTTGGTTCCCTCTCCCCTGACTCTCAGTCTGAAAAGGTGTCTCGACCCGAAACATCACCTATTTCTTTTGTCCAGACATGCTGCCTGACCCGCTGAGTTACTCCAGCTTTTTGTGTCTTTTTCCTACACATTCTTTTTCCAATGTTGCCTGATTTTAGTTTAGAGATACAGCATGGAAACAAGCTCTTCGGCCCACTGAGTCTGCGCCAACCAGCGATCCCCGCACCCTAACACTATCGAACACGTTGGGGACAATTTAGCAAAGCCAATTACCCTACAAACCCAAAGAAAACCCACGCAGTTCACAGGGAGAACGTACAAACTCTGTGCAGACAGCACCTGTATTCAGGATCGAACCCAGGTCTCTGGCGCTGTAAGGCAGCAATTTTACCGCTGCGCCACCGTACCGCCCAGCTGATGTCAAGTAGTTCACAGCTCAAAGAGGAACAAAATGTTCAAGTTTATGCTTACTAGCCGCAGGCCACAGGAAACCAAACTCTAATGTTGACCAGTGAAAGCTGCAGCAAAGTAAAAAGGTTTTTTAATCAAACTATCATCAGACAAAGATAGACATAAAATGCTGGAGTAACTCGGCGCATCAGGCAGTACCTTTGGAGAACATTGACAGGTGACGTTTCAGGTCACGACTCTTCTTCAGACTGTAGTAAGGTCCCGAATGGAAAGTCGCCTATCCATGTTCTACAGAGATGCTGTCTGACCTGCTGAATTACTCCAGCATTTTGTGTCTATCTTTGGCATAAACCAGCAACTCCATTTCCTTTTTATTATTTTATTATATCATCAGACAATATTGATGTATAGTCACACTTGCGAGGTGAGAAACATGGGAATCAATTTATGCACAATAAGCTAGCACATATGCTAATCTGATAATGATTAAATCATCTGTTTTTTTGTCATTGTGAGATAAATAATAGCTAGAATATCAATGCACAAAAGGCTGCAGATGCTGAAATCGGGCGCATAAAATAAACTGCTGGAGGAACTCTGTAGTCAGGCAGCATCTGTGGAGGAAAATGGACAGTCAATACTTTCTTCAAGACTGAGAAAGGGTATTAAGTGTCTTATGTACTGACAATGGAACAATTCCTACTTGCAACAGCATAGCAGCATAACACACATCTGTATGTAAACACAATACACATGGATGAAAAACTCTTGAAAAACTGGGCTGTGGAATACACTTGCAAGGGCAGCCTTAGTTTGATGGCCTGTATTGAGCTGGTGGTGAGGGGTGGGGAGGGGGTAGGAACTGGGCATTCCCTCTGTTGTTTGAGGCGTGAATGATCATACCAGTACAGCAATAGACAATATGTGCAGGAGTAGGCCATTCGACCCTTCGAGCCAATGTGATCATGGCTGATCATCCACAATCAGTACCCCGTTCCTGCCTTCTCCCCATATCACCTATCTTTAAGAGCCCTATCTAGCTCTCTCTTGAAAGTATCCAGAGAACCCGCCTCCACCGCCCTCTGAGGCAGTGAGAATGCCACAGACTCGCAACTCTCTGTGTGAAAAAGTGTTTCCTCATCTCTGTTCTAATTGGCTTAACACTTATTCTTAAACTGTGCCCCTGGTCCTGGACTCCCCCAACATTGGGAACATGTTTCCTGCCTCTAGCGTGTCCAAACCTTTAATAATCTTATATCTATGATTCCCTCTCATCCTTCTAAATTCCAGAATATACAAGCCCAGCCGCTCCATTCTCTCAGCATATGACACTCCCACCATCCTGGGAATTAACCTTGTGAACCTACGCTGCACTCCCTCAATAGCAAGAATGTCCTTCCTCAAATTTGGAAACCAAAACTGCACACAATACTCCAGGTGTGGTCTCACTGGGGCCCTGTACAACTGCAGAAGGACCTCTTTGCTCCTATACTCAACTTCTCTTGTTATGAAGACCAACATGCCATTTGCTTTCTTCACTGCCTGTTGTACCTGAATGCTTACTTTCATTGATTGATGAACAAGGACCGCCAGAACCTATTGTACTTCCTCTTTTCCCAACTTGACACCATTTTGATGATAAACTGCCTTCCTGTTTTTGCCACCAAAGTGGATAACCTGACATTTATCCACATTAAACTGCATCTGCCATGCATCTGCCCACTCACCCAACCAGTCCAAGTCACCTTGCATTCTCATAGCATCCTCCTCACAGTTCACACTGCCACCCAGCTTTGTGTCCTCTGCAAATTTACTAATGTTACTTTGAATCCCTCCATCTAAATCATTGATGTATATTGTAAATAGCTGCAGTCCTGAGCCTTGAGGTACCCCACTAGTCACTGCCTGCCATTCTGAAAAGTTAATGTGACGTGCTGAAGAGAGAGGGGCTGGGTCACATAGCATCAGCCGCTCAGCTTGGTAATAAACACCGACTCCATGCATTTTAATGGATTGGGTAATCCCATGGAACCCCATGGAGAACCCCATAAGTGCTGGTAAGCTCTTGATTTACTTTTATTTTATTTTAAAGCATTTAAATGTTATTATTTTAATGTATTTTCTTTCCCTTTTCTAGTTACATAGGACTATTTAAATCTATATAATTAAAGTCTCATCAGCTGTTTGGCTTGGCCTGCCCTGTGCTTGAAACTGCAATGGCACTGGAAATGAAATGAAAATGTAATGCGCTGTTTGGCTTGGCCTACCCTGTGCTTGAAACTGCAATGGCAATGGAAGTGAAATGAAAATACAATCAGCTGTTTGGCTTGGCCTGCCCTGTGCTTGAAACTGCAATGGCAATGGAAGTGAAATGAAAATGCAGTGAGCTGTCCGGCCTGCCCTGTGCTTGAAACTGCAATGACAATGGAAGTGATATGAAAATGCAGTGAGCTGTTCGGCCTGCCCAGTGCTTGAAACTGCAATGGCAATGGAAATGAAAATGCAATGAGCTGTTCAGCCTGCCCTGTGCTTGAAATTGAAATGGAAATTAAATTAGTTGTTAGGCCTGCTTGAAACCACTAATTTCGGCCCACAAGGCCCCTATTAGCCGAGAAACCAGTCCCTTTCGCCCCAATCAGGAAGAGCATTTTGGCTCAAAAGGCCCGTGCCAGGCCAGGAAAAGTCCATAAAAAGTGCCTTTCACAGAGATTTCAATCAGATTTTTTTTTTAAGCCCCTTCGGCCCATCAGGCCTGCACTAGCACAGGAGGAGTCCCTTCGGCCGATCAGTAAGTATTCCCCCTGCAAGTATTAAACCTCACCCCAGTATTTTTCTCCCTCCCTTCATTGGCTCCCGGTGAGATCCAGGACAGCATAGACTTTTATCCTTCATAGCTGTGACCTGCAGAAAGAAATGAAAAATGTCTAAAATTAATTCTCTACCCTCTCCCTCTTCTCTCTCACAGAGTCTCTCATCTGTTTTGGGTAGAATTTCTGGCAGTTTCTGTGCTGCCAGCCTACCAGGCCTGAGTGACTGAGCTGCCAGCCCAAGAATCCATTCGACCCACAATGTCCCTACTAGCCCTCTGGAAACATAGAAACATAGAAAATAGGGGCAGGAGGAGGCCATTCGGCCCTCTATTGTGATCATGGCTGATCGTCCCCTATCAATAACCCGTGCCTACCTTCTCCCCATATCCCTTGACTCCACCAGCCCCTAGAGCTCTATCTAACTCTCTCTTAAATCCATCCAGTGACTTGGCCTCCACTGCCCTCTGTGGCAGGGAATTCCATAAATTCACAACTCTCTTGGTGAATTTTTTTTTTCTCACCTTAGTCTTAAATGACCTCCCTTTTATTCTAAGACTGGGGCCCCTGGTTCTGGACTCGCGCCACATTGGGAAAAATTTTCCTGCATCCAATCCTTTTATAGTTTTATATGTTTCTATAAGATCCCCCTCATCCTTCTAAACACCAGTGAATACAAGCCTAGTCTTTTCAATCTTTCCTCATATGACAGTCCCGCCATCCCAGGGATCAATCTCGTGAACCTACGCTGCACTGCCTCAATTACAAGGATGTCCTTCCTCAAATTAGGAGACCAAAACTGTACACAATACTCCAGATGTTGTCTCACCAGAGCCCTATACAACTGCAGAAGAACCTCTTTACTCCTATACTGAAATCCTCTTGTTATCAAGGCCAACATTCCATTAGCTTTCTTCACTGCCTGCTGTACCTGTAAGCCAATTTTCAGTGACCGGTGTACAAGGACGCCCAGGTCTCGCTGCACCTCCCCCTTACCTAACCTAACCCCATTGAGATAATAATCTGCCCCCTTGTTTTTGCCGCCAAAGTGGATAACCTCACATTTATTTATATTATACTGCATCTGCCACGCATCTGCCCACTCACTCAACCTGTCCAGGTCACCCTGCAACCTCCTAACATCCTCTTCACAGTTCACACTGCCACCCAGCTTTGTGTCATCTGCAATCTTGCTAGTGTTGCTCCTAATTCCCTCTTCCAAATCAATAATATATATGGTAAACAGTTGCGGCCCCAACACCGAGCCTTGCGGCACTCCACTCGCCACTGCCTGCCATTCTGAGAAGGACCCATTCACTCCTACTCTTTGCATCCGGTCTGCCAACCAATTTTCTATCCATGTCAACACCCTACCCCCAATACCATGTGTTCTAATTTTAGTCGTCAGTCTCCCGTGCGGGACCTTATCAAAGGCTTTCTGAAAGTCTAGATACACTACATCCACTGGCACCCCTTCATCCATTTTACTTGTCACATCCTCAAAAAATTCCAGAAGATTAGTCAAGCATGATTTCCCTTTCATAAATCCATGTTGACGTGGACTAATCCTTTTACTGCTATCCAAATGCCCCATTATTACCTCTTTAATAATTGACTCCAGCATCTTTCCCACCACCGAAGTCAGGCTAACTGGTCTGTAATTCCATGTTTTCTCTACTGCTCTTTCTTGAAAAGTGGGATAACATTAGCTATCCTCCAATCCACAGGAACTGATCCTGAATCTATTGAACATTGGAAAATGATCACCAATGTGTCCACTATTTCTAGAGCCACCTCCCTGAGGACCCTGGGATGCAAACCATCAGGCCCAGGGGATTTATCATCCTTCAGTCCCATTAGCCTACCCAATACTATTTCTCGCCTAATGAAAATTTCTTTCAGTTCCTCTACCCCGTTAGATCCTCTGCCCTCCAGTACTTAGATCCTCTGCCCTCCAGTACATCTGGGAGATTGTTTGTGTCTTCCTTAGTGAAAACAAATCCGAAGTACCTATTGTGTTGCCCATAATAATTTCACCCGTGTCTGCCTTCAAGGCAGTGTCGGACTGGCCAGGGTATCAGCTTGCCCGATGGCAAGTGGGCCCCTGATGAAGTGGGCCCCCTATATC
Source organism: Malacoraja senta (assembly GCA_038087875.1). Classification (NCBI taxonomy): domain Eukaryota; kingdom Metazoa; phylum Chordata; class Chondrichthyes; order Rajiformes; family Rajidae; genus Malacoraja; species Malacoraja senta. The sequence continues at coordinate 17,513,868 of CM075978.1, read as the reverse complement.
AAGTGGGCCCCTGATGAAGTGGGCCCCCTTTGTCTCCTGGCAACCAATATTTTTAGACCCAGTCCGCCATTGCTTCAAGGGACCCACATTTGACTTTGCTACTCTTTTTCCCTTAACATATCTAAAGAAGCTTTCAAAAGATATCTAAAGAACATATCTAAAGAAGCTAAAGAAACCAGCCCCTTCGGCCCACAACACCCATACTAGTGCTCCAGAAAGCCCCACCCACTTGCCACCAATATTGAAATTGGCGGAGAGGTGGAATATTGCGTTGGGGGACCAACCCTCCCGTGTGAACATGGGACCCAATGGATCCCACTTAGTCTAGTATTCTTTAAAGATCCATAACTATTGGAGAGTTCCAAATGCAGCTGGCCAGCCGACAAAGAGTGTCAAGCCATTGTGGAATTGGAGCCTCTTGTGGAATGCCAAGTCATGACTACTCTATAGTGTGGTGGGCCAGTTCATAGTGAGAGGATTTGAGTTTAGTAGCAAGGAGGTCCTACTGCAGTTGTACATGGCCCTGGCGAGGCTGCACCTGGAGTATTGTGTGCAGTTTTGCTCCTAATTTGAGGAAGGACCTTCTTGCTATTGAGGGAGTGCAGCATAGGTTCACCAGTTTAATTCCGAGAATGATGGGACTGACAAATGATGAAAGAATCGGTCGACTGGGCTTGTATTCACTGAAATTTAGAAGGATGAGAGGGGATTTATAGAAACATATAAAATTATTAAGGGATTGGACAGGCTAGATATAGGAAAAATGTTCCCGATGTTGGGGGAGTCCAGAACCAAGGGTCACCATTTAAGAACATTTAGGCCATTTAGGAACACTTTTTTTCACCCAGTTGTGAATCTGTGGAATTCTCTGCCTTAGAAGGCAGTTTCTATGTTTTGTCCCTCCTCCCACATCCAGAGATAGCAATTCCTGATAGGCCACGGGTCCACAAAGCAGACTGGGTCCAGCACAATCCGGCCTAAAATTTCATATAAGATTTTGTACATCTGATGTGCAGTGCTCCTTTAGCATTGTGTTAAACCCTCTGGCAAGAGTTTGTGCTCAAGAAGTAGTTTGGATATAGATTTTCTTATCGAGCTGGTGAGAAAATATGAGCCACGTATCTGTCCCAATATCTTCTAAATGCTGTTACAGTATTTGCCTCAACTATGTTCTCTAGAGGCTCATTCCATTTACCAACCACCCTCTGAGTGAAATAGTTGCTTTAGGTTCTTATTCAAATTTGCTCCTCTCACCTTAAATAAATGTCCTCTTGTTTTCGATACCTCTTCAAAGGCATTTCAAAAATCTGGGCTTTAATTATGTTAGTTAAGGTCATAGTTATGAATTCTGACTGCCCATTGAGCATGAAGATACCATTGTGTAATATTTCAACAGGCAGGAACTGAATTGAGCAATTTATTTTGGCAAGAAGACAACAAAAGGGCAATGTGTCTTTTACAACATTCTCTTTCACAGACTTCGAGTATCTTTATGCAGTTGTGACTTCCCTGAAATGTTCTTGCATCACATATGGTTTTGCTGGGTCCAATGACTCAGTGACTTGATACAAGCTTTTAGAAAAGGAGGGTCAGATGAACAAATTAACACAACGTGTTCAAACATGAAGCATGCTACTGAATATTTTTCTACATCTTGAAGCTTGAATATATTATTGTCCTATTATTACCTATTTCCAGCTCTGTTAGACTGCTTGTTCCTCCTATCTCTCTTAGCTGTTCTATGGCACTATAACCCACCCTGTCACTGAAATCCACCCTCATGCCTTCATTAGCTCTTGACTTCCCCATTTTGAGCTCTATAACCTTGAGGTCACCCAAAGTTCTACTGCCTGCATCTTATTGTATGAAGTCTCCATCATTTCTTAGCTTGTGAATTTATACTGGTTAACAATTACTGAATTTTAAAATGTCCGTTCTGGTTTTCAAATAAAGCTGTGATATTATCCCACGCTGGTTCTATACTTTATCTATTTCAAATTGAGATACTTTCCGGATATCTTATGCTCTGGAATTCCCTCCTAAATGTCTTCACCCCTCCTATCTCTATTAATTCCTTTAAGAAACACCTTAAAACCTATCCATGTTTTTGATTGACTCTCAAAGAACTACAGATGTTGTAATCTAGACAAACACAATGCGCTGGAGGAACTTGGGTCAGGCAACATCTGTGAAGGAAATTGACAGGTGATGTTTCGGGTAGGTACCCTTATGCCTTAGTCTAAAAAAAGGGTAACGACCTGAAAGGTCACTTGCCAATTTCCTCCACATATGTTGCCTGACCCACCGAGTTCCTCCAGCAGTCTGTGCTTTGCCTAAGCTTTTGATTCTCCACCCTAATATGAAATTTTCGGCTATCTGTGTTATTGTGAACCAGTTAAAAATAAATAGCTTTTCCCAGAATTGAAATGCAAAAATTCCTTAATCGTCACATTAATTAAAAATAATGCAAAAGGAAGACATCAAATAGGTTGCCATTTCTATAAGGTTCTGAAATGGAGAGTAACTGAGTACTGATCAGGAAGGGCTAATATGTCCTTATGCTGTTTAGCTTCAACTACTTGTTTAAAAACATTATTCTAAGGCACTTTAAGATTATTTTTCAACATTAAAGTCTCTATATGAATGGGACTGTTTTATTTACCAACAAGACACTTGAAAGTGGTCCACTATGCATAAAAAATCATTGATGTGGGAAAAGCATGTTCAATATTTATTTGCTAGAGTACAGCTGTGTTTGATACCTTGCCATTGTTGAAGTGTAAACTAGAGCAGTAAGTCTTGGGTAAACATTTCTTGCCAATTCCTGTTAGAAAATCAGGATATTAATCACTTACGGAAATGATTTTCTTATTACACATTTCCCCACCCAGACAAACCCAATTCAAGTACACTCAGGGTAACTTTGTTGTCACTGGCACGCACTTACTAAGATTAAACCTTTCATTTCTTGATCAGTATTTAATTACGCTCTATCTCCAAACCTTGTGGGTAGGGTGGAACCAACCTATTTGATGTCTTCCTGGTATGTTGCAATGTTTTTAATTTGTCTGAAGATGAATGAATTTTTGCATTTCAGTTCCAATAAAAACGACTTATTTTTAACTGGTTCACAATAATTCTAAAAGCACAAACATTCAAAACCCAATGCAAAATGAATTCCCTATTGGTCATGAATTATAACAAATTGGGATAAAATGGCATAATTATACAAACATGTAGGGTAATCATGACTGACAAAACCATGTTTAAAGAAAAATGTCCCAAAAGCAATGCCACTTGCCAAGCACACTGCGAGGACAAAATTATATGATTATCTAAAAACTGGGTTTCATCATCTTCAGGTAATCATGTGTACAGGGACTTCTTCAAATGCCTAGAAAGAAAATATGAAATGTAGCAAAATCCATTAAAATCACAATATATTATTGCACACACATTCAGACCCTAAAACATGGACTTGTGTGGTTCCCATTAGACACTAGTATCTGCCAAATGAATCACAGGGATGAGAGTCACCACCATCGTGTTCAGGAACAGGTACTTTCCTTCAAACATTGGGTTCTTGATCCTATCTTAATCCTATCTGCAACAAAACAGAAGTCTACGGACCAGCTGTTACATTGCCATGAACTTGTTTCTAATTATGTTGTTGCAATAATGTTTTGTTTTACACAGTCTTTTTTCTTGTAACTGTCTTATGTATAATTTGTTTAGTGTGTTGTCTGAGTTTCTATACCTGTGATGCTGCACAAGCAAGCTTTTCATTGTACATTTATCTCACCATAATTGTGCATATGGTAGTAACCTCAACTTGACTGAGACACTATTTAAAGTATGCATGGATCAGAAAAGACTACCATGAAGGTACACAAAATACCTGGGAAAGGGGTGACATTCGGGTATTCTGCATGTCAGGGTTCTAAGAAAGTTATCATCTCACCTGATTGACTCCCTGGGAGAGATTGGCCCCCAGCTATGGAGAAGTGCAGGATGATCAAGGTGAACTGCACATGGAAAGTGCCTGGGTCAATTTCCCAATGTAAAGTACTCAGAAGTTTAGTTTAGAGTTACAGTGCGGAAACAGGCTCTTCGGCCCACCGAGTCCACACTGACCAGCGATTCTCGCATATTAACACTACCCTACACACACTAGGGACAATTTTACATTTATATCAAAATCTGTACGTCTTTAGAGTGTGGGAGGAAACTGAAGATCTTGGAGAAAACCCACACAGGTCACGGGGAGAATGTACAAACTCATTACAGACAAGCAACCATGGTCAGGATCGAACCCGGATCTCTGGCGCTGTAAGGTAGTAGCTCTACTGCTACGCAACCGTGTCGCCCTAGTGATTTCTTCCATGCAACTTTCACATCGAAGGTAAGTATAAATGGGTTTTGTTTCTAGACTTGTGACCTTCTACTAATAATCAATAACCATGAGGTGGCAAAGAGTGGCTTGGGGTAACATTTATTGCATTTGGTCCCTGCATGGGGAAATGTTTCAACCTCAATCAGCTCTTTATTATATCATACCAGTTTATTCATAAACCTATTGCATAAATATACTTTGAAATTCATGCGTTCACACTGTGCAGTAATCTGTGCCAATTCAAGATTATGCATAACACGCGGTTGACTGTGATATTACGATACCTACTAGTTGAACGATAAGTACAAGGTTCTGATGGCTGTGTTTATTTTTTTCTCAGAGAGATGAGAGATCTTGGATGTTTCCTTTATAACAGATATGGTTAAAGGGCGATGTAATAGAGGTGTTCAAAATTGAGAACTTTCATTGTTGTAACAAGGAGAAATTGTTTCTACTGGGAGGAAGGAGAGTGAAAGGAGGGGACAGATTTAAGAAACGTTACTGAAGTCTAAAGCATGATTAATGATATTATTTACAGTTTCGATCATATTACCCATGTTGATGTAAGGAAGCATCTTCAATATACCTTTCAGAGGTAATTAGATATAAACTTGAAAAGTCAAAGGGAAAAATATAAGTGTGCAACTTAGAGGATATTTTATCAGAGAACTGTCATGTGTGATAGACCACATGTCCTCATTGTGTCTCACTGCATGATAATGCGAATGAATGGATGTTAGTGCAGCAACGAATCTAGGCAAATGCAAAATATTTATCTTTCCTACAGGAGTTGCAGAATTTTAGAACAACATTCAAGTAGACACCCTTCAATACTCATTCCTGTATCCTCACTGAAAATATTGTGATGTTGATAGCATACCTTTCATGAATCTCCATTCTCGGGGAGAGGGGGGGGGGGGGGGGAGAAGGGGAAGAAAAAACATGTTTGCATAACCTTTGCTGAATTGTTGCAAGTTCCTGAAGTTAGTTAACAGAATCAAATGCTTGAAATAAATCAATATTGTTGTTTCTACTGAAATATTTTGCCTCAATGGCATATTGAAGTATTTAAATTAATTTATTTAAGAGGTTGTAATAAATTTTGCATATCATTTGGACCAGTGGCAATAAATTCTTACTCTGGTGTCAGCTGAGAAAAAGGTTTTATTATAAGTGTCCTTCCCATAAATCTTGTTCGTATGGTAATACTTGCTAATGAAGAATTAGAAATGCAGTGTTGCAGGACCTTGACTCCATTATTAGTAAATTCAGCCTATGGGCCAGTGGTGTTTATGATCATCTGCTGTAGATTTTAAATATTGTTTTCGGTGGGCGGCGCGACTCTCGTTTGCAGCGGCCTCTGCAGTCCGTCTGTCTTTTTATTATTTTTGTCTCGTTTTTATGTAATTTTTTATTCTTTTTTTTGTCGGGGTATGTGTGTGGGGGGGTGGGGGTGGAGGGGGGACTTTAAAATCTTTCCCCTGCACGGGAGACCTGACCTTTTCTTTGTCGGGTCTCCGTTGTCGTTGGGGCTGGGCAACGTGGAGCGGCCTCCAGCAGGAACGACCTGGGGCTCCAGTTGCGGAGCTGCGGACTACTCACCGTCACGGGGCTGGCCGAGTCCGGAGCGGGTGGAGCTGTGGTGGCAACAATCGCTGCTGCGACCCGACCCGACCCCCGGAGATTCGGAGGCTATAACCGCGGGTCTGGCGGACGGCAACACCGGAAGCCCGCGGGTCCCCTAGTGGGAGACCGCTTTTCGGGGCTTCCACAGCGGCGACTTCTCCTGCCCGAGTTGCGGGGTTGAAGAGCACCTGGAGCGAGGCTTTACATCACCGCCCCGCGCGGCTTGGAGTGGCCGCGGTCCTTTGCGAGCGCGTGCCGGGGCTCTAACACCAAGACCCGGTGCGCGACCTTGCATTAACCGGTGTGGCTTTAATGGCCGTGGGATAATCACCATCGCCCGCCGGGGGCTTTGACTTTGACTCTGACATCGGGGGGGGGGGGGGGGGGGGGGGAGTGCAGTGGAGAGATAAGTTTTTTGCCTTCCATCACAGCGCTGTGATGGATGTATGTGTAAATTGTGTTGTGTCTCGGGTCTTCTTCGTTTTGTAATGTATGGCTGCAGAAACGACATTTCGTTTGGACCTCAACGGGGTCCAAATGACAAATTTATCCAAAAGACAAATTGTATTGTATTGTTTACAAGTAGAGAACTCCTAAGGAAATGTATGCAATTTTTTGAAAACTTTTATTTTACTCCAGACTGTGTTAACAGCCTAGACAGAGCAGATGTGGAGTGGATGTTTCCACTAGTGGGAGAGTCTATGACTAGAAGGCACAGCCTTCCGAATAAAAGGACACATCTTTAGAAAGGAAATGAGGAGGAATTTCTTTATCCACAGGGTGGTGAATCTGTGTAATTCATTGCCACAGACAGCTGCGGAAGCCAAGTCTTTGGGTGTTTTAAAGTGGCGATTAATAGGTTCCTGATTAGTAAGGGAGTTAAAGGTTACACGGAGAAGGCAGGAGATGTGGTTGAGAGAAGAAGATAAAACAGCCATAGTTGAATGGTGGAGTAGACTCGATGGGCCGAATGACCTAATTTTGCTCCTGTAACTTATTATGAACATCTGTAAATTTTCTGAGGAATTGCTTGCTTCATGAAGTTTTGAATGTTTATATTTCCAGGCCGCATATGCACTGGAGATCTACTGTACAATAGATAATGGGACAAGGTAGAGATAATGTTTTGGATCCTTCTGATGCCAGGACCATCCAGGTAATGGGAAGATGGGAAAGAATATTTTATCTCCTTTTGATGTGAGTGAAGATGCAAGAGGGTTTCAGTTTATTTATTGTCACGTGTACTGAGGTACAGTGAAAAGCTTTTGTTCCATGCTAACCAGTCAGCAGAAAGGCAATACATGATTACAATCAATCCATTTACACTGTGTAGATACATGATAAGGGAATAATGTTTAGTACAAGGTAAAGCCAGCAAAGTCCAAGGATAGTCCGAGCATCATCAAAGTGATAGATAGTAGTTCAGCACTACTCTCTGGTTGTTAAGGATAACAGTTGGAAAGAAACTATCGTTGAATCTGGCGGTGTGCGTTTTCCCACTTTTATACCTTTTGCCTGTTGAACTACTAGGTAAAGAAATCAATATTAACCCTTGGGTTGTAAGCTGCTGTTCCTCAATTTGCGTTTGCCTCACTCTGACAATGGAGGCCTGGGATAGAAAGGTCAGTGTGGGAATGGGAAGGGGAATTAAAGTGTTTAGCAACCGGGAGATCACGTACGTCCAGGCAGACTGAGCGAAGGTGTTCAGCGAAACGTTCGCCGGGTCTACGTTTGGTTACGCCGATGTATAAGAGTCCACATCTTGAACAACGGATACAGTAAATGACGTTGGAGGAGGTGCAAGTGAACCTCTGCCTCATCTGAAAGGACTGTTACAGAGTTGAGGGAGGAGAACATATTGTTCTATGTTCTATGGGAGGCATAGATATGGAAGAATGTCATTTCCCTTTTCCAAAGGTAGAAATGTCAAACGATAGAGGGCATAGCTTTAAGGTCAGAGGGGAGAGGTTTAAAGAGTAGTAACATTTAAGAGACTTTTAGATATGTAGGAAATGGAAGGATATGGATCGGGTCAGGCAAATAAATTAATTTAACTTGGCATCATGTTCAGCAAGGACATTGTGGGCTCAAGGACTTGTTTCTGTGCTGTACTGTTCTATGTTGTATGTAATTTGAATTATTTCCATATAAAATTTATATTCTTCAGCATGCCAATGTTTCTCTTCTCATTCCAATCCTTTTTCTTTAACTCCTTGCTAGATACAATTTCTCTGGTATTATTTCGCTTCTGATATTTCATTCAATATGCTTTTATACATTGAGATTTTTCCCCGTGAATGTTGGCAGACTTTACAACCACTGCATTCCACTGGAACAGACAGAAATCTGATCTTCATGAATCATTCTCACACACACACACACACATCTAGCCAAAATTGCTGGACAGTGGAGGAGAAGAGGACCTTGGGTTGTTTCCATCAAAGATCCTATAGCGGAGCAAGATAGACCACTCCTGCTAAATGCAGTAGGCTGACGTGTAGTACGCAACGGAGTACGGAACGTGGGCCTTTTTTTCATCCATTTCAGTAACCCGACCCGACTCGCAGTGTAATCAACGTTGCAGGGGCACAGTTTGTGTTAATAAATTATCAAGTCAAGTCACGTTTATTTATATAGCACATTTAAAAAACAACTCTCGTTGGCCAAAGTGCTTTACATTTGTTATAAGAATAGTATAAACAAACAAACTACATACATATATACATATAGCCCTATAACAGTACAAAATTATAATTCTGAAAATGAGAAGATTTTTACCAAAAAACATTTATTTTTACGAGGATGTTTCCGTAACCGGCTTCCGTCTCCGCACTAGTATCTTTGCTCCGCTATGGGATCTTTGGTGCGGAGACGGAAGCCGGTTACGGAAATGGGACCGAAAATTACCCATGAATCTGCCCATGACCGTACTATGTCTTTTTCGTCGAGTGATCTATCTTGCTTGCTATAGGATCTTTGGTTTCCATCATTCTGCGCACTGAAATCAATCTGTTCCATGGTTATCATTGAACGAGCCTGAAGGATATGAACCAGTGAAGCAAGAACCACAGATCTTGATTGCAGCTGAAAATCCTTGGTTATTGAATTAATCTACTGAACCTCAGGATAGCGAAAGATCGATATACCCACCAATCTAACTATCACGTCACATGCGAAGATTATTGATCATTCTTTCAATTAAATGATTAAACCTAAGCACCAGCACCATGAGTAATGGCCAAAGGCATCAGATAGTTTTAAACAGAAATCTACATCCAGTTTCACAATTTTAAAGATGGTATAATTTCATCTTATAAAACAGTAAATGCTGGAAACATCCAGTAAATCAGACAGTACCCGTGAAAAGAGAAAAAGAGTTGATGGTTCAAGTTGAAGATACTGAGTTACCAGCATTTTTTTTTAAATTTCATATTTCCAGCATCTGCAGTTTTTAGATTTTCATTCACCGTGGCATGTCCTTTATTTTGTACGGGCTACAATTTGTTCAAAGTTGGTTACAAATCATTTGGAAAAAGAGCTTTCAATAGATGTGTAGGAAGGAATTGCAGATGCTATTTTAAACTGAAGATAGACACAGAATGCTGGAGTAACTCAGCGGGACAGGCAACATCTTTGGAGAGAAGGAATAGGTGACATTTCGGGTCCGAAGAAGGGTCTCGACCTGAAACGTCACCTATTCCTTCTCTCCAGAGATGCTGCCTGTCCCGCTGAGTTACTCCATTTTGTGTCTATCTTTGAGCTTTCAATAGTTTAGCAAGTCAAGTCATTAATCTTGTTTTAAATCCTTTGTCACTCTCCAAAGTAAAGGAAATGGAGTGGAAAATGTTTTAAAAATCTCGCTGAGATTGTGTAGGCCTTGGGTGAGTACATTTGGAGTAATGTGTGTAGTTTTTGGTCTCTGAACGAGGAATGGCGTGTGTCTTCACTGTCAGTGCAGCCAAATTGATTGTTATGATAGGTGAAAAGACAGGAAATTTGATATAAACTGATAGAAGTTTAAAAGAATGAAAGGTGATCATTTTAATTCTAAGAAATTAGCAGAGGCCAATGGTTTATTCCTCAATCTGGGGAATATGGAACTAGGGTCATTGTCTGAGGCGAAGATGTTGGCCATTTGAGCTGAGTTGATGAACCTCTGTACAGAGAGCTGTAAATCTTTGAAATCTCTCCCTGAATGCTGTGGTTGCTCTTTTAATCCTAAATTAATATCAAAACTAATTTTGGACCATGGGCTTCACATCTCCAGGGACCAAGATTTTATCCTGACTACAAGGTGTCCATGTGGAGCCTACATTTCTCCGTGCTCTGTTTTTTCCCCGCATCTCAAAGATGGTGCAGTTGGATTAACTGGCCACTGTAAATTATAGTAGTTCAGGTAAATGGTAAAAAAGAATCAAAGAGGAATAGATGGATGTGAGAGGATAAAAGAGGATCACAGGAACATCAGAATGGGATTGATGGGATATTGTGCATCCAGAAAATATTCAGACCCTTCTTTTTCCACATTTTGTTACGTTACAGCCTCATTCTAATATTCATTAATTTTTTTTAATTTTTATCATCAATCTACTTCTCTGTAAAGCACTTTGGCTTCAACGTGATTTGATTTAAAAGTGCTATATAAATAAAAATAATAAATAAATAAATAAAAATTACTTACTTTAGCGAGTTTAGACATTAGGGTGTGCAATTTTTTTTCTTTTGGAACGGAAATAAAGGAGGCACCCGAGTCGAAAAATAAAGCTAAATTTTAACGATGTGTGTTCTACTCGCGTGGCGCTAGAATGAACGGTTACAGAAAAAACCCGCAAATAAACTAACGCGCTCATGTGACCCCGCCAGCCAATCGCGCGAGTTCGATCTTAACAGGGTCATCACAAGGTGTCGCTACAGGATCCCCCCCCAGAACCCGAGGTACGGAACCGAGCGGGAGGCCGGAAACGGTGACCGGAACGTGTGGTAACAACAGACGGATCGGGCGATACAGGGGGGGCAGGCGGAACAAAACCAGGGGACCGTAATAGTGTGGGAGTAACAGAAGTAACCGGTGCGGGGGAAACAGGCACAACAAGAGCCACCGGATCAGCCAGCGGACGGCCTCTACGCCGAGGCTGTGCCACCACCACCAGGCTGTCGACGTCCACGTGAACCGGTTTGAGCCGGGTGACGGAGACGATCTCCTCCCGGCCCTCAACGTCCAAGACGAAAGTCGCGATGTCAGGGCGCAACACCCGGAATGGACCTTCGTAGACACGCTGCAGTGGGAACCAGTGCGAATCCCTGCGGACAAAAACAAATAAGCAGTTCTGAAGGACCGGCGGCACGTGGACCGGGGCTGTCCCATGCCGCGAGGTAGGCACAGGAGCCAGGCCGCTCACTCGCTGCCGAAGACTCGCCAACACCGCCAGGGCAGATTCCAGCTGCCCTTGAACCGCAGGGAGGAAATCCCCGGGCACTCACAAAGCCGAGCCGTACACCAACTCGGCGGACGACGCATCTAAGTCCGCTTTGGGGGCCGTGTGGATGCCTAATCGCACCCAAGGCAGCTGGTCGATCCAGTCCGGACCCGTGAGCCGTGCCGCTTTGAGGTGGCGGTGGAACCGCTCCACAAGCCCGTTTGCCTGGGGGTGATAGGCGGTGGTGTGGTGCAACTGTGCCCCGTATAATTTTGCCAGTGAATCCCACAACGAGGAAGTGAAAGGTAGAAATTTCTGCCGGAACCCCAAACCTAGCAATCCAATTGGCCGCAGGGGCCCGGGAACAAGACGCGGCGGAGGTTTCCGAGAGCGGAATAGCCGCAGGCCACCTCGTGAATCGATCCACGGAGATGCGTGGCACCGCGGGACGGTGGCAACGGGCCCACCAAATATACATGGACGTGTTGGAAACGGCCCGAGGGAACTGCAAAGTCTTGCACCGGGTCCGCACATGCCGTTGCACCTTGGATGTCTGGCAGGGGATGCAGGCTCTAGCCCAGGCCGCGACCTGTTTAAGGAGGCCGTGCGAGACAAATTTGTCCGCCACCAACGTGGAAGTCACCCGGATTGAAGGGTGGGCCGGGCTGTGGATGGTGTCGAAAATCCGACGGCGCCAACCCACGGGAACGATGGGACTGTCGGGTTGGATGGGGAGCGTCGATGCACAGCTATTTTCAGGTCCCTCCAAAGATGTTCCATCAGATTCAAGTCTGGACTCTGGCTGGGCCACTCAAGAACATTCACAGACTTGTCACGAAGCCACTCCTGCGTTGTCTTAGCTGTGTGCTTAGGGTCGTTGTCCTGTTGGAAGGTGAACCTCCGCCCCAGTCTGAGGTCCAGAACGCTCTGGTGCAGGTTTTCACCAAGGATCTCTCTGTACTTTGCTCCATTCATCTTTCCTTCAATCCTGACTAGTCTCCTAGTTCCTGCTGCTGAAAAACATCCCCACAGCATGATGTTGCCACCACCATGCTTCACCATTGGTATGGCATTGGCCAGGGGATTTGGCGGTGCCTGGTTTCCTCCAGATGTGATGCTTGGCATTCAGGCCAGAGTTCAATCTTGGTTTCATCAGACCAGAGAATCTTGTTTCTCATGTCTTTTGGCAAACTCCAAGCGGGCTGTCATGTTCCTTTTACTGAGGAGTGGCTTCCATCTGGCCACTCTACCATAAAGGCCTGATCGGTGGAGTGCTGCAGATATAGTTGTCCTTCTGGAAGGTTCTCCCATCTCCACAGAGGAACTCTGGAACTCTGTCAGGGTGACCTTCAGGTTCTTGGTCATCTCCCTGACCAAGGCCCTTCTCCCCCGATTGCTCAGTTTGGCCAGGCAGCCAGCTCTATGAAGAGTCCTGGTGGTTCCAAAGTTCTTTGGAACTAAGAAAGATGGAGGTGACTGTGCTCTTCGAGACCTGTAATGCTGCAGAAATTGTTTTATACCCTTCCCCAGATCTGTGTCTCGACACAATCCTGATTCGGAGGTCTACGGACAATTTCTTCATTGCTTGGTTTTTGCTCTGACATGCACTGCCAACTGCGTGACCTTATATAAACAGGTGTGTGCCTTTCCAAATCATGTCCAATCAATTTAATTTACCACTGGTAAAGTTGCAGAAACATCTCAAGGATAATCAATTGAAACAGGATGAACCTAAGGTCAATTTTGAGTGTCATAGGAAAGGGTCTGAATACTTATGTATATGTGATATTTGTTATTCCTTTTTAATCACTTTGCAAAAAATTCTAAACAGCTGTTTTCACTTCATTCTTGGGGTATTGTGTGTAGATTGATGATTTAAAAAAAATGAATTTAATGCATTTTAAAGTAAGGCTGTAACATAACAAAATGTGGAAAAAGTGAAGGGGTCTGAATATCTTCTGAATGCACTGTACCTCAAATTGTCAAGGACTGACAGATTCTACATTGTTAAAATAAGGTAATTGACAAATACTGATTGAGAAGGAGATTTCCATAATTGTAAATGAATGGCCATGAAAGCCAATTAGGCTGTTTAACCATTTCCCCTTTCAACTTATGTTACTTGCTTAAATTGTTACATACAATTAAGTTTTTGTTGATGTGTGGGAGATGGTGTCAATGCCCACTAGATCTAGTAGAAAATGAGTGTAGAGATAGCAGAGGATTTCTTGGAAAGTGAGGCAAAGCTGCCATCACTGACAGATGTTCCGAATATTGGCATAGTGCAGATAAAAAAAACTGCATATTTTACAATTATTCATTTTTAAAACTCCTGTCCTCCCACATTTCTTTATTGTGCATGCTGAATTAAACAGGACACACAGTTTGTGGCCTGTGCCAGAGTTTCTTTAACTTCAAACATGATATCATTAAATTGTAATCAGCTTGTTCCGTGATTCCAAATTTATAGGTTGGTTTGCCACTGGCCTGGGCTTGTACTAACTCCTGACTTGCTGCATTTGGAAGATCAGAAAACTCGTCTTGGCTTGTCCAGAGTATCTTTAACTTCTGGTCTTCAGGCACCATGAATGTGCATTCAGTATCTAATTCATCAGACAAATCCTAGAGGAAAAATAGGAAATAAGAGTGATTGGAAGTCACAAATAAGAATGCCAAGTTCATCTTTTATCTGCACTCTTGGAAGGTCATAAAGTCATAGTGATACAGTGTGAAAACAGGCCATTCGGCCCAACTTGCCCACACCAGCCAACATGTCCCAGCTACACTAGTCCCATCTGCCTGCGTTTGGACCATAACGCTCCAAACTTGTCCTATTCATTTACCTGTCTAACTGTTTCTTAAACGTTGGGATAGACCCAGCCTCAACTACCTCCTCTGGCAGCTTGTTCCATACACCTACCACCCTTTGTGTGAAAAGGTTACCCTTCAGATTCCTATTAAATCTTTTCTCCTTTGCCTTGAATGTCCTCTGGTCCTCGATTACCCTACTTTAGGCATGAGATTCTGTGCATCTACCTGATTTATTCCTCTCATGATTTTATACACCTCTATAAGATCACCCCTCGTCCTCCTGTGCTCCAAGGAATAGAGACCCAACCTACTCAAACTCTTCCTATAGCTCAGACCCTCTAATTCTGGCAACATCCTTGTAAATCTTCTCTAAACCCTTTCAAGATTGACAATATTTTTCCTATAACATGGTGCCCAGAACTGAACACAATACTCTGCGTTCTCAACCAATGTCTTAAAAATCTGCAACATGACCTCCCAACTTCTATACTCAAGGTGTTTCTATATCTTCTGCAGAGCAGCTTCAGCTTCTTAAAAATACTCGGATTAGCTCTTAAAGCTTTTTGAACAGTGCTAACCATGCCATCCTATATGATCACAGAATCATGTCAAGTTGAGTTTATTGTCATATGCACAATAAACAAGTGAGATATAGGTATAATGAAAATCTTGCTTGCAGCAAGATGCATCCAGCAACCAGTATATTCAGACAACAGTCAAAAACATAAATTATACATAAATTAAAATAGACTCCAGGTTAATCCCACAGCTTATCATCTTGATTACAGGTTAACGATTTTTAAAATATGGCAAGGGCTTCTGTTTCTACCACTGTTTAGCATAGTGAAATCTGTCTGTGTCCCACCATTCACTGGGCGAAATATTTTTCCTCAGCACTTTAATTTTTCTTTCAATTAATTTACTATACATATCCCTCGTTTACTGACATCCCTGCTAGGAAACTAGGTGTAGGGGCAGGTAGTGTAGAGAAATCAGGGACTATCCAGAAGGACTTGGATAGGTTGGGAGAGTGGGCAGACAAGTGGGCAGATGGAAAATAGTGTAGCAAAGTGTGGAGTCATGCATTTTGGTAGTAGGAATAAAGGCATGGATTATTTTCTAAATGGGGAGAGAATCCAGAAATCGGCGGTGCAAAGGGACTTGGGAGTAAATCTGATAGTCGAATCGCTGGAAAGAAAGCAAATGCAATGCTAGCATTTATTTTGAGAGGGCTTGGATACAAAAACAGGGATGAAATGCTGAGGCTCTATAAGGTGCTGGTCAGGCCACATTTGGAATATTTTCGGCACTATATCTGAGGAAGGATGTGCTGGTTCTGGAAAGGTTCCAGAGGAGGTTTACAAGAATGATCCCAGGAATGAGTAGGTTAACATATGATGAGCGTTTGACAGCACTGGGCCAATACTCGCTGTAGTTTAGAAGAATGAGGGGGGACCTCATTGAAACGTACAGAATAGTGAAAGGCTTGAATGCAGTGGATGTGGAGAGGATATTTCCACTAGTGGAAGAGTGTAGGATTATAGCCACATAATTAAAGGACATTATTTTAGGAAGGAAATGAGGAGGAATTTCTTTAGCCAGTGGGTGGTGAATCTGTAGATTTCTCTGCCACAGAAGGCTGTGGAGGCCTAGTCAGTGGATATATTTAAGGCAGAGATAAATACATTCTTGATTAATACAGGTGTCAGAGGTTATGTGGAGAAGGCAGGAGAATGAGGTTAGGAGGGAGAGATAGATTAGCCATTATTGAATGGCGGAGTTGACGATGGGCCGAATGGCCTAATTCTGCTCCTATCACTTTTGATCTTATGAAATAAGGTCCAATTTCATTTACCCTGTCAGGACATCTCATAATTTAAAGCACTTCAACTAAATCTTCCATTAGTCTTTTGTTCCAAAGTAAAGAAACTCTAGCTTGGCAATCTCTCCCCTAACTACAATTCTCTTCACGTTCCCTAGTGCTGCCACATCCTTCCTGTAATGTGATGACCAGAACACTATATATGGCTTGATTGATGTTATAGCATGATCCCCCTTACCTTCTTTGCATGTCTTGTCCATGAAGTATAAAAGGTATCTTCCCATAATCATGTATTCACTTGCCTTGTTTGCCTTTCCAAATGCATTGCCACACATTTCTCAATTCTGTAATTCCAACAAGTCAAGTTTTATTCGTCACTTGCACATAAAGTGCAGTGAAATGAATTTGCCAGCAGCAGTACAATAAAAAAGGAACACACAAAACACAATAAAAATTTAACACAAACATCCACCACAGCATTCATCACTGTGGTGGAAGGCACAAAGTTTGGTCAGTCCTCCTCCATTTTACCCCGTGGTCGGGACCACAACCCTCCGCAGTCGCCACTGCGGGTGTCCAGATGTGCAGACTAAGTCCAGGTAAGTCCTGAATCAGTGCTTCCCCACCGGAGACCGCGGCTTCAAGATGGTGTAGGCCGCAGGCCGGCGGTCAAAGATCTAAAGTCCCCGCCGCGCCGCAGCAGCCAGAAGCACCGCAGACCGCAGGGCCGGCGGTCGGAGCTCCTCTCCAGGGATCCCCGGCGAGGGATCCGGTTCCGGATGGTAAGTCCCCGCCGCGCCCTCGGTTAGAAGTAGGCCGCGGGCCGGCTGTCGGAGCTCTTCTCCTCCGGGGTCCCCAACGAGGGATCCCAGGCTCCGGACGCCGCGCCAGCTGGAGCTCCAGAGACCGCAGCTTCAGGCTGCCGCAGGCCAGCGAACGGAGCGCTCCTTCCCAGCGACCCCCGGCGAATCCGCGCTGCGCCTGCTGCTGAAGCCTCGGGCACGTCTCCGGGAAAGGCCGCAACAATCTTATGTTAGGCCACGGGGGAGGCGACATGGAAAAAGTTGCCTCTCTGTGGAGGAGGCGACCAAAGCGGTTTCCCCCTTACCCCCCCCCCCCCCCACACACAAGACACACTAAGAAACATTAAAAACACACATTGAAACACACTAAAAAAAACAAAAAAAGTAGAAAAAACTAACACGCTGCTGGCAGGGCAGCCGGCTTGCAGTGCCCCCACCGACCAAGTCCATATCACATAAATAACACAAACATTTTACCACAGTAACAATCCTCCATTCCTCCCGAAATTGCCTGCAGAAATAGATTATTGGAAAATAAGTCGGAGGGTGTGATATTTCCTCGCAATCTTTTTAAGATCTTGGTATACATTTTACCATGCCTTCCCTCTCCTTTGTTATCATCTCCAATACTTCAGTCTTCCTCCTTAAAGCCCTTTATTTTATCATCCTCATCTTCTCTGAAGACAAATACAAAATATGCATTAAGTACTTCACACAAACCTTCCAATTTGACACTCACATTGCTGTTTTGGTCTCTGAAAAGGCCTAATCCTTGTTGTCTAATTCTTTTACAACTCATGTATAATTGCACATTTTATGGGTCGCCTTTGGTTTCCCCTGCTATATTTTTCTGCACATCGCCTAATTGCCTTGCTGATTTTCCTTTGTGGAACGGTGTGACTGGTGGAGGGATCCTGATAAAATCTTATGTATAGTGATACTTGTATTGAACTGTATACAAAAATTTATTTCGCCGTACCTCGGTACATATGACAATAAATTACAATATTGATATTTGTCATAAACGGCTTTACCTCACTTTTTCAAAATAGTAATAACATATTATTTTGATAAGATAGACACAAAGTGCTGGAGTAACTCAGCGGGTCTGGCAGCATCTCTGGAGAAAAGGAATAGGTGAAGTTTTGGGTCGAAACCCTTCTTAGGGTTGCCTAGCCTGCTGTTACCCCAGCATTTTGTGTCTATTTTCGGTGTAAACCAGTATGCAGTTCCTTCCTACACATTATATTTACAAGATACATTTATTTGTCACATGTACCAATTGGTACAGTAAAATGTGTGGTTGCCATACGAATAATAGAGCACAGAACACGATAGTCTTTAACACAGACATCCCCACACACGGGATCAAAGTTTCCCACTGTGAGGGAAGGCTCCAAAATTCAGTCATCCTCCTCTGTTGTCCTCCCGTGGTCAGGGGTATCCCGAAGCCCCCTGCTGTCGCCGCTAAGGGCGGCCCGATGTTCAGGCCCGCTCGCCGGGGTGATGGAAGTCCGACGTCAGGACTGGAGGACATCCTCAGCGGCTTGGACATCCGAATCGGCCACCTCCTACCAGAGTCCGCGGCTCCCAAAGTCCACAGGCCGCGCTGGTCGGAGATTCAACGCTGGCGGCCCTCGGCAAAGGGCCCCAGGACTCCGCGATGTTGAAGTCAGCACCGCCCGTGCTGGAAGCTCTACAAACCACAGCTCCGATGTTGAAGCAGCAGGCCCAACCCTCCGGAGCTTCAACGGCGATCCAGGTAAGCAATCGCCCGCTCCGCGATGTATTCAGTGCTGTGCCGCCGCTGCTGAAGCTCTGGTCCGGGTCCCCGCCAGGAAAGGCCACGCCAATCCAAGTGGTAGGCCGCGTGGAGGGTGGCGAGGACGCGACTCGGAGAATAGTCGCGTCCTCGCCAGGAAGTGACTGGGAAACGGTTTCCCCCTTACCCTACCCGCCTCCCCCACATAGAAAAGCTGCCATCAATGCGGCGCCCCTAGTGTTTGTTCATATTTAAGACCTTTATTTAAGTCCTTTATTTCAGGTTAAACTAAATCATTTCAAGTCTTTATATAAACGTCTGCTACATTACATCCTCTCTACTCAGAAAGGCTCCTAACTAACAGATTATTATTTAAAAAGCAAAATGGAGACCCTTGAAATCTGAATCCGATACGGAAAATGCTGGAGATACTCAGCAGGTTGGACACCATTTGTGGAGAGAGAAACAGAATTAATATTTCAGGAGAATATATTTCTATGTCATTAATTAAATCCTCAATGCACAATACTAAATGTAAAATCAAATTTTCACTAGTTGATTCATCACTTTAATGACCTAGAAAACAATAAATTCATCCTCCATATTACTTATTTGTTGTACCCAATTTATATCTGTATTAAATTCCTCTGTCATCACTATATTCCCCTTGTTACATGTGTCCAATTAAACACATGCCCAACATTATCACTACTGTTTGGAAGGGCTATTGACAATTTACATCAGTGCTTTCTGCCCTTTGCTGTTTCGTAGATCCAACCAAACTGGTTCTACTTTTACTACTTGATTTCTGTGCTAGATTCGTTTCTCTCTGGCTTATTATCAGAACTGCCCCTCCAACTTTTCCAGGTGGCCTATGTCTTTTCAAAGTTAAGTAGCTAGAATACTTCATTCCCAAATTTGGTCATTTTGCAATCACCCTGTAATGGTTATGAGACATACACATTTTTGTGTTATTAATTCATTTATCTCGTTACAAATGCAGAATCCTTCACTGTTAACCTTCTGTTTTGCATATCTCATGGACAAAATGGTCAGATAACTTTCCCTTCCTACTGCAATATTTTATTGAAGTCTCGGACTCTAGCTCATCAACTCTGAGATGAAATTGCTCAACCTAAATTTCCACCGAAATTACATTGCATTGCACAAAGAATTTATGCATAGCTATTTATTATTATCACTTAAACTAATTGTGGTTCTCTGAACCTTTTGGTCCTACTTAACCTTGAGCTATAGTTTAGTTTAGAGATACAGCCCGGAAACAAGCCCTTTGGCCCACCGAGTCCACACCGACCAGCGATCCCCGCATACTAATACTATCCATCACACACTAGGGACAATTTTACATTTTATACCAAGCCAATTAAACTACAAACCTGTACGTCTTTGGAGTGTGGGAGGAAACCAAAGATCTCGGAGAAAACCCACGGGGAGAACGTACAAACTCCTTATAGACACACACCCATAGTCAGGATCAAACCTGGGTCTCTGGCGCTGTAAGGCAGCAATTCTACCGCTGTCCCACCGTGCTGCACTGTGATATCTCAAATTGAAATATGGGCTGAAGGATTCTTGACATTTATTATACATGGTTCAGAATCATCAATCATTTAAAAAACCTTGGGATAACAGTGTTATTGAAGGTGCTCATTTGTGGATGAGAAATGTAACCATAACCCTATTTGTTTGAACAAGTGCATACTAACTATTCCATTGCAAGAGAGTCAAGAGTGTTTAATTATCATATACTGCTAATGGAACAATGAAATTCTTACTAAGAGCAGCATAACTAGCGGGTAAGTGCAATACACGTAGATAATCTATAATAGACAACAATTCAAGAAATTAATAATCATAAAAACACAAAGTTCTTAGAGCAACTAAAGAGAGCCCATATGTTCATAGTTGAGATTAGTGCCGTGTAGTGTTCAAAAGTCTGATGGTTGTTGGGAAACTATTTTTGGAGCTGCTGGTAATGTTTTTCAGACTCCTATACCTTTTCCAATGGCAGGAGTGAGATGAGACAGTGGGCAGGGTGATGTGGGACTTTGATAATATTGGCTGTCTTGTTGAGGTAGCGCCTCCTATAGATCCCTTCAAGAGTGGGAAGGTCGGTACCTTCAAAGGACTGGGAATAAATGAATGAATAAGTTTATTGGCCAAGTGTTCACATACAAGGAATTTGCCTTGGTGCTCTGCCCGCAAGTGACAACATGACATACAGTGACAGTTAGGAATGACACATGAAACATTAATAATAAAACAAAATTGATTAAACATGTGAATTAAGTAAAATACCAGAGCAAAAGGAGACTACGGATTTTTGGTTATTGAGTAGAGCTACTACTCGTGAAAAAAAGGCAGACAAAAATGCTGGAGAAACTCAGCGGGTGGGCGGCATCTATGGAGCGAAGGAAATAGGCAACGTTTCGGGCTGAAACCCTTCTCCAGACTGGAAAAAAGCTGTTTTTATGTCTGGCTGTGGCAGCTTTGACAGTCCGGAGTCGCCTTCCAGAAGGAAGTGATTCAAAGAGTTTGTGGCCAGAGTGAGAGGGGTCAGAGATGATCTTACCCGCTCGCTTCCTGGCCCTTGCAATGTACAGTTCGTCAATGGAGGGAAGGTTGCAGCCAATAACCTTCTCAGCTGATCTGACGATTCGCTGCAGCAAATACTGCAGATTCGCTGATACCTTCAAAGGACCCGGAAATGTCCATCAGTATCTGTAATCCCCTTCGTTCCTGGGTGTCTGATTTGCTGAACCAGGCAGTGATGCAACGTCAATAAGCTCTCTACTGTACGCGTTCAAGAGAGTATCATCAACATACTGAATCTCCTCAGCTCCTTGATCTTGCTGACATTAAGAGCAAGGTTATTGTTCTAGCATCATTGAACTATCGCACTAGTTGAAGAATAATAACCATATTTCCAAAGCAATTTTTTAGCTGTTAAATATTCTTGATGTCTTGAATATCTAAAAACATTGTATTTTCTCTTTCTTTCTAACATGGTTTAAACTGTAATGTATTCATGCAGAATATTTTACTTCCATATTGGTAAACAGTCTATTCCATTGACCAGCAAACACAAAACATAGAACAGTACAGCACATGAATAGCTCCTTTGACCCACGATGTCTGTGTTGGTCATGACAATACTTCAAACTGCACAAGGTCTATATTGCTCCATTCCCAGCCTGTTCATCAATCTGTCTAAATACATTTAATATTACTAGCATTTAGAGGATGTTGCCAGGAATTGAAGGACTGGCCAATAGGGAGAGGCTTGGCAAGCTAGGACTTTATTCCTTGAAATGCAGGCGGCTGAGTGGTGCTCTTGTAGAGATGTAAAATATTATGAGAGGAATAGAAGGGGTAGAGGTGAATCGGACTGTACCCCAGCTTATGGAAGGACTGTTCAGAAGTCTGGTAATAGAACGTGAGAAGCTGCTGAGTCAAGTGTTCTGCACTTTCATGCTTGGACACAAAGTCCTGGAATAACTCAGCAGGTCAGGCAGCATCTCTGGAAAATGTGGATAGGTGACGTTTCGGGTCGGGTCCCTTCTTTCTCAGACTTTCAAGCTTATGTGTAGGAAGGAACTGCAGATGCTGGTTTATACTGAAGATAGACACAAAATGCTGGAGTAAGGCAGCGTCTCTGGAGAAAAAGAATAGGTGCTATTATGGGTCTAGACCCTTCTTCAGACTTGAGAGAGGGAAACTAGAGGTATGAAATCTCTTACTAGTGTAACAGTGTGGACGGGACATGTGTGGGAAGGAACTACATATGCTGGTTTAAGCCAAAGATAGACAAAAAACTGGAGTAACAGCGGGTCCGGCAGCCTCTCTGGAGTAAGGGAATTAGTGACGTTTCGGCTCGAGAATTGTAATGTAGATGGGACATGTGGGCAAGATGGGCCGAAGGGCCTGTTTCCACTCCGTTTGACTATTAATCTATACCTCTGCACCTCTACCTCATACCTTTAGTTTCTCTCTCCCCGACTCTCAGTCTGAAGAAGGCTCAAACCTACGTACTTCATACGCTGCAGGAGCAGAATTAGGCCATTCAGCCCATCAAGTCTACTCTGCCACTGATCTATCTTTCCCTCTGCTATCTTCTCCCCATAACCCCTGACACCCTTACTAGCCACGGTGGCGCAGCGGTAGTTGCTGCCTTACAGCGATTGCAGCGCCAGAGACCCGGTTTCTATCCCGATTACGGGTGCTGTCTATGTGGAGTTTGTACGTTCTCCCCGTGGCCTGCGTGGGTTTTCTCCGAGATCTTCGGTTCCTCCTAAACGTACACACACGGTTTGTAGGTTAATTGGCTTGGTAAATGTAAAAATTATCCCTCGTGTGTGTAGGATAGTGTTAATGTGCGGGGATCGCTGATCGGCGCGGAAGGGCTAGTTTCTAGAAGGGCACAGTATCTCTCAACTAAACAAAAAAAAAAAACTAGTCAAGAAATTATCCATATCTACAAAAATATCCATTTGACTTGGGCCTCTACAGCGCCCTGGGGAGAAGAAGGAATGTCCAGGGTGAGGGAAATCTGGGTCCGTTGTGAGGAAAGAGATCTCTCACCCATTCCTTCTCTCCAGAGATGTTCCGCTGAGTTACTCCAGCATTTTGTGTCTATCTTCGGTTTAAACCAGCATCTGCAGTTCCTTCTTACACAAGAGAGTTAGTGTCAGGAGTGGATGGGCCGTGGCCGGAGCTGGAGCTCTCAGCTCGCGTTGCCTTCGCCAGACGGTGACGGCGCGCGAGGGCAACTTTGCGCGAGGGGGTGGTGACGGCGCGCGAGGGCAACTTTGCGCGAGGGGGTGGCGACGCACGAGGCGGCGGTGGCGCGCGAGAGGGCGGCGGCGCTCGTCCTTCGCGTGAGTGGCTACGCGGCTGTGACGTCAGCGAATGTGCGTGTGCGCGCTCGCCCGCCCGCTAACGCGCGTGCACGAGAAGCGAAGCGACCGAAAGAAAGTTGTTGGCGGCGGCGCTAAGTTAGCGGCCGCCATTCTGTGTTGTGTCTGGAGTAAGACATCCGGGTTGACAGGCCTGCGACTACGCGAGAGACCACCTTTTTCTTAAAACTTGAGAACGAGAGTGTTGGCATTTGTTTGCCGGTTATAGCCGAGATCCGGTGTTTCCGTGCCCGGCCGCGATGCGAGAGATCGAGGAAGGAAGCGGCGAGGACAATAACAAGATGCAAGTCGGCGGCGAGAAGAAGGGGTGAGTGCGCCAGTGTCCGGCGGCGGGGCCTCTTGCTGCCCGAGGGGGTGCAGGCGGATCGGATTCAGCCCGCCAGCTGTCCGCATCGCCGGCAGTAGAGGCAGGGATTGCAGCTGGAGATCGCCCCAGGCCCCGTGTCGCCATTTTGTGAAGCTGAGTTTGAGTTGCGCTGGACTAGGGGCGGCGGAGGGCGCTCTGCGGCCGCCTCTCTCGCTGCTATCTGGCCTGCTCTCTCTTGACCTTGGGCCGCTTGGTCCAAAGGACTCGCTTTGCTATCTGGTTTTAGTCGGCTCCGGGATAACAACCGAACTTCACTCAGTCTCAAAGTTCAGGATGGACCGTACTTTCTCGCTTAGATTTCGGTTTATGTCTTTTGCAGTCCGGCGCTTTTTTGTTGTTGTTGTGAGCTAGAGTATTTGGGTCATTTTTTTTGATGGATTTGTCAGCATCTGGGACATTTGTGTGTTGAAATGTTTGTGATTTGAACGCATTTTACAGCTTTGGTTAAATGTCGCAGTGATCGCGGTGAAATTATAGTTAGTCATCCAGGTTAGTTGTATGTTCTCTTTAAAATTTAATAAGCTTTATTTTCTGGGCATGGAGAAGCGGATCGGATTTCCGCTCGCCAGAGGAGACCATTTCGGTCCGCCGAGTCTATGCCAGTTTACAAACCAATCCACTAACCTTTTTTTCTTCGCATTCCCATCAACTCTCTTCTACTACTCGCCGACACAGCACTTGATAGTACCCAGCAAATCTGAATGATATTTAAAAAAAAACTCACAAGAAGATAGACACAAATGCTGGAGTAACTTAGCGGGACGGGCTAAGGAATAGGTGACGTTTCCAAGAAGGGTCTCGGCCCGAAACGTCACCCATTCCTTCTGTTCAGATATGCTGCCTGTCCCGATGAGTTACTCCAGCATCACGTGTCTACCTTCGGTGTAATCCAGTTCCTTCCTACACTAAAAAAAAATCGCAGATCTGTTCGTGGAGGGGTGGGGGCAATAATTTTGTCTACAACATGTTTACTCTGTTTAATTATAACAAGGGTGATTGAGATTCCTTAGTTTTGAAAATATTGACTGGTTAAACTAGAGATTTATTAAAGTGAGATTATTGACGGGTGACATAAATTTGAAAAGATCTTGAGTAAAGTTGCTATATGATAATAAGTTATGTATTCTTAGAAGCAGGATGTCAAAACTATGGGTGTAGGAAAGAACCGCAGATGCTGATTTAAATCGAAGGTAGACACAAAATGCTGGAGTAACTCAGCGGGACAGGCAGCATCAAAGCTATGGGCATCTGCTGTATACTCGTGTCTTAAGCTAATACCAAAGCTCTTAAAGTATTTAACATTTGCTGGCACATCCAATTTGAACCTGTGAATGGGTTTCTAAAGAATTATTCAAAGTGGTGAATGAATCTTAAATCAGCAAATTTATTACAATTGTCGGTGTATCCGAAAACAAATAATTGATGTTTTACGAGGAGGTGACAAAGCTGATCAATGAGGATAGGGGCAGTGGATGATGCTGTGTTCATGGATTTTAGTAAGGCATTTGATAAAGACCCTCATGGTGTGCTGACCCAGAAGATTAAGATGCATGGGACCCATGGTGACTTTGTCATTTGATCTCAGAACCCACTTACTCGTAAAAGGTCTCAGAACTCACTTACTGTAAAAGGCAGAGGGTTATGGTTGAAGGGTGTTATTCTGGCTGGAGGTCTGTGACTGGTAGAATTCCGTGCTGGGACCTCTGTTGCATCGATTATATATAGGTGACTTGGACGTAAATTTAGATGGGGTGGGTAGTAGGTTTGCGGATGACATAAATTGGTGGAGTTGTCAAAGTACAGTGGAATATAGATTAGCTACAGAAATAGGCATGGAAATTGCAGATGGAGTTTAATCTGAGCAAGTTTGAGATGTTACACTTTGGAAGGTTGGATGTAAGGGGAAAGTATACAATTATGGCAAGACTCTTAACAACATTGATGTACAGGGGGCTCTTGGGGTCCCAGTCTATAGCTCACTGAAAGTGGCAATGCATATATATCTGTAGAAACGGCATATGGTATGCATGAATTCATCAGTCAGGGTATGAGTTATCGAGGCAGGAAGTCATGATGCAGCTTTATAGGACTTTGGCTATACTGCATTTGAGATTAGAGATTAGAGATTCCTTTATTTGTCATTCAGACCTTTCGGTCTGAAATTTGGAGTATTGTGTGCTCTTCTGATCATCTCATTATGAAAAGGATGTAGAGGGGTTTACACATATGGATATGTTGAACATACTTGGATTGTTTTCTCTAGAATCTCAGAGGGGAGACTCGATAGGAATATATAAAATTATGGTGCATGGTTATAGGGGAGACAGTCATAGGCATAGATAGAGAAGATAGTCAGAACATTTGACCCAGGGTGGAAACATCAAGTTTTAAACATCATAGATTTAAAGTGAGAGGGGCAAAGTTTTAAACAGATGTGCGGGACAAGATTTTTACACACGCGGTAGGTGCCTGGAATGCAGTGCCAGTGGTAGTGGCATAGGCAGATATGATAGTGGCGTTTAAAAGGTTTTTAGATAGGCACGTGGATTTGCAGGAAATGGAGGAATATGGATCACATGCAAGCAGAGGAGATTAGTGTAACTTGAAAATCTTGTTTGCTGGAGCATCATTGGCATACCAGATCCAGGTTCGATCCTGACATCGTGTGCTGTCTACGTGGAGGTGGCATGTTCTCCATGTGACTGTGTGGGTTTACTTTGGGCACTCCAGTTTCCTCCCACATCCCAAAGATGTGCGGGTTCGTAAGTTAATTGGCCTCTGATATTGCCCATAGCGTATAGAAAGTGGATGAGAAAGTGAGATCGCATAGAATTAGTGTGAACGGGTCAGCCAAAAGGCATATTTTTTACGCTGTATTTAAACTAAACAAGGACTCAGACAAACACACAAAAACATAAAATTACACACACAAGGCAGTAAAAAGAAAGAAAATTGCAAACAAATAAGACATTAGTACAAAACAGAATTAAAAAAAAAAACAGGAGGAATCTGTAGAGTTCTGTTGTGAGGGAGAATTAGGGTTGCGCAGGTTTTTTCAACAACCTGATAGTTGTAGCAAAATAGCTGTTCCTAAAGCTGGCACTGTGCCCAATGGCATCAGTGAGAAGAGAGCATGGTCTGGATGGTGAGGATCCTTGCTGATGGATGCCACCTTCTTGAGGCAGTGCCTCATGCATGCTTTCGATGGTGGGGAGGGTTGTGCCCATGATGGATCGGGTATTCCCATTTTTACCAGAAGTTTGGTGTCATCCTTTGTCTTTTTCTTTGGATGGAGTGCTTCTTATGTGAGCATAAGTATAAATAGTTTGTAATGAAAATTAATACTCCCGTAGTAGATGAAATGTAAATGAGAATTTTGTTCATGAACATTGATAGTGCAAGATTTAAACAGATCCTCGGCATACAGTTTGTGATTATAAGAGTAGCTGCCTTTTTGTCTCTGCATTTTCTGATGTTAGAATCATCAGGTTTTCTCCTCAGCTGCAGTTCCTTTGCTAAATGTTGAACGGTGTTTTTGCACCTTGCCTTTTAGAATTGTTATTTAGACATTTTTTGAATCTATTTACTTCTAAGTAATAGGGATAGCACAGTGGTAGAACAGCTGCCTCATAGTGTCAAGGACCTGGGTTTGATCCTACCTGCATTGGGATTTCTCCCTGTGCTCCAGTTTCCTCCTATTTGCAGGTTTTGCAAATTTGAGACCTTTGGATGCATTTTCTAGCTCTTTGTTGAAAGACGTTGGTATTTGGGATGAGGTGACTTTTGTAAGCTTTTATTCATGATCCATTGAACACGAATCACTGGATCAGACCGTGGCTGATTTATCCATGATCAAGTTGAGGGATTACATGTACCCTGGAGTTACCATTGCCCCCTTTTTCTTTTTTCTCTCTTTGGTTCACCACTCTCTTGCATCAACCCACCCATTTCTTTTTGTAGGAGTACCGGGTCAATTATATTAGATAACCTGCTGTATCTAGGGGACTCAGTTGAGTTGATTTTGTCCTCTCGTCTGTGCTACCTGACCTGCTTGAATATTTGCAACAATTTCTGATCATGGATAAATGCAGCTATTTAGTCGCAGTGAAAGTCATCCAAATTATGTTTCAAGAATCCCAGTGTTAATTACGGCTCTCTTAGGCAAATTGCATCTAATATTTCTGTCCAAGAATTGAAGCTGTTCCACATAAGTAGCCCAGATAAAAATCACCTTTGGTGAGTAGCCTTTACTTGGAGTAGATCATTGTCTAGTTAAATCATTTTTTTCACATTGGATAAAGAACGTCATTTTTTTGTATGCGTGCAGTTAGAGCCGATGTTGAATTAGATTTTTTTAAGAGTGTAGTCTAGAATAAGATTTTTTTGTCTTGCATTTAAAAAGTGAAACAAAACAAAAAAGTTTTTTAAATTAGAACTTTCGTGACTGTTGGGGTTACCAAACTACGCCCATTCAGAATTGGCAAATCGCTATATAAATATTTGAGATACGGAATAAAGTTAGCAGTTGCATAACCTTTTATAGTTAATAAATTAACACATTTTTTCCCAACTCTCATTCATTGATGCATTTGAAAATGATGACATGACTTTGTATTACAGAAAATCACAATGTGGTGTTTTTCTTCGGGACTCTATCCTCTGTTAAGCCAAGAATTGCCTGTATTCCACAGGGATAGGGAGTGATTGATTATGGTTGTGATTGCTTTCTTTAGAATGCATGGGGGGTATATAATTGATACAGTGAATAGGAATGACCACATCACCATTTACAACGCAAGCCCAAATCTGAATGTTCCACAAAGAGAAGTTTCCGTCCCAATTCAGCAGCACCTCTGTTATCGAGAGGGTGCAAATTAGGTGAATGATGGAATGAATATTCCCTACTTGCTTCATGAGTGCTATTTAAACAATAATCAAAGTTTAACATCTTCAAGGCCAGAGCACTCCGTTTGTTGGATGTTCTGTCCAGCACTTTGAAAGTCCACTATTACCAGTGCAATAGCCCTGTGACTAGGGTCTACATGGTCTGCAAGATTGAATGCAGGCATTCACCAATACTTCTTTGGAAAAACTTTCCCAACCTGTGATCTTCAATGCCTAGAAGGGGCATTTTGGAACACTACCTCCTGCACGTTCCCCTCCACATATATTCAACACTGGGGGGAATTCTTTGCACCCACAGCATGGATTACCCCCCATTCACAAAAGCTTTTCAGATGTTCCCCTTTCCAATGACATGAAATGAAATATAGATGTCTAACATGGGATTTAAAAAAAATTACATCATGATCGTCATGTTTGTTAATTAATGCGTGGGCATATTTCACTTACAATTTAATTTGTACCTGGATTGCTTCTAGTATTGTAGCTAAACTTAAAGGCACAACTTGATCTTAAAACCTTATGAAGACTTGTGACCACCCATGGATGTTTTGGATTTTAACATTCCAGATTATATTATTTTTGAAAATTGTGGGGAAGGGATCCAATATTCTTGATGGGAGATTCACTAGTGCCACTTGGGAGGGTTTGAACTAGAGAGGCAGGGTTGGAGGGAACCAGAGTAGAAGGTGAGCACTGGACTGATTTGAAGGTAGCGATTAGGACCAGTAAGTCTCAATGGTGGTGCAGCTGGTAGAGTTGCTGCCTCACAATGCCAGAATCCTGGGTTCGGGTGGGGTTTGCAGATACTCCTGTGACTATGGAGGTTTCCTCTTGCTGCTCCAGTTTCTTCCCACATCCAAAGGTTGTCAGTTAATTGGCCTCTGTGTAGGTGAGTGGATGAAAATGTGGGATAACATTGAACGTGTGATCAATGGTCACTCTGCACTCTGTGGGTGGAGGGCCTGTTTCCATGCTATTAATCAGGGTGGATGTCACGGAAGAATTCCGGGAAGATATACCGAGGTGAAATGGCTGCGGAGATATGGTGTAATTCCTCCAATGGAATTATACCATAGGCCTCCCAATAGCCAGCAAGAGAAAGAGGAATAGATATGTAGATTGATTACAGAAAAGTGCAAAAGCAACAGGGTTGTCATAGTTGGGTTAAGTTCCCCAATATTGACAGGGACTTGCTCAGTAGGGTATATCCAAGAGATTTTCCTGAACTCGTATGTGGAAAGTTCAATTCGAGAATAGTGGAAGAGTGCCTCGGAATAGTGATCGCAGCTTTATAAATTTTAAGATAGTTATGAATAAGTACGTCTGGACCTTGGGGGAAGGTACTAAATTGGGGTATGGCAGATTACAGCAAGTTTACAGATGGGACAAAGATTGGTGGAGTTGCAGAGTGAGGAAGGTTGTCAAAGCAGGGTATAGATCAGTTACAGAAATGGGCTGAGAGATGGCAGTTAATCTGAGCAAATGTGAGGTGTTGGAATTTGAGAGGTCGGATGTAAGGGGCAAGACCCTAAACAGCGTTGATGTACAGAAGGATCTTGGGGTCCAAGCCCATGGCTCCATAGAAACATAGGTGTAGGAGTAGGCCATTCGGCCCTTTGAGCCAGCACCGCCATTCAATATGATCAAGGCCGATCATCTAAAATCAGTAACCCGTTCCTGCTTTTTCCCCATATCCCTTGATTGCTTTAGCCCTTTGTTAAATGTAACTCCCTCTTGAACACATCCAGTGAATTGGCCTCCACTGCCATCTGTGGCAGAGAATTCCACAGATTCACAACTCTCTGGGTGAGAAAGGTTTTTCCTCATCTCAGTCCTAAATGCCTACCCCTTATTCTTAAACCGTGACTCCCCGAACATCGGAAACATTTTTCCTGCATCTAGCCTGTCCAATCTTTTAAGAAATTTATATGTTTCTATAAGATCTCCTCTCATCCTAAATTCCAGTGTATACAAGATCAGTCAACCAATTATTTCATCATGTCAGTCCGGCATTTCTGGGAATTAACCTGGTGAACCTACGCTGCACTCCCTCAATAGCAGTAATGTCCTTCCTCCAATTAGGAGACCAAAATTGCACACAATATCCCAGGTGCGGTCTCACCAAGACCCTGTACAACTGCAGTAGAACCTCCCCGCTCCTATACTCAAATCCTTTTGCTATGAAAGGTAACATACCATTCGCTTTCTTCACTGCCTGCTGCACCTGCATGCCTACTTTCAATGACTGGTGTACCATGACACCCAGGTCTCGCTGCATCTCCCCTTTTCCTAGTCGGCCAACATTTAGATAATAGTCTGCTTTCCTGTTTTTGCCACCAAAATGGATAACCTCACATTTATCCACATTATACTGCATCTGCCAAACATTTGCCCACTCACCCAGCCTATCCAAGTCACCTTGCAGTCTCCTAGCATCATCCTCACAGCTAACACTGCCCCCCAGCTTAGTGTCATCTGCAAACTTGGAGGTATTGCCTTCAATTCCCTCATCCAGATCATTAATATATATTGTAAATAGCTGGGGTCCCAGCACTGAGCCTTGCGGTACCCCACTAGTCACTGCCTGCCATTGTGAAAAGGACCCGTTTACTCCTACTCTTTGCTTCCTGTTTGCCAGCCAGTTCTCTATCCACATCAATACTGAACCCCCAATGCCATGTGCTTTAAGTTTGTATACTAATCTCTTATGTGGGACCTTGTCGAAAGCCTTCTGGAAGTCCAGATACACCACATCCACTGGTTCTCCCCTATCCACGCTACTAGTTATATCCTCGAAAAATTCTATAAGATTCGTCAGACATGATTTACCTTTCGTAAATCCATGCTGACTTTGTCCAATGATTTCACCACTTTCCAAATGTGCTGCTATCCCATCTTTAATAACTGACTAGCAGTTTCCCCACTACCGATGTTAGACTAACTGGTCTGTAATTCCCCGTTTTCTCTCTCCCTCCCTTCTTAAAAAGTGGGGTTACGTTTGCTACCCGCCAATCCTCAGGAACTACTCCAGAATCTAAAGAGTTTTGAAAGATTATTACTAATGCATCCACTATTTCTGGAGCTACTTCCTTAAGTACTCTGGGATGCAGCCTATCTGGCCCTGGGGATTTATCGGCCTTTAATCCATTCAATTTACCCAACACCACTTCCCGACTAACCTGGATTTCACTCAATTCCTCCAACTCCTTTGACCCGCGGTCCCCTGCTATTTCCGGCAGATTATTTATGTCTTCCTTAGTGAAGACGGAACCAAAGTAGTTATTCAATTGGTCCGCCATATCCTTGTTCCCCATGATCAACTCACCTGTTTCTGACTGCAAGGGACCTACATATCTATAAAAACTTTTGCAGTCAGTTTTTATGTTCCCTGCCAGTTTTCTTTCATAATCTATTTTTCCTTTCATAATTAAGCCCTTTGTCCTCCTCTGCTGGTCTCTGAATTTCTCCCAGTCCTCCGGTATGCTGCTTTTTCTGGCTAATTTGTAAGCATCATCCTTCGCTTTGATACCATCCCTGATTTCCCTTGTTATCCACGGATGCACTACCTTCCCTGATTTATTCTTTTGCCAAACTGGGATGAACAATTTTTGTAGTTCATCCATGCAGTCTTTAAATGTCTTCCATTGCATATCCACCGTCAACCCTTTTAGAATTAATTGCCAGTCAATCTTGCCCAATTCACGTCTCATACCCTCAAAGTTACCTTTCTTTAAGTTCGGAACCGTTGTTTCTGAATTAACAATGTCACTCTCCATCCTAACGAAGAACTCAACCATATTATGGTCACTCTTGCCCAAGGGGGCACGTACAACAAGACTGCTAACTAACCCTTCCTCATTACTCAATACCCAGTCTGAAATAGCCTGCTCTCTCGTTGGTTCCTCTACATGTTGATTTAGATAACTATCCCGCATACATTCCAAGAAATCCTCTTCCTCAGCACCCCTGCCAATTTGATTCACCCAATCTATATGTAGATTGAAGTCACCCATTATAACTGTTTTGCCTTTGTCGCACGCATTTCTAATTTCCTGTTTGATACCATCTCCAACTTCACTACTACTGTTAGGTGGCCTGTACACAACACCCACCAGCGTTTTCTGCCCCTTATTGTTTCGCAGCTCTACCCATACCGATTCCACATCCTCGAAACTAATGTCCTTCCTTTCCATTGCGTTAATCTCCTCTCTAATCAGCAATGCTACCCCACCTCCTTTTCCTTTCTCTCTATCCCTCCTGAATATTGAATATTTTGTTATGCAACTTGCATAATGGCATGGCTACCACTGTGTAATTGACTGTGAATAAGCAGCTATATAGGCACAGAACCAAGGCTGAATTAGTTGGTGAGATGCATTCACTTACTCATTAAAATTTTTAAATAAGAACTGTAGATGCAGGAAATATCGAAGGTAGACAAAAATGCTGGAGAAACTCAGCGGGTGAGGCAGCATCTATGGAGCGAAGGAATAGGTGACGTTTCGGGTCGAGACCCTTCTTCAGACCGGTCTCGACCCGAAACGTCACCTATTCCTTCGCTCCATAGATGCTGCCTCACCGCTGAGTTTCTCCAGCATTTTTGTCTACCTCCTTACTCATTTTAATTAGATGGATTTTAGTTTTTAGTAGTTATTTCCTGCCAAATTTGCTGGAAAACTGAATCTCAATTTGCATTTTTAAGATCAACAAGGTGCTCTGTAACTGCGGACAGGATAATTTATTCACAACTTTGTCCCAATGTGTTAGATAAACGTGGGGGTATTTTGTATGTGTGTCTTACAGGTGATAGTGTGTTGGCAAAAGAAGATACAATACATATATAATCATGTATAAAATCATGAGAGGAAGAGACAGGGAGATACAGAGTCTCTTGACCAGAGTAGGTGAATTGAGGACCCGCGGATGTAGATTTATGGTGAAGGGGAAAAGATTTAATAGGTATAATAATTTTATAGCAAGAGGAATCGAATATAGGAGCAAAGAGGCCCTGCAGTTGTACAGAGCCTTAGTGAGACCACACCTGGAGTATTGTGTGCAGTTTTGGTCCCCTAATTTGAGGAAGGACATTCTTGCTATTGAGGGAGTGCAGAGTAGGTTTACAAGGTTAATTCCCGGGATGGCGGGACTGTCAAATGCTGAGAGAATGGAGCAGCTGGGCTTGTACACTCTGGAGTTTAGAAGGATGAGAGGGAATCTCATTGAAACATAAAAGATTGTTAAGGGTTTGGACACACTAGAGGCAGGAAACATGTTGGGGGAGTCCAGAACCAGGGGCCACAGTTTAAGAATAAGGAGTAAGCCATTTAGAACGGAGACGAGGAAACACTTTTTCTGACAGAGAGTTGTGAGTCTGTGGAATTCTTTGCCTCAGAGGGCGGTGGAGGCGGGTTCTCTGGATGGTTTCAAGAGAGAGCTAGATAGGGCTCTTAAAAATAGGGGAGTCAGGGGATATGGGGAGAAGGCAGGAATGGGGTACTGATTTGGGGTGATCAGCCATGATCACATTGAATGGCGGTGCTGGCTCGAATGGCCTACTCCTGCACCTATTGTTTATTGTATCTGAGGGGTAACCTTTTCACACAAAGGGTGGTAGATGTATGGAACAAGCTGCCATAGGAGGTAGTTGAGACAGGGACTATCCCAACATTTAACGAACAGTTAGACAGGTACATGGATAGGGCATGTTTGGAGGGATATGGACCAAACACAGGTGGGTGGGACGAGTGTAGCTGAGACATGTTGGCCGGTGTGGGCAAATTGGGCTGAAGGGGTCGTTTCCACACTGTATTACTCTATGACATCTATAAAAGCTTGCATTGGTGGTATAACTGTCTCATGTGATATATAGTATCTCTACAAATTATCAAATTAGATTGTTCAATAAATTAAAGGATCATAGAAAATCCTTCATGTTTGTGCAGAGCAAGGAAGAGCTATCCAATCTAATGCTACTCTCAGCATTAAATCAGCAACCTTGCTTATAACAACTCGAAGCACAAGATTTCTGCCTTCATCCTGTTTTCAGGTAGTGAGTTCTACACTCTGGAAGGGAAAAAACAATGCTCATCTTGCTAACCATTTTCTTTAAATCAACCCCCCACTGTTTTTTACCCCTCGGCTAGGGGAAATTAGTCCCTTTTATAACTGATGTGTTTAAAATGGAAGTCCTTCTGCAGACTCCGTTCTAAAGACAACATTCCCAGTTGTTACAAAAATACAAATTCCTACTCTTGGAACCCATTTAGTTCAATGGTTCTTAACCTGGGGGTCGTTTGGGCTTTACCGGGAGGCATGAAGGGGTCATAAATAACATATCCATTTGTTGAGCCCATTTTTAGGAACCTAACTAAGGTACATACCACATCCAGTATTTTGTTCGCGTATGTATGCCACAAAGGTTAAGAACTATTTGTCATTCGTTTGTCAGTTTGGCAAATCTTGCTGAAATCTAGATTGCGAATGCTAAGTTTTCTGAATTGGTCAGAGGGTGGTAAATCTGTCTAATTCATTGCCACTGTGGAAGCCAAGTCATTGGTTATTTATAAGGCAAAGATTGACAGATTCTTGATTAGTAAGGGTGTCAGGGTTATGGGGAAAATGCAGGAGAATGGGATTGAGAGAGAGAAAGGGGTTGAAATCAGCCATCATTGAATGTTGGAGTAGACTAGTCAAGTCAAGTCAATTTTATTTCTATAGCACATTTAAAAACAACTCTCGTTGACCAAAGTGCTTTACATCAGTGCAGGTACTAACGTGCTATATACAGTGGTACATAGATCTAACAATCCATACATACAGCTCAGAGGACCTCAAGAAACGCTTGTGAGTAGAAGTTTTAAGTCTAGACTTAAGAGTCGATGGAGGGGGCAGTTCTGATGAGAAGAGGGATGCTGTTCCACAGTCTAGGTGCTGCAACCGCAAAAGCGCGGTCGCCCCAGAGCTTATAACTGGACCGCGGGATGGTCAGTAACCCCAAGTCGGCCGACCTGAGGGACCTGGAGGTCGAAGTGTGGGTTAGCAGATTTTTGATGTAGGTGGGGGGAAAGCCCGTTAAGGGCTTTGTATACATAAAGGAGGAGCTTGAAATTGATTCTGAACCGCACTGGGAGCCAGTGGAGAGAGGCCAGAATCGGGGTGATGTGGTCCCTTTTTCGGGTGCCCGTCAGAAGTCTCGCTGCGGCGTTTTGGACCAATTGCAGGGATGATTAGCTGATGCCAGTGTAAAGGGAGTTGCAGTAATCAAGGCGGGAGGAGATAAATGCGTGGATGATCTTTTCAAGGTCGTCAAATTGGAGGAATGGTTTGATTTTAACTATCGTGCGAAGCTGGAAGAAGCTAGCTTTTACCACAGCATTGACTTGTTTGTCAAATTTCAATGCAGAGTCAAATATCACGCCAAGGTTTTTGGCGTGAGGTTTGAGGAAGGGGGTAAGGCTGCCTGCTATCGTTTGATGGAGTCCGAGGGGCCGAGTAGGATGACCTCAGACTTGCTCTCGTTTAGTTGAAGGAAGTTCTGGGCCATCTAACACATTATAACCTCGAGGCAGTGCATAAGGCTGAGTAGATTTGATCGGTTGTTGGGTTTCAGGGGGAGATAGAGCTGTGTATCATCTGCATAGCAGTGGAAGGATATGGAACCCCGCAGCAAAGTCTAGCTGGGGAGGAGAAAGAGTTGCCTATGTTTGTAGAGAAACTCCCATCTTTGAGGTAGGAGACGAATCAGCTCAGGGCAGTGCCATCAATACCAACCCCGTACCGGAGACGGTCAATTAGGATGGTGTAGTCCACTGTATCAAATGTTGCGCTGAGGTCGAGAAGGAGCAGGATTGCACAGTTGCCGGAGTCAATGGCGAGAAGCAGGTCGTTATGTACCTTCAACAAGGCAGACTCTGAACTGTGGTGGGCCCTGAAACCTGATTAGAAACTTTCCAGGATGGTATTTTGTTGTAGGTAAGGCATTGGTTGATTTAGAATTACTTTTTCAAGGACTTTTGAAAGGAAAGGCAGTTTGTAAATAGGTCTGTAGTTGCTAGGCATGGTGGGGTCTAGGTTAGGTTTTTTTCAGGAGGGGCTGGACCACCGTGTGCGCTTGAAGCAGGTTGGAACAATGCCAGTGGCCAGAGAACTGTTGATGATAGAGAGGATGCTGAGACCGGCTATTGCAATGACATCCTTCAGAAGGGCAGTGGGGACAACGTCGAGGGGGCAGGTAGCAGGTTTCATAGTGGAGACCAGCTTTACAACGGAGGATAGAGTAAAGGGTTGGCAACAGTCTAATTTAGAAGAACAGACCAATGAGACAGCTAGGTCATAGATGGGAGGGGAAATATTCGTTCTGATGTTCTCAATTTTGCTGGTGAAAAATATAGTAAATTCTTCACACTTAGCAGGGGACCCAGCTAAGCTGGTCCTGGGGGCAGGACATATGACAGAGGTAATGGTACTAAATAGGGCCTTGGAGTTATGGGCATTTTTGGAAATAAGGTCGGAAAAATATTGTGTTCTCAGCATCCTCTCTGAGGCAGCAAAAGTCCAGCCCCGTCCCCTGTTCACCCATAGTCGGGCCTATTGAGGCCTCTGCAGTCGCCGATACGGCAGCCCGATGCCTCAGGCCCTCTCGCCGGATGATGGAGTTCTGGCGTCGGGTGAACACTCTTAGCGGCCCGGAGTGTCTGGAGCGGCCGCTTCCTCCCAGGAGACCGCGGCTCCCGAAGTCCACGAGCCGCACTAGTCGGAGCTCCGACTCTGGCGACGTCGACGTGAGATCCCAGGCTCCGCGGTGTTTAAAGTTCAGCGCCGCCTGCGGCTGGAAGCTCCGCAGACCACAGACCGCAGCTGAAGTCCTGGCCGGTCCCAGCAGGAAAACGCCGCTCCATTCTGCCCGTAGGCCGCGAGGAAGGGGCGAAGATATGGCTCGGAGAAAAGCCGCATCTCTGACCAGGTAGGTACTGAGAAAAATAGTTCCCCCCCCCCACATAAAAAGACTAAAAGACCTCCAACACAAACACTTTTAACTAACTAAAAATAAAAAAAGGGTGAAAAGACTAACAGCTGCTGGCAGGGCAGCCATACTCGACGGCGCCCCCTACGATGCTTCTTAGGGCCTTAGCCCCTTCTTAGGGCTCTGGTGGTGTCATTGAGCCAGGGCCAGCCTTCAGGCTTAGGCTTTTTCATTTTAAAAGGAGCAACAGAATCCAGGATGGAAGTGCAAGTGGTAATGAATAAAGAAATGAGATTGTCAGTGCTGTCAGGTTTATCCCATTGTTTGGCCAGTTTAATACAATTTTCATTCACACGTATTGATTCTGATCAGAAGTTTGTGCAAAGGACATATAGTAAAACATTGTTTCATTTATTCAACAACATTTTCACAAATTGATGCAATTTCCAGCGATCGTTCTCAGAAATCTTTGGAGCAGATGTATTCCAGTGGTAACTTGTACTTTGTTTTATTCTGATTTTTCACTAGGCCTAATTCTGCTCCTATGACTTATGGAATCCATAATAAAAATGCAAATGCAAGCACAACCTTCAGTATTAACCCAATTTACTGAGGTCTCAACATCCTAGCTGGTCTTTGATAAAATCAAAGGTCAACACAAAATGCTGGAGTAACGCAGCGGGACAGGCAGGATCTCTGGAGAGAAGGAATGGGTGACGTTTTGGGTCGAGACCCTTCTTCAGACTAATGTCTGGGAAGTGGGCGGTACAGAGATAAAATGTAGTCGGAGACAGTAAGACTGGTGGGAGAACTGGGAAGGGGGAGGAATGGAGAAAGTGGGAAAGCAATGGGCTGCTTGAAGTTAGAGAAGTCAATGTTCATGCCGCTGGGGTGTAAGAGGCCCAGGAATTTTAATGGACATCTTTCAGAGTACTGAGAAATGAAATTGATTGGAAGCCCTCCTTTATCACTATCTGAGACATAGTTGTTAATGTCTTACAAATAAGTCCTAGTAGTCAAGGATCTCTTGCATTTCAGTCTGAAGAAGGGTCTCGACCCGAAACGTCACCTTTTCCTTCGCTCCATAGATGCTGCCTCACCTGCTGAGTTTCTCCAGCATGTTTGCCTACCATCACTTTTACTCTAGTGTTGTGTCTTTAGGATAGTTGTAAACTGTTTTCTACTGCCAAGGAAGTGTGTGGTGTTATTCCTATGGGCAGGGTGGAGCATCTTTCTCATGTTCTCAGGGGAAGAGCATTTATGTCCTTTTTTGATATGTAGAAATGGACTGGATTATAAATTATACACATATACCAAAATTGCAAACAGCATAAATTGAAAAGGTGAGCAAGGTAGTTCGCAATAGACTTAAAAACAGACAGTTCAGTGTGTAGTCTTGACTGGTAATGTAATGTAGGTGTAGAGTGTGTTTGACTATGAAATGTAATGATAAACGGTGCAATTTTAAAAAGACAGGGATTCCATTAACATATTATTTTAAGGGACCAGGGTGTTTGAAAAGACAATTTATAAAAATAGGGATTCCAAATGCTTTGTGGGAAAAGTGACAAAGTACAGCTAAACTATTTGTTAGACACCAATTTACTTGTACTCTTCAGTTTTGGATTTTCTTCTAGTCTACTTTTAAATCCCAGTATCTTTTTTTTCTAGAATGTTATTTTCATGCTCTTATATTAAAAACAAGATTACATGGATTATTACAGTTTTGAGACAGTGGATAAATTGTTATTGAAATAATCTGAGCTATCCAAATTGATTTTTCCCCATAGTATAATATCAGAAACCATCTTTGAAACACGATCTAACTAATATTTTGTCTTACAGTAAGGCAGGAAAGCCATTCAATGGTTTTGTTAAAGCTCCCTCTAGTGAGGAGTTTGGTGTTATGGCAATCAAATATTCCAGCAGAATGCAAGACCAAGCCCCAATTAATTTCTTTCCCCCTCCCTTCCATACTAAATGAGCATAGGTAATCCTCTGTCTACTTTTTAGGTCACTGGAAAGTGAATTAATGTTTGATGCATCTTTTCTTTCCTTTTTCACTTACGCTATTCAGGATTGTTTGGGAGGATAGAATTGCATTATAATTGAAAGACTTTTTAATGCTTATGTTTAATACATCAATAAGGAGTTTAGCCCTTTGTGAAGCTGCTAATTAATTGCAGAACCCACATTTATGACAAACCCACATTTTGTTGTCATTGGTGTGCTACTTACACTCACCACTGACGTTTATGCACTTGCTCTGTTGGGTGTATCCCCTGGTAAGATCTTCATTCGGAGCCCCATGCTGAAGCCTCGGTAGGAATGGATGATATCATTGCTAATCACTGAGTGGGAGTACAAAACAAGCACTATCCACAAGACTCCTCAAAGATCTTGATGAATGTGATAACCAGTTCAGGTATGCCCCCTAGTTGTTAATCCTTTCAAAAGCGCTTCCTGGAGCATTAAGGATTCAAAAACTTACTTAATGAAACTTTAGATTTGCAAAGAAACCTAAAATATTTTACTAAACTTATTTAAAACTTCAGTAGACAATTTGAATGGTTCAATAACAGATATGATTTAATCCAGGCAAGCGTGAGGACATGCATTTTGGGTTGTTTAACACTTGGTTGGGTATTTTATACAATAAACGGCAGGGAGCTTTAAAGCAAAGGTGAACAGGAATCTGTAGGAAAGAACTGCAGATACTGGTTTAAATCAAAGGTAGGCACAAAATGCTGGAGTAACTCAGCGGGTTAGGTAGCATCTCTGGAGAGAAGGAATGGGTGACGTTTCGGGTTGAGACCCTTCTTCAGGAATTTTTTGGTGCAAGATCAAAACTCACTATTTGTTATTTATGTGAAAAATCTTCCAAACAGATTTCTAATGGTTCTTTTAATCTCAACAGAGGTTGCTCAGAGACACGAAAGGAAAAGTCTCGTGATGCTGCCAGGTGCCGAAGAAGCAAAGAATCAGAGGTCTTCTTTGAGTTGGCCCATGAATTGCCACTTCCACACAGTGTCACCTCTCATCTCGATAAAGCCTCTATCATGAGGCTGACTATCAGCTACCTACACTTGAGGAAACTGTTCAATGATCGTAAGTTGTTTGTGGATCGAACAATTTGTTATTTAAAGCTGATAAATATTGACTGTTTATTTGTGATTCACATGAGATGTCACGTGTGCTCCAAATACAAAAAGACCTGTGCAGTATTATTAGAAATTCACTGTTTTCCAGCAGTGATTACCTAACCTGCTGAGTATGAAACAGTTGTGATATTAGTTTATTCTTGCACTAGCTCATAGGGCCTCTTGGAAATCTGTGTCCACATGTTCATAACCTGATTTTTTCTTTATAACCATATAACCATTATATGATTTTTTCTATATAACCATTATATTAACCATATAACCATTACAGCACGGAAACAGGCCATCTCGGCCCTTCAAGTCCGTGCCGAACACTTTTTTTTCCCCCTTCTTTCTTCTTACTTCCCCCTAGTTCCATCTACCTGCACTCAGACCATAACCCTCCATTCCTTTCCCGTCTATATACCCATCCAATTTATTTTTAAAGGATAAAATCGAACCTGCCTCCACCACTTCCACTGGAAGCTCATTCCACACAGCTACCACTCTGAGTAAAGAAGTTCCCCCTAATGTTACCCCTAAACTTCTGTCCCTTAATTCTCAAGTCATGTCCCCTTGTTTGAATCTTCCCTACTCTCAATGGGAAAAGCTTATCGACGTCAACTCTGTCTAACCCGCTCATCATTTTAAAGACCTCTATCAAGTCCCCCCTTAACCTTCTGCGCTCCAAAGAATAAAGACCTAACTTGTTCAACCTTTCTCTGTAACTTAGTTGCTGAAACCCAGGCAACATTCTAGTAAATCTCCTCTGTACTCTCTCTATTTTGTTGACATCCTTCCTATAATTAGGCCACCAAAATTGTACTCCATACTCCAGAAGCACTGTATCTCAATGGGAATTAGTTCATAACCTGTATTATAAATTCAGAATTCAATGCACTATGCTACCAAGGGTCAAAACTATAATTAGGATTTGATAATTCCCAGTATACTTCACAATCACTTTTTACTTTGAACATGCTATATAAATACAAATTGTTATCATGCAAGCTTTTTTTCAAACTCTCCCTACATCCTGCTTTGTAAATTGAGCAAGACTTGGTAATTATGTGGAATATTGCTATATTCATGTGGTTTTTTAATGAATGTATCGTGGAGAGTTTGG
This sequence comes from Malacoraja senta, assembly GCA_038087875.1. Classification (NCBI taxonomy): domain Eukaryota; kingdom Metazoa; phylum Chordata; class Chondrichthyes; order Rajiformes; family Rajidae; genus Malacoraja; species Malacoraja senta. The sequence continues at coordinate 17,471,797 of CM075978.1, read as the reverse complement.
TTTCTGTTAATATGGACATTGAATATTCTATGGTACCACTTGGATAAAGAATAGCATTCGCCTGCTATTTTGGTCTGACGAATAGCTTTCTTTACTCTGCCATTTGGTAGCATTCAACACATGGTGTAATATAAATGCTTTGCTCTCAAATCAACCAATTGGTTTTAATTTGAAATTGTGCCTCTTAACAAAAGGAATTTATTTGGATTTATATCTAACTTATACAGGGGATGCGGAGCTGGAAGCTGACTTAGAGAAACAACTCAACAGCTTTTACTTGAAAGCTCTGGATGGATTTGTCCTGGTGTTAACACAGGATGGAGACATGATCTACATGTCTGAGAATGTCAACAAGTGCATGGGACTTACTCAGGTATGGATGATTATGTTTGCTATGTAAGTACTGTGTGATGTGATATTGTACAGAAATTATGGATAATTTATTGGCATTTATGCAGGGCTTTGACCTGAAACATTGACAGTTCTTTACCTCTCAACCTGCTGAGTTCCACCAGCAAATTATTTGTTGCCTTCTTCAATTGTTTTGCTAGTTGCTTACAAATCTGGAAGCCTGTATGGTAAAGCTTTGTTTAAACTAATATTCTTAATTACTTATAATTATCAATATTTATCTTTACTTTTTATTAAACAGTTTGAACTGATTGGACACAGTATTTTTGACTTCACTCACCCATGTGATCATGAAGAGATGCGGGACATGCTTTCACACAGGCAAGGTAAGAAAACAGCTTCGTTATTAATAGATTAAAGACTCACATAATTAAGACATTACTATATTTTAGTTGTACGTATTGTACTTTGTGTATTTTAGGGACTTTTTCCATACAGATTGGGAGCAGGAGCAGGCCACATTACCCCTTCAGCCCTGTTCTGTTATTAAAAATCAGATATAATCAGATCTTAACCGATCTGATTATAACGTACCTATTCCAGATTACCACAGTAATCATTTGTGCTCTTACTATCCATCTATAATTGAGCAATGTCCCACATTGTTAAATACAAGGTAACAAATGGGAAACTTGTAAATACTGTAAATTAGTGTGCAAAAATAGTCATTGCCACAGGCTCAGCAATGAAACATAAATGATACATTAAATTTCCTCGTGTTAAATTTAAATACATTTCTCTTGACCACAGCATCATTTTGAAGATGTGAGTTATTGGGGATAAACCTGACCAAATTGCTTACCTCAGCATTTACACATGAACACATTAAATTGTTACAGATTTCAGTTGTCAATGATTTTTGTGTGGTTAAGTTATTAGTGTTCACAAAGTTGGGATTAATTTAATGAATTTATTTCACTGTGTAACATGGTTCAAGATAAATGTTTTCAAATCATTTTGGCAATGAAAAACTAGGACAAAATTCATATCTGGTACGCGTTTTTTTTCCTTCTCACTCATTTGACTGGGTGGCATACAAAGAAAAAGTACCTCCATACACATGACAATAATAAACTACAGTAAAAACTAATACCAAACCTGGTGTTGTGGCAAACATTGAGTGTCCTAACATTCACCTGCAACAGGACATACATTAGCAGGTGAATGGAATTCAAAAAGGAATGTGAAGTGTTTTGGGAGAAAGATGGGGAGGCAGTATAGAATTAATAGCACTGTGTTAAAGTGTGCAGCAACCAGGGGGATCTGAAGTTCTTCAAAAATGACAGAATATATTAATTGAGTAAAGAATTTAGAATTATGGGTTTCATAAATAGGAAGCATTAAATACAAATTAAGTTGAATCTTTATAAAATTCTGATTGGGCTCCGACATCCCTTTCTATTCACTTTACTCGAGACAGGATGGGAAAATCCTTGAAAGGAAATAGAAGAAATTTACAAAAATGTTTCTTGGGATAATGATATTAATTAGAAAGTAGGTTTGAAAAACTCAAGTCTTGCATGGAGCATAGGATTTAAGAGAGACTTAATAGGAATATATGATGAAATAACATCAGGAAAGAAAATCTGTTTCCCTTTAGCTGGTGGTATAAGCCTAAGACATGGATTTGTGGTTTTGGGCCACATATAGGGCAGAAGTGAGGAAGGATTCTTAACCCCAAGGAGAGGTGATGGCCATCGAGAGTGGTGAAGGCCAAAACCATTGAGTTTGCAAAAGGAAATTGTATAGGCACTCAAGGAAATAAAGGCTTCCAGACTTGTGTAGTTAGAGCAGGGGGAATGGAAGTGACGGAATTCTCAACATGGAATCATTGGCCAGGTGGCCACCTCCAGTGTTAGAACAATTATGAATCACTGTTTTTGTTATTGGAACCTATGTTTTTAACACTGGTGGTGGTGTCTGAACTTTAGGACTTCTGAAGAAGGGAAAGGATCAGAACACCGAACGTAACTTCTTCCTGCGGATGAAATGTACTTTGACGAGTCGAGGCCGTACTGTCAATATTAAATCAGCAACATGGAAGGTATGAGGTTTGATTCTAATCTAGACCTTGCTTCTTTTTCTAAATGTGCAGGTTTGGACATGTAATCCCAAATTTTTGACCTCTCGATTTCTCAGATATGAAGCTTCAAATGTATGTTGTTGTCTTGATGTAGAAAAGATTTTTGACAATTTTAGCTTAAACACTATCAAATAATACCATGATAAAGGGCAAATCCTGAGAGGATAACAAACTCATGGAGAGGAGGGGGGAGGGTTGGTGGTATATACAGGTTTCAGACCAGTTATGTAGCTGGACCGAATAACTGTTATTCTGTTCAGCATAACGTGAAGTTTAATGAAGGCAAATGTGCCACATGGAGGAAGAAAATTAAAATATCAACATGAACACACTGGGAATGGTTTTGTGACAACCTAACAATGGATCTGAAGACAATCTAGGATTTTCGAAAAGAAACTAAATCTATTGGAGCGCAACAATCAATTACTGGAAAACAGTGACAAAAAGGTAGAACACCCTGTGCTTGGAAGTAATACTGTCCTTTAATCAAATGCTTCCAAATACCAAGTCTCTTTCTGTTTGTCCAGAGAAGTACATACATGCTAGTGTTAGTGCTGAGTAGAACTGAATAACATGCTGATAAAACTGAGACTTTGATTTGAAAGAAGTTGATGTGATCCACCGTCCGGGAGGAGGGAAAAACTTAGTTTGGGAAATTAGCATTATACCACTGGTAAAAAAAATGCAGCAGACCAAATCAAACAGATCATTTAAGATGCTTCCAGTGGAAATCAAAATGAGTGATAATCTCCAAAGATGATCGTTTCAGTCGAAGACCCTTTGATGATTTGAGAAAGTGGTTACTTAGGTATGGTATTTCAGGAAGGCAAATGTTAAAAAAAAAATAAAGGCCCAAGTTAAATATGCTTAAATTGCCAAATTATTTTAAGGACTTAAATCGTAGCAATTACCTAATGCTGACATGTCTTTTGCAGGTCCTTCATTGCACTGGGCACATTCAAGTGTACAAATTCAATAGTGAGCAGATGCACTGTGGTTACAAGGAGCCACCTATGACCTGTCTTGTTTTGATCTGTGAACCTATTCCTCACCCATCCAACATAGAGGTCCCACTGGACAGCAAGACATTTTTGAGTCGTCATGGCCTGGACATGAAGTTCTCCTATTGTGATGAGAGGCAAGTTAAGAGCTAATGTGATTATTTGTGGATGTTTAATGTATTCCATTATTGGGATTGAAATTATCAAGATTTCATTGCATATGATTAGTTCTCAACTTTTAAAGTAGATCAACAATTCAGTGGATTTCCTGTGATTCATTTTGGAAAAAGGGGTATAACAGGTAACACCCCCCCCCCCCCCAGGAAAGAATGGTGTTGGCAGGCAAGAGAGGAATCAAATAGTGCTTTATTTAGTCCAAACATATGAAGTGAAGAGCTAAGCCAGTTGACTGACCTGCTGAGTCACTCCAGCTTATTTGGGGGAGTGGAAATAGTGGTTTGATACAAACAAGTTACTGAAGGCTTTAATCCCTGAAGAAGATTAGTTAACTAACTGAACTAGATGGCCAGCTTTGTATTTCTAGGGTTAACAATCTGAATTCATATTTTCAAACACCCACATAGGTTTTGAATTAAGGTCCAGGTTTCTGAATTAAACTGCTACATTATCATTATATACCTATAGTCAAGTTGTTCATCCTTGCTGATTTATAACTTGGAAAATAAATTTCTGAAAGAATATTAAAAATACTATAGAAGAAAATCCATATTGTAATCCCAGGCAATGTAATGAATTGTGATACTATGTTGAGGTAGGCTTTTAAAAATAGTAATGGTCAAGATAATCTTTTTTTTACCAAGTGAATCATAGTCATAGTGATACAGTGTGGAAACAGGCCCTTCGGCCCAACTCGCCCACAATGAATCTGTCCATTGGATTTGGTACAGACTTATATTATACCAGGAACACCTACAAGATATTCCTTAACTGAAACATTAAGCATAACTCATTAAAAACACAAAGACTCAGGCAAGCTCAAAGATCGTAATTCATATGTATCACTAATTCAGCTACCAGACAAATTATCTTATACAATTTGTTGTTTAGTGTAAAATAATTTGATCCTCTGTTGACTCGCCTAGTTTAGTAACCAATTTCTTCAAAGAGTTACAGTTTTCAGGTTAAATGTATCCATTCTATTTGAAAAGATTGTCTTGAATATGAAATTTGAATATAGATAACTGGATTGAAAAAGCTCATTGTACAATGCAGTGCTGCATCTGAATTATTTCCCCTATGTAATCTTCCTTGCAGAATAACGGAGTTAATGGGCTATCAACCAGAAGAATTGCTGGGTCGTTCAATCTATGAATATTACCACGCCATGGATTCAGACCATCTGACCAAAACCCATCATGATCGTAAGTTGTCTTTGAATAACTTCTTGTTTTTCTCTTCGCTACATATTTATTGGCATTTGGGCCAGAACCATTTTGACCAAATGTGATTAAGCCATCATGGTGTTTCATCCCGCAAGCACAAATCTGGATTAAATTTCTGTTCAGTTGAATTTCCAGAAAAGTTTAATTTAATAGTATATTTGTTTTGGTTTGTTGTGGTAATGCAGTGGTCATAGATACAGTGAAAAACTGTTTGTGTGCTATCTAGTTTAAATATACTGTGTGCAAATACAATCAAGCCGTGCACAAGGACAATGGGTAGTGCAAAGAGAAAAATACCAGAGTTCTGAAAATAGTGTTTATAACATTACAGCTACAAAGAAAGTGCAGATTAAAAAAGTGCATGGGCTTCAATGAGATAGGTTGGAAGATTGGGATTGCACCTTCAGTTTGAGTGGTCCAATCAGTAATCTAACGATAGACACAAACTGCTGGAGTAACTCAGCGGGACAGGCAGCATCTCTCGATAGAAGGAATGAGTGACGTTTCGGGTCGAGACCCTTCTTCAGACTGAGTCGGGAGAGGGAGATACAGAGATACGGTAATGTAAGGTGTGAAAACGAGACAAAGGGGATGGAGATCAAGGCAAATGTAGAATAGATGATTGTTAGCTAGGAGAAAGGAACAACAAAGCAAACAGATAAAATGTAATTGAGGAGAGTCAGACTGGTCAGGGAACTGGGAAGGGGTGGGGGGAAGATAGATGGAGAGCAAGGCTTACTTGAAGTTAGAGAAATCAGTAACTGCTGGTTACTCTAGCATTTTTATGTCTATCTTTGGTTTAAACCAGCATCTGCAATTCCTTCCTACACAGTAATCTAAATATGGTACTGAATCTATTGGTATTTATCTTTTGTATACTTTACCCGATGGGAGAGGGGGAAGCAGGAATGACTTGGTTTGTAAATAGTCCTTGATTATGTTGGCTGCTTTCCTGAGGCAGTGTGAAGTGTTGATGTGGGCTGATTTGTGTGAGCGATTGAGCTACATCCATAAATCTGCAATTTTTTGTGGTCTGATACAGATTTAGGAATTCCTGAAAATTACACTAAAAAGTCAGGTTGTTTGCGAATGCTTTGAATTGTGAAAACCTTGATTGTTTGACCACAATTAAGCATGTTTGTTTTTTTCCTTAAGTATTTACAAAAGGCCAAGCCACCACAGGCCAGTACAGGATGTTAGGAAAGGAAGGTGGTTACGTTTGGGTGGAAACTCAGGCCACAGTAATCTACAATTCAAAAAATTCCCAACCTCAGTGCATTGTCTGCGTGAACTACGTTTTGAGGTAAGCATCTATAATAAAAATGGTGATGATTCTTACAGAACAGGAATAATTTCCATAGCATACAATCCTCCCATCTCTAATTAAAATAGAGAACTAGAAGATATTTTGCATGTTATGAACAAAACATACCTCTTCATGGAAATAGCAGTTATAAGCCCCTCTATCCAAATATTTCTGTGTAGTGGAGTACGTTATCTATTCATACCAACAGCAACACCGGGAGAGAAGTCAGATCATTGTAACCTTGCAGGTTTGCCTTTCTGAACCAGTGTGCCCTAATTTCACCTGGAATGCATGACAGAAGACAATATGGAGTGCCGTTATTTTAAAAATGTAGAATTTACACATCACTACTTCCTTCACTCTTTCTCGCTCTTTCTTTCTTGTTAAATTTAAAATAGAAGATGTACACGAAATGTATTTTGTCACATGCCGTGGTTTATACTACTGTACACTGCTTCTAATAAAAATACAAATTAAAAATAAAATAAAAATAAAACGTACAAAAAAATAAATAAAGAATTCATGCCTCGAATTATAGTTACTTAAGAACTGAAGTTCAAGAAATTACCATGTACAGGCATGAGATTTCTCCACGCATCCGATTTTGAAATTTGGTACGGCATCGCCGCCGCTGCGAGGCTTCACTGCCGCCGTGGCCCCATTGTCGCGAGGCTTCACCACTGTCATCGCCCCACTTCACGCCTCTGTGGTGCCGACCCGGACTCCAGTCGTGGGCGCCCTCGGCCGCTTCATTCGACCCGGGCATCGAGATCGCGGCGTCTCGATAAAGGCCTCTGGCCGCGGCCTGTCAGGATGCCTTCTGGCTGCATTTCCAAATTGGACTCGCCATTGAGTCAGCAATTAGCATTCCTTAATAGTCACTGACTTTGCAAATTTTGGCAATCAGAAAATGTCCAGCAATCAAAAGAAGATAAAGGATTATTCGCTTATTTTTCTTCTTATTTTTAAAATAATTTGACCAGATTTAAAGAAAATGTTATTTTCAAATAATGTCTTAAATTCCAGGTTGAGATGTTAATATTTTGTCCACTGTACTTAATTTGTCCGAGTAGCTATGTAGCACAATATGATCATCTTTCAAGTAGATGGATCATCATTTTCATCCGAACTGTTAAGAGTTGGATTTGAAATTAATTTGCCGTTTAAATACAATGGTAAAGGATACTTCTCCCTAATTAGAGTAAACAAGCAAGGAACGGTATCATGTTGCAAGTAGGTGTAATAAAATATTTTCAATGTTCCTTAAGTGTAAACAAGCAAGGGGTTGGTGTCATTTTAAGGTATGATTATCACACAATTTCTGTGTAAATTAAGAAGAGACAAGCAAGTAAAATGTGTTATTTTAAGGTACAATTTTAAAAAATAGTATAAATTAAGGGTAAACAGGCAAGAAAACTCATTTCAAGGTACAATTATCCAAAAAAAAAATCTGCATATAGGGGGTGCTGCCCCCTTTTACCCCTGCCTTGGGCATTGCCCGTAGGAACCCTACCAGGGGGCAATGCCCCCTGGACCCCCATCTTCCTCATTTTTCAGATTTTTCCTGTCTCATGCCTGCATGTATGCACAGATGCAAAATTCATAAGAGTTCTGATGTTTGAAGTGATATGCTTCATTATTGTGAAACGGGGGGTTAAATGTATCAATATTTCTTTCAGTGGTTTAGTTGAAAAAGAAGTGGTTCTTTCACTGGATCAGACTGAACGTGTACCAGCATTCACTGAGAAGGCTGAGGAACCTGTTAAGGCAACAACCGATCAAACCACAAACGAAGAGGCCACCAATCTGTTTGACAAACTGAAGGAGGAACCAGAAGCTTTGACTCAACTTGCACCAGCCGCAGGCGATACAGTTGTCTCACTGGACTTTAGCCCTTCAGGTTGGAAACTATCTCCAACATCTTGTATTTTGGTGATTTTTGCATTTTGCAGAGGCACAAAGATTGTGCCGCAGGCGTTTCTTTTAGTTATAAATTTCACCGATATAACCAGTTTTAACACCTCTGCTGAGTTACTCCAGCACAATGTTTAAGAAGGAACTGCAGATGCTGGAAAAACGAAAGTAGACAAAAATTCTGGAGAAACTCAGCGGGTGAGGCAGCATCTATGGAGCGAAAGAAATAGGCAACGTTTCGGGCCAAAACCCTTCTTCAGACTGATGTGAGGGTGGGGGCGGGAAGAAGAAAGGAAGAGGAGGTGCCAGTGATCTGAGGGAGAGCTGAGAAGGGGAGGAGAAAGTAGGGACTACCTGAAATTAGGGAAGTCAATATTCATACCGCTGGGGTGCAAACTGCCCAAGCGAAATATGAGGTGCTGCTCCTCCAATTTAGTGGTCCTCACTCTGGCCATGGAGGATCTCCCGATGGCTCAGCACTTCAACTCCCCCTCCCATTACGAATCCGACCTTTCTGTCCTCGGCCTCCTCCATGGCCAGAGTGAGGACCACCCTAAATTGGAGGAGCAGCACCTCATATTTCGCTTGGGCAGTTTGCACCCCAGCGGTATGAACATTGAGTTCTCTAATTTCAGGTAGTCCTTACTCTCTCCTCCCCTTCTCAGCTCTCCCTCAGCCCAGTGTCGTCTCCTCTTCCTTTCTTCTTCCCGCCGCCCCCCCCACCCTCACATCAGTCTGAAGAATGGTTTTGGCCCGAAACGTTGCCTATTTCCTTCGCCCCATAGATGCTGCCTCACCCACTGAGTTTCTCCAGCATTTTTGTCTACTCCAGGACAATGTTGTTTTGTGTATTTTCAAGAGAGAGTTAGATTTAGTTCTTAGAGCTAAGGGAATCAAGGGTTATGGGTAAAAAGCCAGAACGGGGAACTGGTTTTGGATGATTAGCCAAGATCATATTGAAAGCGGTGCTGGCTCGAAGGGCCGAATGGCCACCTCCTAAATCTATTTTCTATGTTTCTAACCAGCATCTGCAGTTCATTGTTTTTACCTAATTTTGAGGTGATTCTGACTTGCCTCTACTAAAGTAGAACGTAACCTTTACACAAGTCGAGTAGTGTCTGAATTGTGTACAAATTAAACAATCTTTTTTTACTTTACAAAATGAAATAAATCTCCAAAGATTAATTCACAGAAATTTAAATTATGGCATTCTTATAACATTCACTTCAAACCTACTTAACTGATTTAGCTACATTTTTCTAATATGAAGACACAAATAACCATATCTTAATGACAATTAGTTTTAGTAATATTGTTTGGGAAATTGTGAGTGGCTAATTGTAAAATCGTTTATTATAAAGACGTAACATTCAGCTTTAGGAGGAGAATTCTAAATTATGTCTTTGTAACTATGCAGAGTATTCACAAAAAATATCATTTATAGGATTTTGACTGATAAACGTTGTTTGAAGAGGAGCTCGATAGCATTGTGCAAATTCTAAATGCCATTAATAAATTTTGTTTCAGGTTCAGAAATACAGCAATTTGATGAGGTCCCTCTGTACAATGATGTTATGTTGCCCTCCGCCACTGACCGAAAGACGGTAGACTTGGCACTATCACCCCTTTCTCCTTCTGATGCAGTAAAGCCACTATGCAACAGCACAGAGTCAGGCTTGGAGTCAATTATCAAGCTTGAAACAACCCAAGAGCCACTGGAATTTTCATTTACCATTCCACAAATTAATGAGCAAACAAGCAAATCCTCCTGTCTTGGCCCCACTCACAATTCAACACAAGTAAGTCTCTTGCTATATGTTTTCCAACAAGTTATCAAAGTACATCAGTTTTATTCAGTATTCTGTGAATGTTTGCAATTTTTTTGTAGTAGCTCCTACAAGCAGCTGCACATTTAGAATGCTTCAAGGAACATAACATAAGGAACAAAAACACAGGGACAGACTTCCCCCTCAACCGCTGTCTTTGCAGCAGTTAGGTTGTCTGGAGTAAAGTGCTTTTACAGTACTGCCAACATTTTGTTATTCTCTAAGAGATGGTCCATGCTGACCAATATGCCCGATACAGGCCTGTCCCATTTGACTACGTTTGGCCCATATCCTGCAAAACCTTTCCTGTCCCTGTACCTGCTCAAATGCCATTTAAATTTTTTTTACAATATATGCCTCGACTAGTTCATTGGTGGCAGCTTGTTCCATATAGCCACTACCCTCTGAGTGAAAAGATTGCCCTTCAGGTTTCTTTTAAACCTTGCCCCTATCATCTTAAGCCTATGTTCTCTGGTTCTTGATTTCCCTACCCGGGATAAAAGACTATGCATTCACCCTATCAATTCTGCTCATGATTTTATGCACCTCTATAAAAGATCACCCCTCAGTCTCCTGTGCGCCAGGAAATAAAGTCTGAGCCTACCAACCTATCCCTATAGCTCAGGGCCTCGAACCCCGAGCAGCACTCTTTCCACCTTAATTTTAATCCCTAAATTTAATTTTAGGAATACTTGTTTCCTATTTGACTTTTATTTCTTCATCTAATTAACTGAATTTTGTTAATTATTTTCACAGCCTAGTAGTCCTCCAGCCTATTGCTTTAGTGTTGACACTGAAATTTCTAACGAGTTCAAATTGGACATGGTGGAAAAGCTTTTTGCATTTGATCCGGAAGCCAAAACCCCCTTCTCTGTTCAGGTATGACATTCAAATATTGCTGAAATTATGTACAATGATGTACTTTGCAAAAAAAAGTAAATTTAACAAATAAGTTAGGTTAGTCCAGAAAATTCCAGTTCCTTTTGTATAATAGATTATCAGCTACTTGAGCATACTATAATCAAGATACCACGAGACACATTTAGTTGAACTTTTCACATTATAGATTGCGTATTGTGGAAATAGAATTCAGGCATGAGGGTTGCTGCATCTTAACTTTATCTAATTATAAAGAGACCTATGAAATAATTAAAGTGAGATAGATCTGGAATCAGATTTGAATTTAGTTATGCTGTCTATTTTAGCCAAGAAAAGAAATGTAGCAAATCTTCATATATTCTGACTGAATGAAATGGTTCATTTCACTAGGACATTGATAACTTGGATTTGGAGATGTTGGCTCCATACATCCCAATGGATGATGACTTTCAGCTTCGATCATTGGACCAACTTTCACCACTTACGGAATCTCCAGCCACCCCTCCCAGCACACAAAGCATGAACAATGTGATTGACATCTTCCCACAAGCTGGATTATCTGTTAAAGACACTCCACACATGAATACGCAAACATTAAAACAAGTGGAAAAGATTGAGCCTGTGAATGCAATTAAATCTTGCATACATGTAAATGAAATGGATAATTGCCCAGAGGCACTCTATTGTGAGAGCAGCAGCAGAACAGCTTCACCTGTCCGAACTGGAGGGAAAGGACCACTGACGCAGCAGATTGATACTTCACATCCGCAGAGTCTTGTATCTCCTGTGGAGGCGTTGCTTAATTACAGTAAAAGGTAACATAAGTGGCTATTTTAGATTTGCCAATGATACTTGCTTTTGGCAGTGTTGACGACCCCTGCAAGCAGTCAGGTGATCCCAATTTTGGCACCATTATAACAGATCCCTGTCATGCATGTACACCAGCAAGTAAATAGTGAGGGAATTACACAAAATTTCCAGAACAAATAAGGTTATTCAACCAGTCCATGATTGGATTTCACGTTCATTCTCCTTTAAGTGCATCCATTTAAATTCATCTGCACTATTCACGTCAATTAATAGTGAGTAAAATATATTAACAAATAATATTTTTGTGTTATTTGTGTTCTTTAGCACAAGTTGAAACACTCAGACAGTATTACAATAAAAACCTCTTAGTTCAGGTCTCTGATCTCTAATCAAGAAAGAGATCCACTTAGGCATTCAGCCTCAATGCACATGAAAAATGGAGGGATAGGAAACAAATCTAACAGAAAATACCAGACTTCATATGTACTTCAGTTTACAGCACTGGGCAAGAAACTGCCTAACTTTTCCACTGTAGTACTTTTCTCTATCCTGACCCCCAAAACAGTTTTCTCTTAATATTAAATTGTTTTGTTCTATTGTGCTGCTTTCAGAATTATTTTATTTATGTACTAAACTTGTAAAATAGTCTACCAGTTCCTTCCAATTCATTACATTAAGCCACGGATGTGGTTAATTGATAACTGAATTGTACATTCATGAATTGCCTATGTCTGCAGATATTTACCCAAGACGCCTTTGTGGTGTCTGATAGCAAGTCTTCCTGGCCCATCCTTAATGTTTCCTCATTCAATAAAATTCGGCTTCTACTAAGGATGCAAATTTAACAAAGAAACGGAAAAAATGTCTTGTTGATGTAGTAAAGCATAGGATGGGTAATGTCCCAAACCCTCAGGATAAAAGGATGTTCCTTTAGAAAGGAAATAAGGAAGAATTTCTTTAGTCAGAGGGTGGTGAATCTGGAATTCATTGCTACAGACGGCTGTGCAGGACGTCAATGAATATTTTTAAGGTGGAGATCGACAGATTCTTGATTAGTAAGGGTGTTACGGGGAGAAAGCAGGAGAGTGGGGTTGAGAGGGAAAGATAGATCAGCCATGATTGAATGGCGGAGTAGACTTGATGAGCTGAATGGCCTAATTCTGCTCCTATAATTTATGAACTTATGTAGAACAGATCATAGTGGACTATTCAAAGAAAGTGCAGCATGCACGAGAGGATTTCAAAAGTCTGATATTGATAGATGTTTAATAATGTAATTGCACTAAAAGTATTTTGTTTGCTTCAAGATCTGCAAAAGAGAGAGCTCCAACAGAAGACCCGAGCCCTCAGACAGTGGTTTTGCACAATTCACCCAAGAAACGAAAGTTGGAAAATGCAGCTTCCCTGTTCCAAGCAGTTGGAATTGTAGGTGTAGTTTTATCATTTTCTTCTTAGTAATTCTGCTTAATTATTTTGATTCCAGCACAAAATAATAAATATGGTATGATTCTATACAATAACTAGAAGGAGTTGAAGTTACAAGGGTATGGGGATATTGAAAAATAAGTAGATGGATGAAGAGTTGCAGGTATTTTGCATCCGTCTTTGCCATGGAGGTTTCAAGGAACATCCCAGAAATTATCCATATTTAGGGAATGGAAGGGAGGGTGGAACTCAAAACTAATCACTATGGAAGTGGTACTGAGCAAATTGTTGAGCCTAAGGCTCAACTGTGAACTAAAGATCACTGTGAACTAATGGATTTTATCCTTAAAGATTTGTTAATGCTATGATCTTTTAAAAAAATCCTCTGGATTAGTGCATAGTTAATTTTTCATAAAGGTAATCAAGTAAAGTCAACAATGCTTTGTGAAGGTTAAATGACGCCTGATTAATTTATGGAGTTCTTAGAAGTACCCTGCTGTAATGAATCAATTGATGTACTCTTACATTTACAGAAGCCACGTTCAGGTGCTACATCAAAGATTAGTTTAGAAAATAAATGCTATTGGTATAGGAGCAAACATATTGACTTGGGTAGAAGATAGCCTGCTAACAGAGTAGGCATAAGTATTTTTCCAGATGGTGACCGATGGTGCTTGACTTCAGTTTCTTACAATTTGTCTAAATGGATGAATGCACAGCTGGTACAGAGCTCAGCAGAAAAGTGTTGCAAACAAGATATAAAAATCTGTGAAGGTGTATGGATTTGTTTGGAGACTGACAAAAATCTGACAGAACGTGAAATTCTCCATTTTGACTGGGATAATAGGCACATCTTGTGTAAATTGTGAGGGATGGCAGAGGGGGCAGGAAATATGCACATGTAGCAAGTAATTAGGGAAGCCATTCATTCCAATGGGAAATTTAAAATGTGAGGGGTTGGTTTACGCTTCAGTTATAAGAGGCATTAGTAAGACCATGGTTCAGGTAAGTGATTTTAGGGGATGGGAGCAATTCAAAGGACACTGTTCCTTCAACTGGTACCTGGAATGGATAGGAAAAAACTGCAGATGCTGGTTTAAATCCAAGGTCGACACAAAATGCTGGAGTAACAGCGGGTCAGGTAGCATCTCTGGAGAGAAGGCATTTGTGTCTACCTGGAATGGGTAGGTTGTCCTTAACTGTGATTGAAAGTGTGCAAAGAGACCCAATTAAAATATCTGATTACTATAGGGTGTTTATTTCCTCTGCCATTTAAGGGGGATAAATTAACATCTTTTGAAACTTGATAGTCTTTCTAACATACACAAAGTGTCTTGGAATATTTAGGGCTGATGTTGGTAGATAAAAGACAACAAAAATGCTGGGGTAACTTGTATCAGGCACCATCTCTGGAGAACACAGACATGTGACTTTTCTGGTCAGGACCTTACTTTTGACCAAATGGGGTGGGAGAGGATGAAGTCCAGAGATTCAAAAGCAAAGGGTATAAGGATAAGGATCTGGCCTTTGTCTAACCATCTGCCTATCAAAAATTACTCTCACCTGGATCCACCTATCAGGCTTTGTCTTGTCTCTCCTCTCCTAATTTTTTACACCTCCGCTCCTCACCCCCAATCCGCCTGAAAGGTCCTGACCCACAACGTCACCTATTCATTTTCTCCAGAGGTCCTGTCTGACCAGCCGAATTACACCATTACTTTGTGTAGGAGGGATCTGCAGATGCTGGTTTAAGTAAAAGATAGACACAAAAAGCTGGAGTAACTCAGCAGGACTGGCAGCATCTCTGGAGAGAAGGAATGGGTGATGTTTCGGGTCAAGCCCCTTCTTCAGACCCTGAAGAAAGGTCTCGACCTGAAACGTCACCCATTCCTTCTCTCCAGAGATGCTGCCAGTCCCGCCGAGTTACTCCAGCTTTTTGTGTCTACTCCAGCACTTTGCCTTGTTTTGTAAACCAGCATCTGCAATTTCTTGTTTCTCCAGGTGCTGATAGATTCTTGATAAGGGGTGAAACCTTATATACAAAAGCAGTTGAGGCGTAGTTAAATCAGCCATGTACTTAAAGCAGACTCATTGCTTTAAAAGGATGTTGGTTGAGGACCCATTTTTAAACTGATCAAATAAATGAGAGATAGCTGGTGGTGGATTGAGGTAAGGAGTGGGTCAAATGCTGGCAAGTGATAGGTGGATCCAGGTAAGGAGGGGTTGATTGGTGGATGACAGGTGGGAGAGAGAAGGGAGGAGATAGTAACTAAGATAATAAGTGTAGAGGAGATTGGGATGAGGAGAGAGTAATAGAAGTTTCGACATGCTGAGTTCTTCCAACAATTTATTATTTGCTCAAGATTCCTGCATACAGTCTTGTCTCCAACTATTTGGGCAAGGATCATATTGCATTGCAATTTAAAAATAATTACACATCTGAAACCAAAAGGAACAGGAATAAACATAAAGGTTAAGGTCCATATCCTCTCCGATTATCGTGGGCACATTGAAACAAAAAGAGTTACGGGGCATTATCTAATTTAAAGCAAAAATGTATTATAATTCATTAGTCATGTAAATCCTAGGTTTCAAAAAGCTTTTGTCAATTTCTACAGATCAAAATTCATGATAATACTTAGAGAGAAACAGTTAACATTTCAGGTGTAACTGAATTTTTTTTACAAAAGTGTATTAAATTGGTGGCGGAGAATGTTTGACAGGAGACAGAGATGGAACAGTGGATATAACATACATAGATACATAGAAAATAGGTGCAGGAGTAGGCCATTCGGCCCTTCGAGCCTGCACCGCCATTCAATATGATCATGGCTGATCATCCAACTCAGTATCCCGTACCTGCCTTCTCTCCATACCCCCTGATCCCTTTAGCCACAAGGGCCACATCTAACTCCCTCTTAAATATAGCCAATGAACTGGCCTCCACTACCCTCTGTGGCAGAGAGTTCCAGAGATTCACCACTCTGTGTGAAAAAGTTTTTCCTCATCTCGGTCTTAAAGGATTTCCCCCTTATCCTTAAGCTGTGACCCCTTGTCCTGGACTTCCCCAACATCGGGAACAATCTTCCTGCATCTAGCCTGTCCAACCCCATAAGAATTTTGTACGTTTCTATAAGATCCCCTCTCAATCTCCTAAATTCTAGCGAGTATAAGCCAAGTCTATCCAGTCTTTCTTCATATGAAAGTCCTGACATCCCAGGAATCAGTCTGGTGAACCTTCTCTGCACTCCCTCTATGGCTATAATGTCCTTCCTCAGATTTGGAGACCAAAACTGTACGCAATACTCCAGGTGTGGTCTCACCAAGACCCTGTACAACTGCAGTAGAACCTCCCTGCTCCTATACTCAAATCCTCTTGCTATGAAGGCCAACATACCATTCGCTTTCTTCACTGCCTGCTGCACCTGCATGCCTGCTTTCAATGACTGGTGTACCATGACACCCAGGTCTCGCTGCATCTCCCCATTTCCTAATCGGCCACCATTTAGATAATAGTCTGCCTTCCCGTTTTTGCCACCAAAGTGGATAACCTCACATTTATCCACATTATACTGCATCTGCCAAACACTGAGCCTTGCGGTACCCCACTAGTCACTGCCTGCCATTGTGAAAAGGACCCGTTTACTCCTACTCTTTGCTTCCCGTTTGCCAGCCAGTTCTCTATCCACATCAATACTGAACCCCCAATACCGTGTGATTTAAGTTTGTATCCTAATCTCTTATGTGGTACCTTGTCGAAAGCCTTCTGAAAGTCCAGATACAACACATCCACTGGTTCTCCCCTATCCACTCTACTAGTTACATCCTCGAAAAATTCTATAAGATTCGTCAGACACGATTTACCTTTCGTAAATCCATGCTGACTTTGTCCAATGATTTCACCACTTTCCAAATGTGCTGCTATCCCATCTTTAATAACTGACTCTAGCAGTTTCCCCACTACCGATGTTAGACTAACTGGTCTGTAATTCCCCGTTTTCTCTCTCCCTCCCTTCTTAAAAAGTGGGGTTACGTTTGCTACCCTCCAATCCTCAGGAACTACTCCAGAATCTAAAGAGTTTTGAAAAATTATCACTAATGCATCCACTATTTCTGGAGCTACTTCCTTAAGTACTCTGGGATGCAGCCTATCTGGCCCTGGTGATTTATCGGCCTTTAATCCATTCAATTTACCCAACACCACTTCCCGACTAACCTGGATTTCACTCAGTTCCTCCATCTCCTTTGACCCGCGGCCCCCTGCTATTTCCGGCAGATTATTTATGTCTTCCTTAGTGAAGACGGAACCAAAGTAGTTATTCAATTGGTCCGCCATATCCTTGTTCCCCATGATCAATTCACCCGTTTCTGACTGCAAGGGACCTACATTTGTTTTAACTAATCTCTTTCTCTTCACATATCTATAAAAACTTTTGCAGTTTTTATGTTCCCTGCCAGTTTCCTTTCATAATCTATTTTCCCTTTCCTAATTAAGCCCTTTGTCCTCCTCTGCTGGTCTCTGATGTCAGCTGAGAGGGTGAGCACAGTTATCTGTCTAAAGCAGATGTAAACCAGAGATAAATGAGCATTGAGAAAGGCAAAATTGGAACCGTGGAATTATTTCCCTTACTGGCAATCTCAGTAATGCTTGAAGTAATTCAGGAAGCATTTGTGGAAAGAAAATTAGTTAATATTACAGGTTGATGGCTTTGTTTCAGCACTATTGCAGACTGGATTCGGCTTGCCATCTAAACTCAATAACAATCGGTACCAAGTGCTGAGGACTCTCGCATGCCTGGAAGCACTGTTCAAAGCATGAGACAGAGAGAGAGACAGAGATCAGTTATCAGTCCCAGAGATCAGTCCCAAGACAGTTAATTAAAGTGGCAGGCAACTGGAAGTTCAGCATTGACCTAATAAACTGTATGGAGATATGTTGCAGATATAATCTCTTCTACTTTGGAGAAACTATGAGTACTGAATGCAAACATTAAAGTGGAAGTCAAATTAACCTGAAGCAGTGTGAGTTAAGAGCAGGTGTGACTGGAAAGAACAATCAAGGTGGGATTGGTGGAGGGATCTGGATTGGATGGAATAATCCCAGATTATTCCCATAATCTGGGTATTATGCAATATATAATTCTTCATAATCACATTGCCTGTGATTATGAAGAATTATATATTGCATGCAGAGATTAAATGCTTTGAAGTGTAGCAAATGTACACACTTGCATGGGTAATATGCTGAAATAATTTTTTAATCAAACATTTTTGCGCAATGTAGTGGTACCAATGAATATGCAGTATAAATTTGAAATGGTTTGTTTTTAACAGGAATTATTGTTCCCAAGTGACACGAACCCTTCAGTCAGTATACCACACACTTGGAAGCGTGCAAAAGGATTTCAAGCTAATAGCAGTGAACAGAAGACACTTGTGTTGTTACCCACTGGTAAATGTTGAGATTTAAGTAAAACCTTTCCTTGTCTAATTATCATTTTCTCATTGATTGTTTTCTGCATATATTTCAGCATGTAGAGTAACAAATAAAACAAGAACATGAAAAGAGGATTATTGCCTTTTCTGGCAATTTTTGAACCTCTTTTCCTTCAGATCAAAGGGATGGGAGCACTAATTAATTCCGTGGTGGTTCTTTGATTTCTAAAGGGAAATTAATCAGTGTACACCAATGCAATGAAAACACCACTCAGTCTTCGTCTCCACTCGTACAGTTCCATGTTTTAATTTCTAACTTTTGCTAGGTCATAAGATGTTAGGATGTACATAAATGGGAAAATCAGTTATACAGCATGGAAACATGCCCTTGGCCTAATACGATTAGGCCAACCAAGCCGTCAACCTCATCTTGTCCTACAATTCTTTAAATCTTTCCTGTTCATATACCCGTTTCAGCCTTGGACAAAGGTACATAACTACAAGGGGGGCACTCATTTAAAACAGAAGTATGTGATTTTTTTTCCCTGCAGAGGAATGATGAATCTTTGAAATTATCTACCCTCGCATGTGATGGAAGATGGTGCATTAAGAATATTTAAATTAGATCACCCATGATAATGTGGTGGGATAGGCTTGACTGGCCTGATACCTACTCCTGTCCCATTGCTCAGTTTTTCTGTAAAGGACAAAAAAACAATCCTCCACATATAGATGAGAGAATTTATATTGCAGAATTGGGAAGTAAACAAATGTTTGTCTTCAGAAAAAACAAAACACATCAAAATACTGGAGAACCAATGATCCAGTACCGATTCTTTATTCTCATTAACTTCTCCAATTGAATTTCTCTAGAAACAAGCTTTAAAACTGAAATTTAAAAAAAACATAATTTATGTTAGAATTTTGAAAGGTTTGGCAGATAGTGGTTAACCTCATCCAAACTTTTATTGATTCTGAAATGGTTTCTTACAGATTAAAGGGTAGGTAACGTAATTCTACTATTTAAAGAGGAAGAAGGGATATTGGTAATAGCGAAAATACTGTTGACAATGGAATCTGTGACAAAGGATGCGCTACCAAAACACTGAAAATAATAATATTGTGAAGTGTAATCATGAATTTACAAACATGAATGAAAACAGTTACAGGCTTCTTCTCAGTTTGAAACTTTGATTAGTGGGGTACATCAGGGATTGGTCCTTGACCTCAACTATTAATCTATTTCCTTGGAATTGATTTAGTTTCACATCAAACCTGGAAATACAAGTTGGAATGTGAGGAATGACAAGGATACATAGAAGCTGTAAGGGTATATAGACAACCTCTGAGTGGGGCAGCAGTGTGGAAGAAAGATTATCCCACTTGCATAAGGTGGGAAATGGTGATGTTCCAATGCAACTACTTGTGCTTACACACAAACCAGTGAAAGCTTACATACAGGTGCAGATGGCAGGTAGACGTGGTATTTTGGCATTTATTGATGAGGATTTCAAAAACAACAGTAAATAATGTAAATATACAGTGCCCTCTATAATGTTTTGGACAAAGATCCATCATTTATTTATTTGCCTCTAGTACTCCACAATTTGAGATTTATAATAGCAAAAATCACATGTGGTTAAAGTGCACATTGTCAGATTTTAATAAAGGCCATTTTTACACATTTTGGTTTCACCAAGTAGAAATTACAGCAGCGTTTATACATAGTCTCCCCCCCCCCCCCCCCCCCATTTCAGGGCATGATAATGTTTGGGACACAGCAATGTCATGTAAATGAAAGTAGGGAGTGGGTGAGGAAAGTGGGATAATAGAGCTTGTGTGATTGGGTAGACAAAAATGCTGGAGAAACTCAGCGGGTGAGGCAGCATCTATGGAGAAAAGGAGTAGGCGACGTTTCGGGTCGAGACCATCCTTAAGACTGCTGTGGGGGGGGGGCCACGGGAAAAGAGAAAGGAAGAAGCGGAGACAGTATGCTATGTGGGAGAGCTGAGAAGGAGGGAGAAATTAGAGGTCGATGTTCATACCGCTGGGGTGTAAACTACACAAGCAAAACATGAGGTGTTGTTCCTCCAATTTACACTGGGCATCACTCTGGCAATGGAGGAGGCCCAGGACAGAAAGGTCAGAAAGGTCAGATTCAGAATGGGAGGGGAGTTGAAGTGCTGGGCAACCAGGAGATCAGGTTGTTTAGTACGTACTGAGCGGCGGTGATGGGCAAAGCGGTCGCCAAGCCTACACTTGGTCTCGCCGATGCAGAGAAGGTGACACCTACGACAGCGGATGCAGTAGATGAGGTTGGAGGAGGTGCAGGTGATCCTCTGCCTCACCTGGAAAGACTGTTTTGTCCTTGGATGGAGTCGAGGGGGGAGGTAAAGCGACAGGTGTAGCATTTCCTGGGAAGGGACAAATTGGACCACCCCCTCCTCTGGTACATTTTCAGTCTTTTACTTTAAATGGTACAGCGCAAAGATTTAGCACACTTGAATGGTGGATCTGTCACTAGGAGAAAGTAGTTAAAGCCAGTATTCCTTGAATTTAATAACAGTTAAGCTCAGTGAAAAATCCAAGTAGTTTGGCTATAATATGATAGTTGTGTTCCTAAGAAACCTGGTTATAGAAAATTGCGTTATAAAAATAGTGTCAATGGGGAAAAGGCAGTTTTTTTCTGCTTTCTAATTTCCAAAGTCACAAGTGGTTCTCTTGTTCCCGATTGAAATTGCATTATAACCAATTGGAACCACGTAATACAAAGTGTTCCCTCATTTAGCAATCGTGTGATATCCAATTTGCGTTATCAAACATGCATTATAGCAGAATTACCTGTATTAAATTCTCTTGTGTGGGGAAGATGCCCTAGCTAAGAGTCCAGAATAAGAATCAGTAAGGGATACGTCACATGGGACCAAAATAAATGTCTTCATTAAAAGCAATTAATCTTTCCCCTAGAGTGTTCTAGGTTGTTTCATTGATTACATTCAAAACAGTTCAGTTTTCTGGCATAAAAGATACTCAGGATAATGTGGGATTTTGTTTTTACTTTAATGTTCCATTACAGCAGGGCCAATTACCCCAAGATGGACATAATGGCATGTAGGCAATTTAATTTCATTTCAATGTTAATTTACAAGATAATTTGTTTTTGAAAATGCCACATTACTGTTATGTAAAGCAAATAAATAATGGCCAATTAGAATATTACATCTCATTGCTTTGCTTTCTGAACAATTTCTTTTTTTTTTAATTGATGTAATGCTTTCTTATTTTCACATTAATCTTTTACTTTCAGATATAGTAGCCAGGCTTCTGGCTCATTCAGCAGATGACAATAGCTTGCCAACACTCACCAACTATGACTGTGAAGTGAATGCACCTATTCAAGGCAACAGAACCCTGCTTCAGGGTGAAGATGTTCTTAGAGCATTGGATCATGTCAATTAAGGTCACAGACCCGAACAAAATAATGAACAATGGCAAAGCCCCAGCACCCAAAGCAGTCTATTTATATTTTCTAAATCTGATTATTATAAAAGCCTGGCTACAGTACTGCAGCTTTTCAGTTAGCGGTACTCCTCCACTGACCTCACCCATAATCTGCTCTTTATTTGCATTGTCAGTCCAAGTCTGTAACTCGGTTTGAAATATCTTATGGATACTTGATGCTTTAAGGCATATGGACATGCTTGGGATCTATCAGGAAGGTGGAATGGATGACAATGACACATCCTATAAGTAATATTTTGGTGGTCGATTTTAATGAGTACTGTATGAGTAAATTTGTGTCTAATGCTTGAATTTAATAGCTATCACTCTTAAGACATTGAATAAATATTAAAAGGGAATATAGCAGCTTTTTTCATGAACATTCTTTAACCCGGAGAGGCAAGATCATGTCTATATGATTCACTGTAGGATTTCTACCTGTTGCTTTGCCAGCCGTTAATTATAGCTACAATTGCACAAAATATATTTTCTTATTAAGTATCAGCAGTTCTTTATGCAATATGTTTTGCAGTTATATTTGTAGTTTTTAAGGAAGGGGAGCTCCAACTAATATGTTTTAGTTATTATTTAGTTAAAAACAAAGGTTAGGCATGGAATGCATTCACAAATAATCACTTTGTACATGTAATTTTTAATCTAGAATGGCTTATACTGAACAGATGAGGACCCGACTTCCTCTTAAGCAACTGTTTGTTGGAAATCGAATGTTGGCAACATAAATATGGGCAATGTCTCTTTTTAATGTGCAGTGTCTCTTTTTAATGTGCAGTTTAATATTATTGATTAGTCACTTGTTCGCCAGCGCACGCAATTCCTACTGTAGTTATAAGTTCATGCTCTAATATCATAGCAACAAGTCAAAATTATGCTGCTTATTCTGCAGGTAGTAAAGAGTGTAAATGTAACAAATCCATTGTATTAGAAGAGCTCGTATGGTTGTCTTGAGCCCTGTCTGCCTTGATTCTAAAGCACTTTGTCACTTAACTCCCAATTAAGTATCATGTAGTGTTTGTTATAAGTTCTTTATTCCCTTTCCCTCCAACACAACACTCCTATCCCTGCCACTTCCTGGCCTTGCACAGTTCTTGAATGAAGTGATCCCAAACTTTGCGCGTGAAATTGTACCGTACAACTTGGATTGTTTTTACTCAGTCATCTTTTGCTATTTGTGGTTGGATCTAACACTAACTGTATTGTTTCATTACTTCAATAAACACGTGGACCAGGCTTACTCAGCGTGTCAATGTTATTGATTTTCAAGATTTTACAGCCTATTTTATCGCTTTATAACCAAAGTCATTAACTAAAGATAAATCGACTAGAAAACCCATAAACTGTTTATTAAAGTGGTAACATAAATGTTCAAAAGATACAAATAATCTATTTAATGTACTGTTGGTTTACACATATTCAAAGTATCATTACTTTGTTTGCTATTACAATTTAATAGTGAGCAAGATGAGTATATGTACTAAGATGAGCACTTGAGGAGCCATAACCTTTTAGATCCCATGACTAGTAGACTGAAGTGAAGATGTTCAATTAAACATATTGAGCTTTATAGTTGGTGACCTTCCTGTGCGTACTATGTCGGCTTTCCAATTTTAAATGCCTCAGATCTTTCCGGTCTCCTTGTTCCTAATAAAACATCTGCATCCTCGGCAATTGCTCCCCATAGCTACAATTCGCAACAATTAAAACATTCTAAATAATGTTCTCCATACTCTTTCAGGGTGCTTTCCCAACATGTAGTTTGGTGACCACAACCAAAGAAAAGTCATGGGTTTTCCATCTTAAAAATTGTTCTGCCATTATGTTCCTTCTCATTAATTCTACGTGCAGCCAATAAAGTCTAGTGTTCTGTATGTCACCTTAATCACCTATTGTTCCTTTCTTGCTGTGCCACATTTAACCGATCAATTTCAGCTTGCCATTTTTGTGCTTACCTCAGTCTCCCATTTAGAACATCCTGGCATTATCAGCAAACTTAATTGTGGCCCCCTACATTTATAAGAAATATGCCCTATGGCCCAACTCAACCATCAAGCTTTAATTTTCACACAATTAGGGACGGCACAGCTGGTGGAGCCACTGCCTCAGTGCCAGACCTGGGTTTGATCCTGACCTCAGGTGCTGTCTGTGTAGAGTTTGCACATTCTCCCTGTGACCACATGGGTTTCCTCCGGGTGCTCTGGTTTCCCAAAGATGTGTGGATTTGTAGGTTAATTGATGTCTCTGTACATTGCCCTAGTGTGTGGGGAGAGGGTAAGAAAATGGGGTAACATGGAAGTAATGTGGATAGGTTATTGATGCTCGGTGGCTGAAGGGCCTGTGTTTCCATGCTGTGTATCTACAAATTGAAATCTAATCACCCTACATTCAGATTATACGCCCACCCCCAAAGATTCATACTGCGGCAATTTATAGTGGCCAATTATAAACCACCAACTCTTACATTTTTGGAATATTAAGGGAGGAAATCTGAGCACGAGGAGGAAACCAATGCAGTCACAGGAAGAACGTGCAAATCCATATAAACAGCACTAGGAGTCCGGATTGAACATCTAGGATTGGTGCTCAACTTGCTGTAATGCTCCACCACCCCTATCTACATCACAAATGTCAAAGGATCCAGTACTGAAAGCAGCGCTGAACTTCACACAATCTCCAGTCAAGCGTTACATGTTGCTTTCTCCACCTGGTGCCAGTTTTTCCAATGTGCATGAGCTTTGACACTGATCAATCTGCCATGTGAGAAGTTATCAAAATTGAAAATAGACGGGAACAAATGTACTGCAACATAATTCTCCATGTACAAATTCAATGTAGTAAAGATACAACTTTCCTTCAAATCCATGCTTACTTGTTTCTAAATGCCATCAGCCAGAACTTTCCCCTGACAACTTCCTTACCAATTTGACAAGCTGATTACTCAGTTTTGATTAATTGGGAGATTTATCACATCTTGAAATGCCAGATATTTTACTAAGGGGTTTGAAGGTAAACATTTCTGCACTCTATTGGTGCAATTTCAGAAAATTGAACTGGAGGCTAACAATAAAGGGAACATTGGCGAGAGGAACTTTCACCCCTGTCAAATTGCTTGACCATATCAACCACAGTACCTTCATTGACATACTTAAGGGCCTGTCCCACTTGGGCTTCATTTGCACGTCACACAGGTGGCACGCGAAGATTTTGTGAATCCCAAAATCCTGGGGTGCCGCTCGCGACCGCGCGTCGTGTCGCATAAATGACGTGCAAATGATGCCCAAGTGGGACAGGCTCTTTAGTCACTTCTTTGAAAAGCACAATGAGTCATGGATTCGCACCTGAACAAAATTATCGCATCTATACAATTAACCCCTGCAAATTCAGTAGCAGATTAATATTGTCCTTCACCATTTTCCAAATAATTTCCCAATTACTGAGGTGTTGCATTCCCTACCCTCCTGTCATGAGGTACTGACCCTGTGGCTTGAGAAGATTTGAACATTTCTGTTGGAACCACAGCAATCCCGTAGCTGCATGGGATTGATCTTATCAGGTCCTGTTATTTATCCACATTTCAGCCTACCAAGACATTTTATACTACGTCCTTTTAATAGTAACTAGACCAAGGGGGTCCCGTTACCTCAATGCGGTGTGGGGGCGGCGAGCAGCGGGGCAGGGCTTCAATCCAGAGTCCTGGGGGGAGGATGGCTGGGATGCGGTGTGACATCACTCGGGTATTCCTCGGCAGCTCTCGGTTGCTCTCGGAAAAGCCGAGCCGATGCGCAAGCGTGAAAAAGAGTGCGCAGCGGGCCGCTCCTCTCGGCATCTCTCGGGAAACCCGAGCTGAAACGCGAACATACTGCGTGTTCAGCGGCTTCAATCCAGAGCCGGGGAGGGCTGCGGGCGGGGCGGCCGGCTGAGTGCGAGTTGACTGCAAGTGGGAGGCGACAAAATGACTGCGAGTTGGGGAGGGGGGGGGGGGGGAGTGTTAACGTAACTCGCAGCGTGTGCAAAAATTGCCCAGCGAGGAGCAGAGCCATTGTGACGTCATCAGCTCGTTAGCTTTAAAAAACCTCAGATTTGTGAACAAATTTAATAATAAACTCGGAAAATAATGAATCAAATTTTCAGATGAGGCGATTTTCGAGATCATGAGGTAAATCTCTATCGGAATATGTAAAAATTTCACCGTTAGCGCGTCGTGTTTTCGAGGAGATGTGAATCACAGACTAACAAGACACACATACACAAATAAATACATCCGCATCCAAGATCAGTTTTATAATTATATATATTGTTCTAGAATTTCACTGTATCGCCTCCCTGAATACTCCAATTACAAAATTCTCCGATTGCCGATTTGACCTTACAGAAGAAATTGGGTGAAACCAGCCTTCATGTTTCTACTGTTCAGAAAAGAAATAACAACGGATAAATAGGGCACCAAAATACTGCTCCCAATTTATTTGATGTCAACTTCCCTCGTCTGCTTATTTCCCGAGTTTATTATTAAATACACAAAACAGAACTCTACATCCATGTAGAAAAATTAAGCCTGCCTTGCTTGACCAAACAGTTTTCACATGTTTTGCTCCCGAGATATTTTGTAAAATCTTTGCTTATGGATGAAGCCATGGACGGCTTAAACACAGATGAATGCAAGAATTTGCTTCACTGTACTTCAGTCAGTCACTGGATGGCCAACAAGACATTGGGAATCACCCTTGTTAAAGAGGACAGTTACAGCCCCTCACTCTGTCCCAGATCTGAAAATTAATGTTGGTCAGCGGCCTACAACTGATCAAAGCAAATTATAAAGGTGTTGTTGCAAAAGTGGGAATCTGGAGATAAAACTGGCACATGCGTCAGTACATGGAACTAACTCTGCCACTTTGCTTTGCAAATGCAGCAGTATAGTCCAAGAAACCAAAGAGACCAGGTAGCATGCGGTGTCACTTCGATAGCTTATTATGGCAAAGATAAAGGAAGTAATGCATAGCGTACCACCTGATTTTGTGAGTGGTGCTTGGAGGAAAGTTCAACATCATTGATGCAAATATAAACCCGTGTAGATGGAAAGAATATTTTCCAAGGAAGTTCATGAATTGGAGGGAGTCGTACTGCAGGGAAATAGGTCCTTTGGCCCAATTTGTCCATGCCGACTGAGATGCCCAATATCCCTCTAGACCTTTCCTATCCATGTACCCATTCGAATGTAGAGTAGTCAGAAAAGAGTCTGAGCACAATTGGGGAGGAGGTACTGGTGAGGGGGAAGTACAAACTATTGGAATGGATAGGGTGAGACACTAAATCTGGAAAGGAAAACATGGTTTAAAAAAATTAAAATAACTTAATAATACAGACCAATGCAGAAGTTAGTTAGGGGCTTAATTTTACTCTCGGGGAAAGCAATGTGTATGGATTGCAGTTAGGAAATTCAATTGTCTTCATTTCTTTTTAATGCACTTTGGGAGGACTAATAAAGTAAGGAAATAGAAAAAGAATGGCAAGAATTTGCAGAGTGCAGATGAACCCCTGCATCATGCAGCGGGTTAGAGGCTGGATGGTGATGTATTCCTAGAAAACAGTTCATATCGCAAGTGTCACTCGAAGCTGTGTCATTTTGGACTTGTATCAAAAATACATGTTGAAAAAAAAATGTTTTTACTTTCTTTTTGTCCCCACATACATTCTCTCTGAGTGAATTCTATTCCCTCTCAAATATTTGGGTATTGATTTGTGAATTCTTTAAGGACATATTTCTGGTACTTAAATGACTGTAATGCAGGAGTTGCATATATTGGGGAATAGAGGGACCTCGATGTACATGTTCAAAGGCCCCTGCAGAGGGCAGCATATGTCAATAAGATAGTGAAGAGTGTGTACAGATTACTTACTTTTATTAGCCAAAGCAAATACAAACATGGGGAGGTCGCAGTACAACTTTATAAAACATTGGATAAGCCATAGCCTATAGTATTGTGTACAGTTCTGTTTACCATATGACAGAAAAGCCGTAATTGAACTTCAGAGGGCAGAGGAGATTCAGCTGGTTGCTTCCTGGAATGGTGCTTTTTAGGCAGGCGGAGAGATTACAGACTACATTTGTTTTCCTTCAAGCAGACCAGGCTGAGGGAGAACATGATATAGGTGTAGATCAGTGCATGTTCCTTTAACTTAGTGACCTCACCACTACTAACCACTCCCCATTGTCTCTCGTATAATTGTAAGGTCCCCACCTCCAGCCCGCTCTCTAGCTCCAGTGATGACCACGGACAGCTATTGCATAGTGTGTGTTAGTGATTATAATAAACCATCAGTAAAAGACTCTGTGTAGGAACCAAGTCATTTTACATGGTGTCACAGCGGTAGACTCGCGTCTCCTGTTTATCGTTTTTTTCTTTTTATTCTTTGCTTTCTCCCAGTTGTTCACGTCTCCCCCCCGTTTTCATTATGTCCAACTCCTGTCGTCGACCCGACATTTTGGTCTTTGACACGGACATTGTCCACCGCTGGACTGTGTTCCAGCGCGACTTTGAACATTACACAGCCATCGCTCATCCTGATGCCACCCCTGCTGCGCAGGCTCACCTGCTGCTCAACCTCGCTGGCCCGGAGGCCATGGATCACTATGCTTCATTCGACTTCGCCCCCGGAGAAGACCGTCGGGACCCGGTATGTCTCATGGCTAAATTCACTGCCCTCTGTGATATCCCTACCAATAACATTATTGAGCGCTTTAAATTCTTCCAGAGGCGGCAGATTCCCGGCGAGCATATTGACGCTTTTATTGCCTCTTTGCGTCATATGGCTCGGCGCTGTCGCCTTGAAACAATCTCCACGGACGAATTGATCAGGGATGTCCTGGTCAATGGTCTCCTGAGGGCGCTATCTACCGTCTGTCACGCCAGCACCTCCTGCTCGTCAACGAGCCTCCTCCGCCTCCCGCGGACCCGTTTCAGCCACCTATCCCTTCCATTCTGCCCGAGGCTCCGCCAGCCCCTGTCACTCCTCGCATGTCGCGGAAACTGCCCTCCCAGCTCTCTATGCCCCACGCTCACAAGCCTCTTTCCCCTGCCTTGCCTGCCAGCGTGCCCATTTCTCCTCCGTCTCCGGTTCGTTCCCCGCCCGGCTCTCCCACCTCTTTCCCTGACTCTGTCCCTTCTGCTCCTGCGGTTGAGGGGGAATGCGGGCTGCGCACCCGCTCTGGCCGGTTGGTCAAGCCGCCTGTCCGTTACGGGGAGCTCGCTTAGCTGTGTTATGACACGATTAACTGTTCCCAGCGCGGTTTGTAATCCTAGCGTATGAGCCGTGGTCGCTCTGTGTATTGCCATGTTTTGTTTCCAAGAGGAGGGATGTAGATCAGAGCATGTTCCTTTAACTTAGTGACCTCACCACTACTAACTACTCCCCATTGTCTCTCGTATAATTGTAAGGTCCCCACCTCCAGCTCGCTCTCTAGCTCCAGTGATGACCACGGACAGCTATTGCATAGTGTGTGTTAGTGATTATAATAAACCATCAGTAAAAGACTCTGTGTAGGAACCAAGTCATTTTACAATAGGTATACAAACTTATAAGAGGCATTGATAGGGTAGATCATATGAAACGTCATGTTCGAAACTAGACAGAATAGGTCTAGTTATGAGCCTGTCCCACTTAGGCGACTTTTTAGATGACTGCAGGAGACTTTGCAGTCGCCACATTTTCGTGGGTATTTGCCGGGGAATTGCCTTCATGGTCGTGAGGAGTTCCCACATATTGGGAACTAGTCGCGGCCTCATTATGGTCGCCGAGAATTTTTCAATATGTTGAAAAATTAGCGGCGACTAGAATGAAGTCGCCATGGAGAATAGCGCGAATTCTCGAGCCGTAGGTGGGTAGCAAGGAGGTCCTAGTGGGTTGCCAGGAGGTCGAAGGTTCTCGTAGGTTGGAAGCGGTGCATTTCATTGGCTTATTGGGGGGAAAAAAAAAAGGTAAACGACTGTACCTTTGACTGTCCCTTGCGAGGGGTGACATAGGGACTGTCGCTGTGGATAGAATTGAGGAATTGTAATGGTAAGAAAACATTAATGGGAGTTATCTACAGGCCCCAAAACAGGCCTGGAAATAGTGTGCAAATTGCAGCAGGAGTTAAAATTGACATGTAACAATGGTAATACGACTGTGGTTATGAGAGATTTCAATATGCAGGTAGACTGGAAAAATCAGGTTGGTTCTGGACCCCAAGAAAGGGAGTTTGTAGAGTGCCTCGGAGATGGATTCTTAGAGCAGCTTGTACTGGAGCCTCCCAGAGAGAAGGCAATTCTGGATTTAGTGTTGTCTAATGAACCAGATTTAATAAGGGAACTCAAGGTAAAGGACCCGGTAGGAGGTATTGACCATAATATAAGTTTTAATCTGCAATTTGAGAGGGAGAAGATTAAATCAGAAGTGTCAGTGTTGCAGTTGAACAAAGGGGACTATGAAGGCACGAGGGAGGAGCCGGCCAAGGTCGACTGGAAAAGGATCCTAGCAGGAATGACCGTGTCAAAGTCAAATTTATTCGTCACATGCCCCAACAACCTGGCTGCTCAACACCCGGCGAGATCTAACTATTCCTTTGGTTTATGTTTCATGTGCAAGAAGAAGCAGAAGATACACCAACCAAGGTACAGTGAAATGAATTTGCCATGCAGCGATACAGTGGGAAAAAAAAGAACACACAATACACAATAAAAATTCAAAACTAACATCCACCACAGCATTCCTAACTGTGGTGGAAGGCAACAAAATTCAGTCAGTCCTCCTCCTTTGTTCATCGCCCGCGGCTAGAAGCTCCACAGATCACAGCCCCATGATGTCAAAGTCACCAGGCCAACGATCGGAGCACTCCTCTCTGGCGGCCCCTGGCAGGGGTTCGCCCCTGCTCCGCAATGGAAAAGCCCACGCTGCGCCCGCTGCTGAAGCTCTGGGCCTGACTCCAGGAAAGCCCGCTCCAATCCAAGCTGTCAGGCCGCAAGAGGGGAGGCGGAGAAGCGACATGGAAAAAGTTGCCTCTCCATCGAGGAAGTGACGGAAAAACGGTTTCCCCCTCCCCCCCACACAAGACACACCGAGAGACAGCAAAACATACCAAAAAAACCCCAAAAAGTCAAAATAACGAACACGCTGCTGGCAGCGCCCCCAACTGCAATGGCTGAAATTTCTGGGCATAATCCAGAAGATGCAGGATCATTTAATTTCAAAGAGGAAGAAAGATTAAGGGTTATAAGAGGCAACTGTGGCTGACAAGGGAAGTTAGGGATGGAATAATACTAAAAGAAAAGATGTATAACATAGCAAAGGGTAGAGGGAAGCCAGAGGATTGGGAAACTTTCAAAGGACAACAGAACGTAACAAAAAGGGCAATACGGGGTGAAAAGATTAAGTACGAGGGTAAGCTGGCCAAGAATATAAAGGATAGTAAAAGCTTCTTTAGGTATGTTAAGAGAAAAAGATTAATAAAGACAAATGTGGGTCCCTTGAAGGCAGAAACAGTTGAAGTTATTATGGGGAACAAGGTAATAGCAGAAGAGTTGAACAGGTACTTTGGTTCTGTCTTCACTGAGGAAGACACAAACAATCTCCTAGATGTACTGGAGGAGAGAGGATCTAGAGAGACAGAGGAACTGAAAGAAATTAGCATTAGGCAAGAAATAGTACTGGGTAGACTGATGGGACTGAAGGCTGATAAATCCTCAGGGCCTGATGGTCTGCATCCCAGGGTATTCGAGGAGGTGGCTCTCGAAATCGTGGACAAATAGGTTATCATTTTACAATGTTCTGTAGATTCGGGATCCGTTCCTGTGGATTGGAGGGTAGCTAATGTTATCCCACTTTTCAAGAAAGGAGTGAGAGAGAAAACAGGGAATTATAGACCAGTTAGCCTGATATCGGTGGTGGGGAAGATGCTGGAGTCAATTATTAAAGAAATAATAACAGTGCATTTGGATAGCAGTAAAATGATTGGTCCAAGTCAGCATGGATTTATGAAGGGGAAATCCTGCTTGACTAATCTTCTGAAATTTTTTGAGGATGTGACAAGTAAAATGGATGGAGAGCCAGTGGATGTGGTGTATCTGGATTTTCAGAAAGCCTTTGATAAGGTCCCATACAGATTAGTGGGCAAAATTAGAGCACATGGTATTGGGGGTATGTTATTGATATGGATAGAGAATTAGTGGGCAGACAGGAAACAAAGTGTAGGAATAAACGGGTCCCTGTCAGAATGGCAGGCAGTGGCGAGTGGAGTGCAGCAAGGCTCGGTGCTGGGGCCGCAACTATTTACAATATATATTAATGATTTAAATGAGGGGATGAAAACCGCATGTGGTTTTTTTTCTATTACAAATCTCATATTGTGGAGTACAGAGGCAAATAAATGAATGATGGGTCTTTGTCCCAAACACAATGGAGGGGACTGTAAATGCATTTTTAATCTTAATACTTTCAGTAGATGGGAACAAATGTTCCATTACATTTTATGCTAAAAGAGACTTGAGATCTTATTTAAAACCTGAAGTGCCTTTAGCAGACAACATTTAGGTTGTTGATGAGTTGGTTTCATATGCAAAAGCTTTCCTTCCTCTTCGTCCTTTGGAAATATCATTCCACAAATCTATAGATGGAAGGTTTGATTGGCCACATATAGGTTCTGTGTGACTTTTGTCATTACATCTTGATACAAATAACACCTGCCAGCTAAATATGCACCCATTCATATATTTTCTGTCACTAATAATTTAAAATGATTGGGGGCTGATAAGTAAAATTCAAACACTCAATTAAAATGTCATTGTTTATCTTAACTGCTATTGAAATAACTGTCTCTCATTTATTGGACGAATAAATATTATTATGGTTGATGACATTTTATGTAACCCTTTCAATGTCAGGAGGCCCCAGCCCCTCCCACCAAGCCAAGCACAAACATGTAATCTCGACAAAATCAACTGCAATTCTCTGTCGCGCTCAATTACCAGGAACACCACAAAGAAAGCCAGTCATGTTAAAATGATATTATGTTCGAAGCACCCATAAATTCCTCCTTGCACTTTAAAATGGAGCCAAGAATTCTGCTTCATGGCCACAACTGGCAGTGAAACAGAATTTAATAATACACTTTATTGTCATTGTAAATACATACAACGATATTTCAGGTGCACTGCCCAAAGTATCAGATAAATAATAACGAATAACAAAAATGGCAAGAAAACATCGTCAAGTCATAATGTGCAATATTTCACAGTATAGTGTTGTGGCAGTACAAAATATTGGCTATGGGGGGCTGTGTGTTCAGTGCAGAGTGCAGAGTGGTGATGGCCTTGGTAATATTAATAACCATAATAAGTCACCATTTTGGATGTTGTACGTTTCCCACTCCTATTGTACAATTATTGAGAAAAAGATTCAACACAATGGCCGCATCATTCATCCAGTTCTGGTGCTACATCATAACTTTGCGTCCAGACAAAATATTTATGAACGTACACCCTGAAACAGCTTGCTACAGGAATGAAAATCCATGCAGTGTGTTCGATAGATAATGGACAAGAATTATCTGAATAGATAATAGTAGCCTTAACACTGTCCTCAGGGATGCTTAATCACCATCAATATGGTGCTGACTGTTGAATTTTGGATGAATGGAAAACAGTCTACCATCTGAACTGAGGAGTAGGGACTTGGCATAATCACAAAACGAAACTGAGGAAATAGAATAAACAAAATTCTGGTGCCAAAACCATCTATAATGGTTTATAGATTGAGCAATGTTAGGTATGGGTTTCAAGGGATGGAGAAAAAGGTGGAGAACAGATATGCCAGGATTAAATGGAACATTGAACCAACTTCATCTGTACAAAACCTGCTGCTGCCCTTTCGAAACAGAGCATGAAAACATGCTTTAATAGCCATCAAAATATTTGTATTGGGCACGAGGATGGAATAAACCATATCAGTTTTTAAATGATGCTCTGCCTACTTGTTTTACATACACATACGATTTAAAGTCCTCTATCAATATTATCTGAAAAATGTTAGAAAGCAAATAAAACTGTGGACGTTAGATTCAGAGATAAAAACAGGTATGCTGGAAGGACTTGGCCAGTTAAGCAGCATCCGATGAAAAATAAAGCAGCCAACAATATGTGGTGTTAAATGAATATACAGTGCCCTCCTAATGTTTGGGACAAAGACCCATAATTTATTTATTTGCCTCTGCACTCCACAATTTGAGATTTGTAATAGAAAAAAAAAAATCACACGTGGTTAAAGTGTACATTGTCAGATTTTATTAAACGCCATTTTTATACATTTTGGTTTCACCATGTAGAAATTTCAGCAGTGTTTATACATAGTTCTCCCATTTCAGGGCACCATAATGTTTGGGACACATGGTTTCACAGGTGTTTGTAATTGCTCGGGTGTGTTTAAGTGGCTCGTTAATGCAGGTATAAGAGAACTCTCAGCACCTAGTCTTTCCACCACCTTTGGAAATTTTTATCGCTGTTTATCAAAATGAGGAACAAAGTTGTGTCAATGAAAGTCAAAGAAGCCATTATGAGACTGAGAAACAAGAATAAAACTGTTGGAGACATCAGCCAAACCTTAGGCTTACCAAAATCAACTGTTTGGAACATTATTAAGAAGAAAGAGAGCACTGGTGAGCTTACTATTCGCAAAGAGACTGGAAGGCCAAGGCAGACCCCCACAGCTGATGACAGAAGAATTCTCTCTACAATAAAGAAAAATCTCCAAACACCTGTCCAACAGATCAGAAACACTCTTCAGGAGTCAGGTGTGGATTTCTCAATGACCACTGTCCGCAGAAGACTTCATGGACAGAAATACAGAGGCTTCACTGCAAGATGTAAACCACTGGTTAGCCGCAAAAATAGGAAGGCCGGTTACAGTTTGCCAAGAATTACTTAAAAGAGCAACCACAGTTCTGGAAAAAGGTCTTGTGGACAGATGAGACAAAGATTAACTTTGATCAGAGTAATGGCAAGAGGAAAGTATGGTGGAGAAGGAACTGCTCAAGATCCAAAGCATACCACCTCATCTGTGAAACACAGTGGTGGGGTGTTATGGCCTGGGCATGTATGGCTGCTGAAGGTACTGGCTCACTTATCTTCATTGATGATACAACTGCTGATGGTAGTGGAATAATGAATTCTGAAGTGTATAGACACATCCTATCTGGTCAAGTTCAAACAAATGCCTCAAAACTTATTGGCCAGCGGTTCATTCTACAGCAAGACAATGATCCCAAAGATACTGCTAAAGCAACAAAGGAGTTTTTCAAAGCTAAAAAATGGTCAATTCTTGAGTGGCCAAGTCAATCACCCAATCTGAACCCAATTAAGCATGCCTTTTATATGCTGAACTCCCAAAACAAGCATAAACTAAAGAAGTGCTGCAATGCAGGCCTGGCAGAGTATCACCAGAGAAGACGCCCAGTAACTGGTGATGTTCATGAATTGCAGACTTCAAGCAGTCATTGCATGCAAAGGATATGCAACAAAATATAAAACATGACATTGCTGTGTCCCAAACATTATGGTGCCCTGAAATGGGAGGATTGTGTATAAACACTGCTGTAATTTCTACATGGTGAAACCAAAATGTATAATAATGGCCTTTATTAAAATCTGACAATGTGCACTTTAACCACATGTGATTTTTTTTCTATACAAATCTCAAATTGTGGAGTACAGAGGCAAATAAATAAATGATGGGTTTGTCCCAAACAATATGGAGGGCGCAGTATACCCAAGTTTTCATGTCGGCTATATGAACTTCTCCCCATTAAACCTTGTTGGGTTTATTTATTTGGCTTCCAATAGCTGAAGACATGTAATTATCAGAGTGGACAACTTCCGAGGATCTTCGCAGGGAGAGGTTAGAGAAGGGAATGTTATTTGGTTTACTGTGCATTTGCAACAATTCGAGGATTCTACTTGTGTAGAAAAGAACTGCAGATGCTAGGTTAAATCGAAGGGAGACACAAAATGCTGGAGGAACTCAGCGGGCCCGGTCAGGCAGCATCTCTGGAGAGAAGGAATTCCTCCAATATTTTGCGGGTTTCCTAATAAATAAGCTTCCTGCCGGCTATGTTTGTATTTGATTTTGACAAAAAGTAGCTTTAAATGTTCTCACCCATTTAACATCTTCTTATGAGCCTTTTAAAAATAAAATAAACAAGAGGTCGTTTCCTGTCCAAATAGTTTGTGGAGTTGTGAAAAGCTTCACTTCCATGTAAGCGGCGGCGTCCAACTAGTCAATAGCGGTTCAACAGTTTCAGTCTGCATCACAGTGCGGCCAGGTCCCCGCCCCGCTGTAAGTACGTGATTACAGGCATTTGCCTCCCGTAGAACAAGGAACATCGAGAACCGCTCGTGTCACTGGCTAGTTCAAGTCAAACCATGCCTACGTGCGGAAAGGCACGGTACGATTCGAAAAGACATTACTAAATAAACACCAGGCGTGTCAGAAATTTAGAGGGATGGACGATTGTGTTATAGGTGCCGCTGGAGCAGACATGCTACTGTTTTTAGACAATGGATTTCAATAGCCTTTGGGAATCGCTAACAGTTTGGGTGTACATTTGGAAATAACAGTCGTCATAACTTCAAAATTAAAGTCGGAGAGCAACAAAAATTACAATATCAAAGCGATATTCAGTGGAAGTTTAAAGAGGGAGGGTAGGGTCCGAATCCTAGCTTAATGGAGACCAGATCCTGCGATTAAAAGTCCCGCAAGAAGAAGCTCTCCTTCCACGACCTAGTGGACCTCAATCAAGGGTGCAAACTTTGGAAGACCTTTCCTGGGGTTATCCAGAAACACTCGATGAGAATTTCAATGCTCTACAATAGGTCATGGCCATTAACTCAAAGTTCCACAAGGTTGGTACCACCTTTTGAGGCACTGCGCAACATCTATCATTAACTTAGAGTCATAAAGCTGAACAGCATAGAAACTGGCCACTCAGCCCACCTTGTCCATGCCAAACAAGTTGGCTTACTGGGCTATACCCATTTGCCTGCATTTGGCCCATAACCCTCCCTATCCATACATCTGTCCAAATGTATTTTTTAAAGTTTTAATTATATCCCTTTCCTTAGCTTGCTTTGGTAGCTCCTTCAAGATATGGGATACCCTCTGAGTGAAGCCGTTGTCCGAGATCCCTCCTAAATCTTTCCCCTTCAGTCTATTCTCTCTTTGAGTATAGGAGCAAAGAGGTCCTTCTGCAAATGTACAGGGCCCTAGTGAGACCACACGAAAGTATTGTGTGCAGGTTTAGTCTCCAAATTTTGAGAAGGACATTTTTGCTATTGAGGGAGTGCAAGGTTAATTCTCGGGATAGCGGGACTGTCATATGCTGAGAGAATGGAGCGGCTGGGCTTGTATACTCTGGAATTTAGGAGGATGAGAGGGCATCTTATTGAAACATATAAGATTATTAAGGGTTTGGACACGCTAGAGGCAGGAAACATGTTCCTGATGTTGGGGGAGTTCAGAACCAGGGACCACAGTTTAAGAATGAGGGGCAAGCCATTTAGAACGAAGATGAGGAACACTTTTTCACACAGAGAGTTGCAAGTCTGTGGAATTCTCTGCCTCAGAGGGCGGTGGAGGCCGGTTCTCTGGATACTTTCAAGAGAGAGCTAGATAGGGCTCTTGAAGATAGTGGAGTCAGGGGATATGGGGAGATGGCAGGAACGGGGTACTTATTATGGATGCACACATGGGGGTTAAAAAAAAAAAAAACATTCAATTTATCTATGCGCCCTCAAGATCTTGTACATCTCAATAAGATAACATATATGATCGTACATCACAATAAGATCAATAAGCCGCCCATGCTCCAAAGATAAAAGTCCCAACCTATATCATTATCTCCTCTATAACTCAAGCCATAAGCGCAGGTAACGTACTGGTGAATCTCTTTTGCATTCTTTCCAACTTAAGGACATCCTTCCTGCAGCTGGATTACCATAAAAACCATACAGTACTCCAAGCATGGTTTCACCAACGAATCGTACAGTTGCATCATGATGAAGCAACTTTTGTACTCCATCCTAAAAGCCCTGTCCACGGTACGAGTTCATTCCAAGAGCTCTCCCGAGTTTTAAAAAAATCAAACTCGTGGTAAGCATGGAGAATGAACGTAGCGGGTACGTCGGAGCTCAGGGACGTCTCTTAGCGCTAACAGCAGGTACTTGGGAAGACTCGCTAACGGCAGGTAAGCATGGGAAGACTCGTGAAGATTTTTCAACATGATGAAAAATGTCCACAAGAGCCCCGAGTACTGACGAGTGGCCATTACCGTAAATCTCCGAGTTCGAATCAGGGCAAACTCGGGAGAACCCTTGGAATGATCTCGTACCGTGGGACAGGGCTTTAATGAAGACAAGCGTGCCAAATGCTTTCATTGTTACACTGTCCATTTTACTCACCATTTTCAGGAAACCATGTACCTGTATTCTCAGATCTCTCTGTTCCTCAACACTCTCCAAGGCTCAATCATTTACTGTGCAAGCCCTGCCCTGGCGTGACACCACCAATGTGCAACACCTCACACTTGTCAGGGTTAAATTCCATTCGCCATTCTTTGGCCCACCTTCCCAAATGATCGAGAGGATCTTGTTGTAAACTTAGATAAAGTTCCTTACTTCCTGCTATACACCTTTTTTGGCATTATTTGCAATTTTACAAACAATATTAACTATGTACAAATCATTAATGTATATAACAAACATCAGCGGACCCAGTACCAAACCCTCTGGCACTGTACTGATCACAGGCCTGTAATCAGAACCATAATCTTCCACAACTATCCTTTGACTCCTTCCAAAGGTAGCTCACATTGGATTCCATGCAATCTAACCTCCCAGACTAGCTGACCACGTGGGATCTTGTCAACAACCTTGCTAAAGTCCATTTGGACAATGTCCACTGCCCTACCCTCATCAATCCTCTTTGCAACTATCACTAATCAGCCTATGCCTATCCCAATGCTGATCTCCTGTCCCTAAGAATCCCCCCACCAATTTTCCCCACAACTGACATCAGGCTCACCAGACTGTAGTTCCTTGGCTTATCCTTACTGCTTTACTTGAATAACAGTACAACATTAACCACCATCCAGCCCTCTGGAACTTCAACTCTGGTTAAACATGGTGCCTATCTCTGCATGGGCCTTCTCAATTACCTCTTTAGCTTCTCACAAGATCCAAGGAGGTGCTTGGTCAGGCCCTGGGGATTTAGCCACTTTAATGCAGTTTAATTGTAATTGTAATTAATTTATTAGCCAAGTATTTAAACATACAAGGAATTTAAAACCTTCAATACCTCCAGTTTGGCAATTTGTATATAATCTAGGGCATCACAGCTCCTATGCATCAATTCCTTGGCTTGCATGACCCTCTCCTCAGAAAAAAGATGAGATGTATTAAATTGATATCTCTCCCATCTCATGTGATTCTTCACAAAGATGCTGATCTTTAAGGAGACATTTTCTGTTCCTGGCCATCCTTTTACTCTTAATATGCCTGTAGATTCTCTTAGGATTTTCCTCTACCTTGCCTGCCAGCTTAATTTCATGTCCTCTTTTTGTTCGCTCTTAAATATAATCCTACACATCTTATACTTGTGTAGGGATTCGCTTGATTTAGTTCTACCAAAGTGATCATTCCCTTACTACTTCTAGGTCCTACCCATAAAGTCTCCCTGGACGATCAAAAAATAATCTGTAGCCTGGAATATTGAGCTGCCAGTTCTGCCCTTCGCTCAGCTATGTTTCTGTTATGCATATATTATCCCAGTCTGAGCCATTCCACAACCTGAGTTCATCTGCCTTGCCTGTTATTTCTCCAGTGTTGAAACAAACAGTTGAAACCACCGAAGATTAGACACAAAGAGCTGGAGTAACTCAAAGGGTCAGGCAGCATCTCTGTAGAAAAAGGATGGGTGACGTTTGGGTTTGGGATCCTACAGATTCAGTTTAAACCACCAGTCTTTCCACTACCTTTACCATGCACCCACCTATGCTGTCTGCTAATTTTGCTCTCTTTGACCACTGCATTTGTCCTCAATCTCTCATTTGCCTTCTTTCCACATTGGAATCCACCCCCTTCCAATCTAGTTTAATGTCTCTGAAGTAGCATTGACAAATATCCCTCGCAGAAGTACAATATATATATTTTTTTTAATCAACGTTTTTTAAAAATTCCCCTTTAAAAAAAAACTCCAAAGAAAGCTTTGAGGAACGAGACTCCACACTCGAGAAAGATTTCTCAGCATGAGAAATCTTGAGTGGGGCAAATACTTCCCATGTCATCCCAAGGTTTCTCCCTTTGCAACCTGACAAGAGGAGAATGAGATTTTCTTTGACTTTGCCAGAAGTTTGGGTCTTGAAATGGTACATTTGGCCAAAGCAGAAAAAGCCAACTACCAAAGCAGATGGATAGGGCATTCCTTAGAACTTCCTACTCTTGGCAAATAACCCCTCAGAATCTCTTGCACTTTAGGAAGTGTGTTGTTAGGGAGCAGACTGACAATCCCTGGTTACAATACAAGTCAATTAAAAATCACCTCCATCAGGTAGCATTAGAAAAGCATTGCAACTGTACCAGATGGTTGTGAGAAGGCAAGCTGGATGACTTAATTTAAAAGCTTGTTAACTAGTTAGATTCCTGTGACAATCCAGCCACAATTCACATGGTCCTTTTTTGGTGCTGTGGAGAGGTCTGAAGTCACCAGCAGAACATCTGGTTACCCTGCATCCAGCCAGTGAAGTATCAGGTTAAATCTCTACTGAGGCATAACACCTCTGACAATCTACACTGACTAACTTGTCAGTTTAAGTTACATACTCAATCACTGCCAAAAATTAAGCTTAAAATTCAAGAAGTTGAAGGAAATTAAGCTTCCATATTTGTCCAGAAATTAGGCTACATTCATCGATTATGACCGTGGAGCTTTCAGGAGAAACCATAACTACTAAACCAAGTTACTTTTAATGTCATATGCACAAGAACGGTGAGGTACAGGTACAATGAAATTCTTGCACAGCAGCATTACAGGCACATAGACTCGAACAACACACAAGACAAATTAGACAAGTCAGTGAAAGGAAAAAGGCTGCAAAAACAAGTCATTAGTGCAAACCATAATTAGAAAACAAATAGTGGTAATGCACTGATTAAGATCTGCTGATGAAGTCAAGCATCCAGTTGTAAAGGGAAATTTAGAGGCTTGGGGATTACAGATGTGATGCTGGATAGAGGCAACATTGCGCAGGCAGCATGCAGATGAACACTTGTATACACTTGATATAAATGGCATTCTGCAGGAACAAAACTGGAAGCTGTTCAGCCCCTCCAGTCTGTTTGGCAATCAGTCCACTCATGGCCTTTTTATACCTCAATAGCATTTACACATGTCAAAATACATATGGGTCATTAAAACCTGGTCACACACTTTCAACTAAACCCGAATCCATACCATTTAGGCAGAAGAAACTGCTAGATTTCCACAATTGCGCTCCATCCTTTGCCACTTCGAACTAGATTAAATCCAATTTTAAGTCTCTCTGTGTAGGAAGGAACTGCAGATGCTGATGATAGATACACCGAAGATAGATACAAAATCTTGGAGTAACTCAGCGGGACAGGCATCTCTGGATAAAAGAAATGGGTGACATTTTGGGTCGATTCCCTTCAGAGAGCAGTCTGAAGAAGGGTCTCGACCCGAAACATCACCCATTCCTTCTATCAAGAGATTCTGCATGCCCTGCTGAGTTACTCCATCATTTTGTGTCTATCTTTAAGTGTCTCTGCTTCATCTAGTTGAATTACTCTCTATAGATAGCGTCAACATCCTCATCATATTTATAAGTCTGCAGAAACTTTAATGCAAAAAGTGTTTATGATGTTTAGGTTGAACAGAACGTAACCATTTACAACCCTGGGGTCATTCTGGTGAATCTGTTCTTTTATCTTCTCCAAGGTAATATGCCTCTATCTGAACCTGATACAAGGATTTGACCAATGCTCTCTAGAGGTGAAGCCTCACAACATATATTCCAAAGGGGTTGGAATAATTGTTTAAATTACAGTTTGTACCAATGTATAGGGGGGGGTTTCATTCCCTTTTTCAATCCCTTTCTTTCAATCTCTCCCCACAACATTTTAAAAATATCTTCTTTCCAAAGTGCAATATGGGTGATATCACATGTACTCAATGAAATCCATTTGCTGCAGTTTTGCTCAGTCATTTATGAAACTTGACACTCCTAGCTATGTAATTCATTGTGTCATATGTAGTGTCATCCTTTGACTTACACAAGCGTGTTCTATATTTGTCCAGAGTCCAATACAGATAGCCGAGAACACTCTGTACCCTACTGTTCACCACCTACATCCATAAAAAGTACCAATCTTTGTCCTGAATCCCATGCACTTTTATTTTCATAATATTATTCACAGGATCATTATTAAGTGGGTTTTGGAAATTCATATAAATAACTTGCACAGACTTATTGCCATCAAAAGTACATGTCAACCACCTTTAGCAAATCCACAATGTTGCTGATTAACTTGTATTTTTCCAATGTCAAAGTGGTAACAGATTTCAGAAATTTCATTTCATGAGTCTTGTCTCATTACAAGAATTTTCATGGGGCACCCTTTCTTATTGCAATAGCCAAAGGTTCCTGTCATTAAAGTAACAATTACAGAGGAAAATGAAACAAGAGGAAGACAAAAAGTGTAAACATTAATCATTTTCACCCGATTCTTAATCATTCCAATACCATTGAAGAACACTGCAGTGCATACATCATCCGGTTATCAATTTAGTTTTTTTTTTAAACAAGCGGCACTCCCAAATGGTCCAATTCGTTTATCCAGTGAGCAGTCATAATGGTATCCCAGGTTTATTTCTTGTCCTGTTATTGGTCTTAGTAACAGCAGTTGGGGAATACAATTAATCATATATAAAGGAATGGTAATCGTCAAGAGTACACTCACCTGAAAACCATCCTTGCATCCAATGCTAGAAAATCTCATGAACAGCAAAGGATCATTAAGGGTAGATTCAGCTTTGCGCACAAGCCTCAATTAAATCATTGGTAGCATTCAGTTAGGCTAAATGCTTCACTCATTGACTATTAAGATGGAAGAATTTGATTTCAATAATTAAGATTCAGGAATGAAGAAATCACTTGTGTGCGATACTGGAGTGCTGTTTCTTATGCAAAGTTCATGAAAAAAGGGCGTTAAAATAATTAAGAGAGAAAAACAATTCTTCCAAGGATCTTCGAGCATGTCGTGCAGCCTGCTTGGTACAATTCCTTCCACAAAAATGTAGATTTGGCATAAGGCTGCAATTAATATAGATCAATATTTCACTTCTTTAAGAAATATTAGATTAGGGTGTGGTCACTATTAAGGTGAAAGGTGTGGATATGCAAGTGATACCGTTTTTTCTAGTGACACATTTCCACTAACCTACAATCAGATGAACAAGAGGACATTAATGAAATCACTGACATCTTCACTAATCGTTTAAGTAATAGAGTTATATACACTGAAATAATTCAGACTTATTTTCCCTTAGCCACGCTTCCATTCGAATCAAAATAATCAACATCAACTTCTGAGCAAGGATTAGCCAACATCAAATTATGTTTTAGTAACAGATCAGCATCAATGAGAATGTATAAACATCTTGCCTAACGAGAATGGTTTAAGGGAATTGAGAATTTGACAAAATTTGACACAATTTTTCAGTTACCCTTTTGTCCTATAAGGCTCACAGTACAGATTCAACCGCTGAGTGGAAACAACAGTCCCAGCAATTCCACCTATTTATGTCACGTCACACATTCAATTTCAATTTCCTGTAAATATTTGCTCACTCAAAATCTATAGTCAGCAGATGTTTGTAACATAAACGTTTTTCTTCATTGACCTTATAAAAAATATATAATTAGGGTGTAATTTTAACATTATAATGTTCTTATCTTTGGTTGACCTAGCCATTGACCTTTGTAATTTATGTCATTCTTAGAAGAAAGCAGATCCAAGAACTAAATAGCAGGGGTCTGTATTAAAACTGACAAAAGGGCAAGTTCGTCTGCAAAGGAATAAGGGTCCCGACCCAAAACATCACCCATCTTTTTTTCTCCAGAGATGCTACCTGACCCGCTGAGTTATTCCAACACGTTGTGTCTAAGCAAAGGAAGACTGTTCTAATGACTTAGTATAGAAGTTTGATTTGTGTGTGTTCTTTATTATTCACTGTGGTCGAATCTGTTGCAATCATGTACAGTCTTTCCGCTGATAGGTTAACACGTAACAAAAAGCTTTTCATTGTACCTCGGTACACGTGACAATCAACTAAACTATGATTTCAAACGTGGGCCTGGGGATGCGAGGAGGATGAACGTCAACTAAGAAGGGCTGTGCAACGGCTTTGTGGCAAGGACAAAAAAAACTATAAAACATGCGTCGATACCAGTATACACTCTCCGTTAGTTACATCGCAAGATATTTGACCGTTTCTGGAGAGGTGGGGTGTAGATGAGAGGGGGGCCACAGATAATTAATTCCATTCCGATACTGACTTACTTAAATCAATCCTCGTTCATGATCAAACAAAATGCAGATCGGCTTCGAAAACAAAAACAATCAGTTGAAGGGGGATGTACAATTACAATTCGGGTTTCAGCCATAA
Source organism: Malacoraja senta (assembly GCA_038087875.1). Classification (NCBI taxonomy): domain Eukaryota; kingdom Metazoa; phylum Chordata; class Chondrichthyes; order Rajiformes; family Rajidae; genus Malacoraja; species Malacoraja senta. Next base: position 17,427,023 of record CM075978.1, on the reverse strand, counting down.
ACACAGTTGAAACGCGAAACAGAAAATTAAATATTGTGTATGTCCTTAAGTGTAACTGTAACAAATAAACGCATAAAATAAATTAAGTGTACCATGAAAACGACTCTGTGCCTTACCCGTGTTGCAGAAAGCTGGTCGGTGTTGTATCTCCCATCGGCTTGGAGAGTCAGTCCTGCATCGCTCAGTCGGGTCCAGCCCGAATGGGAGTCACCAGCCTCTACAATGAGTAAGGCTCCCTGATCTACTACCTACAAGGGTGCTGTTTTATCAGCAAGTACAGAACGTGTCACACACCAAACTCAGCAGACTTATTCCATGGTAGGCAGCAGGCGAGCCTCGCAACTCGGCAGGGCTGGAGACTGGTGGCCAGCTCCATTTCCTTTCGCCCGCCATCTCCGAGGAGCGGAGCTCAACTCCACCAATCCGGACCCAAACACGTGCAGTAAGCCGGCCCCATCGGGACTTGAAAAGACCAATCAAAGTGCGGCCAGCCCCGTGTACAACGAGCACGCAGCAGCTGCGAGCCCAGGGTCCGGCTTTGGTCCATGTCCGGAACTCACTCAACTGGAAACCATACCCTGGATTCTGGGGGGAAATTACACAATTTGCCATCCTGCACTCGCTAAAACAAATTCCATGCACTTTTACATTATTGCATATGTTACATTTCTACTCGTCGCCGTTATTATTCGCTTCCACTTTTCCAACATTGTTTTCTCTATCCCTTTTGAAACCCGGTAAGTCGCCGAGTGCACTTCATCACGAACTCCCACAGACCAATCAAACAAACCCGCACGTACCTCAGCGTCCTTCAGATTGACACGTACAGATGTTAGTATCAGCATACGAACTCTGATCTGAATGTGACACACACCACTCCATCTACCGAAAAGCAAAATAAAACCCGCAGATGCTGGAAATACTCACGTTAAGCAGTATCCGGGAAGAGAGAAAAAAACTTAACGTTCATAATCATTTTGATGAATTTTGATCAGTAGTACTACTACTGATGAAAGTAGGTAGGCACCTTAATTTAGTTTGCTATTGTCATGTGAAAAAGCTTTTGTTTACGTGCCACCCAGTCAAAGAGACGAGACGCGTTTAAAGCCGTCCACAATGTATAGATACATTCTAACGGGTGCAAGATAACATAGTTAGTGTAAGAAATGCTGCGTTGAAATAAAGATTTAAAAGACTGGAGTGATAGCGATGGAGATGAGATGCTGTTTCTTGATGTTGGACTTCGTTGAACACAACAGAAAACCATTGTATTTAGGAGAGGTTCGGTGGTGTTGACGTTCACAGAGACACAAGGCCAACCTCCAGTAAGTGGTTGAAAGGGCAAAACAGTAAGCTGGCATTTATTTCAAAACTAGACTAAGTGGGACCCGTTGGGTCCCTGTCACAGAGGAGGCCTGGTCCCCCAACGCAACCCGTTCCCCAATGCAATATTCCACCACTCACCGGTTCCCCCAATGCAATCCTGAAAGGGGAGGGAGAGGAGCCCGAGGTTGTGGTACATTTTGGTACCAATGACATAGGTAAAAAAAGAGAAGAGGTCCTGAAAGGAGAATTTAGGGAGCTAGGAGGGGAGTTAAAGAGTAGGACAGCAAAGGTAACAATCTCGGGATTACTGCCTGTGCCACGCGACAGTGAGAGTAGGAATGGAGCAAGGTGGAGGATAAATGCGTGGCTGAAGGACTGGTGTAGAGGGCAGGGATTCAAATTTCTGGATCATTGGGACCTCTTTTGTGGAAGGTGCGACCTGTACAAAAAGGATGGGTTGCACTTGAACCTGAGGGGGACCGATATCCTGGCGGGGAGATCTGCAAAGGCTACTGGGGAGACTTTAAACTAGAATGGTTGGGGGGAGGGACTCAAATAGAGAAAGCTATTAGACAGTGTGTGAGGCAGGAGGCAGAGAAGGAAAGCACTCAGACCCAACATGTAGGGGGGGAAGAAGAAAACAATAATAAACAGAGAATAAGAGGTGGTGGGGTTCTTAAATGGGTGAGCAGAGAAACAGAGGGGTGTAAAATGCGGGCGGAAGCAATAGGTAGCAAGGTGAAAAGTAAATGTGGCAGGCAGACAAATCCAGGGCAAAAATCAAAAAGGGCCACTTTTCAACAAAATTGTATAAGGGGTAAGAGCGTTGTAAAAACAAGCCTGAAGGCTTTGTGTCTCAATGCAAGGAGCATTCGTAATAAGGTGGATGAGTTGAACGTGCAGTTAGCTATTAATGATTATGATATAGTTGGGATCACGGAGACATGGCTCCAGGGTGACCAAGGCTGGGAGCTGAACATCCAGGGATATTCAATATTCAGGAGGGATAGAGAGAAAGCAAAAGGAGGTGGGGTAGCATTGCTGGTTAGAGAGGAGATTAACGCAGTGGAAAGGAAGGACATTAGCTTGGAGGATGTGGAATCGGTATGGGTAGAGCTGCGAAACACTATGGGGCAGAAAACGCTGGTGGGTGTTGTGTACAGGCCACCTAGCAGTAGTAGTGAAGTTGGGGATGGCATCAAACAGGAAATTAGAAATGCGTGCAACAAAGGCAAAACAGTTATAATGGGTGACTTCAATCTACATATAGATTGGGTGAATCAAATTGGCAGGGGTGCTGAGGAAGAGGATTTCTTGGAATGTATGCGGGATAGTTATCTAAACCAACATGTAGAGGAACCAACGAGAGAGCAGGCTATTCTAGACTGGGTATTGAGTAATGAGGAAGGGTTAGTTAGCAGTCTTGTTGTGCATGCCCCCTTGGGCAAGAGTGACCATAATATGGCTGAGTTCTTCATTAGGATGGAGAATGACATTGTTAATTCAGAAACAACGGTTCTGAACTTAAAGAAAGGTAACTTTGAGGGTATGAGACGTGAATTGGCCAAGATTGACTGGCAATTAGTTCTAAAAGGGTTGACGGTGGATATGCAATGGAAGGCATTTAAAGACTGCATGGATGAACTACAAAAATTGTTCATCCCAGTTTGGCAAAAGAATAAATCAGGGAAGGTAGTGCATCCGTGGATAACAAGGGAAATCAGGGATAGTATCAAAGCAAAAGATGATGCGTACAAATTAGCCAGAAAAAGCAGCATACCAGAGGACTGGGAGAAATTCAGAGACCAGCAGAGGAGGACAAAGGGCTTAATTAGGAAAGGGAAAATAGATTATGAAAGAAAACTGGCAGGGAACATAAAAACTGACTGCAAAAGTTTTTATAGATATGTGAAGAGAAAGAGATTAGTTAAAACAAATGTAGGTCCCTTGCAGTCAGAAACAGGTGAATTGATCATGGGGAACAAGGATATGGCGGACCAATTGAATAACTACTTTGGTTCCGTCTTCACTAAGGAAGACATAAATAATCTGCCGGAAATCGCAAGGGACCGCGGGTCAAAGGAGATGGAGGAACTGAGTGAAATCCAGGTTAGTCGGGAAGTGGTGTTGGGTAAATTGAATGGATTAAAGGCCGATAAATCACCAGGGCCAGATAGGCTGCATCCCAGAGTACTTAAGGAAGTAGCTCCAGAAATAGTGGATGCATTAGTGATAATTTTTCAAAACTCTTTAGATTCTGGAGTAGTTCCTGAGGATTGGAGGGTAGCAAACGTAACCCCACTGTTTAAGAAGGGAGGGAGAGAGAAAAGGGGAATTACAGACCAGTTAGTCTAACATCGGTAGTGGGGAAACTGCTAGTTGTATCTGGACTTTCAGAAGGCTTTCGACAAGGTACCACATAAGAGATTAGTATACAAACTTAAAGCACACGGTATTGGGGGTTCAGTATTGATGTGGATAGAGAACTGGCTGGCAAACAGGAAGCAAAGAGTAGGAGTAAACGGGTCCTTTTCACAATGGCAGGCAGTGACTAGTGGGGTACCGCAAGGCTCAGTGCTGGGACCCCAGCTATTTACAATTTATATTAATGAACTGGATGAGGGAATTGAAGGCAACATCTCCAAGTTTGCGGATGACACTAAGCTGGGGGGCAGTATTAGCTGTGAGGAGGATGCTAGGAGACTGCAAGGTGACTTGGATAGGCTGGGTGAGTGGGCAAATGTTTGGCAGATGCAGTATAATGTGGATAAATGTGAGGTTATCCACTTTGGTGGCAAAAACAGGAAAGCAGACTATTATCTAAATGGTGGCCGATTAGGAAAAGGGGAGATGCAGCGAGACCTGGGTGTCATGGTACACCAGTCATTGAAAGTAGGCATGCAGGTGCAGCAGGCAGTGAAGAAAGCGAATGGTATGTTAGCTTTCATAGCAAAAGGATTTGAGTATAGGAGCAGGGAGGTTCTACTGCAGTTGTACAGGGTCTTGGTGAGACCACACCTGGAGTATTGCGTACAGTTTTGGTCTCCAAATCTGAGGAAGGACATTATAGCCATAGAGGGAGTGCAGAGAAGGTTCACCAGACTTTCCTGGGATGTCAGGACTTTCATATGAAGAAAGACTGGATAGACTTGGCTTATACTCACTAGAATTTAGGAGATTGAGAGGGGATCTTATAGAAACGTACAAAATTCTTATGGGGTTGGACAGGCTAGATGCAGGAAGATTGTTCCCGATGTTGGGGAAGTCCAGGACAAGGGGTCACAGCTTAAGGATAAGGGGGACCGAGATGAGAAAAAACATTTTCACACAGAGAGTGGTGAATCTCTGGAACTCTCTGCCACAGAGGGTAGTTGAGGCCAGTTCATTGGCTATATTTAAGAGGGAGTTAGATGTGGCCCTTGTGGCTAAAGGCATCAGGGGGTATGGAGAGAAGGCAGGTACGGGATACTGAGTTGGATGATCAGCCATGATCATATTGAATGGCGGTGCAGGCTCGAAGGGCCGAATGGCCTACTCCTGCACCTATTTTCTAGGTATCTATGTATGTAACCCGTCCCCCCAACGTAATAATGCACCACTCACGCATAGCCCCCAACTGCGCAGGCACGGCTCATTCCCCCTCCTCTTCACCCTCCCTCTTCTTTCCCCACTCCTCCTCCCCTCACCAATCCCTCCCTCACCTCTCCCTCCCTCTCCTTTCCCCTACCCTCACACTCTCTCCCTCCCTCCATAACTCCTCTCCCCCCTACCCCCTCTTATCCCTCTATCCCCTACTCCTCACCTCCACCTATCCCCCCCACTATCCCTCCTGACCTCCCCCACTGCCCTCCTCTCCCTCTATTCCCCACTCCCTACCACCCTCACTCCCACCCTCCTCTCCCTCTATTCCCCACTCCATCACTCTCCTCACCTCCCCCACTTTTCCCCTCTCCCTCCCTATCCCTCCCTCAACCCCCCCCCCACTCTCCCTCCTCACCTCCCCAGGATCTTTCCCCTCTTCTCCTCCCCTCCCCAATCCTTCCCTCACCTCTCCCTCCCTCACCTTTCCTCTACTCTCAGTCACTCCCTCCCTCCCTCCATCCATCCATCCATCCATCCATCCATAAAAAACAGCATCTGCAGTTCCTTCCTCCACAGGTCATTCATTGTTAGCTGTGGTTTAGATCCCGTTGACTTGACGATTGGACCAGTTTGCATCGTGCATGTGTGTTACTCAAACTGCTCGGCAACCAGACTCTACCTCCCTCCCTCATTAACTCCCCCCCCCCCCCCCCGTCCCCGTCCTGTCCGACCGTGTGCTGCTGCCGCTCGGCCCGTCCCCGCCCGTCCCACCAGCCTGCCTGCTTGCTGCCGTCGCCGGGGGGGTGGGGGGGGGGGGGGGAGGGGGTGATGGAGTCGGTGTTCGTCACGGTGGGCACCACAAGTTTCGATGAGCTGGTGGAGAAGATCTCCGAGGCCGTGAATGTGATTTACCGCAACGGCGGAGGAGACGGACCCGAGGAACGGGTAGATGGGACCGCCATTGCCGCAGAGGGCGGGCGGGGGAGATGGGTGACTGATGAGGGGAAGTGAGACAGAACTTTGGGTCTCTACCGCCGCCGGTGGTGGGGAAGACGATAGACAAGTTACTGTGAGGAGGGGAGAGAGGAGTTTGTGAGTGAGGCAGGACAGGCCACCGCCGGTGGGGCAGAAAGGGCCATCGCCATCCCGGCCGTGGCATTGACTGACAGGAGAAGAGACCAATCTGCGTGGTGCTGACTGAAAGAATCTGCGCACGCGCGGTTTTTAAAGATTTTAAACCTCGATAACCTTTACAATATACCACCGATCGGAACGAAACTTGTTGCACTCGCAGCACAGGAGAACGGTGAGTAACCTGGTGGAAAATTGTAACGCTATCGCGTACCATTTTTGCGCAAATAGTAAAACTGCGCAAACTGGAAGAGCACAAGATCAGAGATGGTTGGATGGATGGATGGATGGATGGATGGATGGATGGATGGATGGATGGATGGATGGATGGATGGATGGATGGATGGATGGATGGATGGATGGATAGAAGGATAGATAGATAATTTGAATGCTGGCGTAAGGAAAGCTTACTAGAATTATTTTGAACCTTACTGAGACTGTACCAGGGGTATTGTGTATCGTTTTAGTCAGTTTATCTAAGAAAAGGCATACATGCCTAAGAAGTGCAAAGAAGATTAATTTCTCAAGTTCCAAGCATTATTATTTTATCATACAAGGAAAGATTGAGTAGACCGAGACTGGAGATACAAGAATTGGAAAAAGGTTTCACAGAAATGTATAAAAATCCTAATGGTCATGACATGTTGGATATTGAGGAGGATGTTTTCCTTGCAGGAAAAGCCTCGGACCTCATTTCGAGGAGATCTAGTTTCAAAATAAGAGATAGATTTAGTTCTGAATGAGGAGAAATTTCTTTACTCATTAGTGAATATTTGGAATTCTCCATCCCAGACGCATGTGGAAACCCAGCCATTGTGTTACTTCAAAACATATACCGATACATTTCTGGGCATTAAGGGAATCGAGGGAGATGGAGTGGCAAATGGTTTGATCTTACTATTTCAAAAATGTTTGATCTTACTATTTCATATGTTCGTATGTTTCCAGTGTAAGAGGCTAATAGCACTATTTGATAGTCATACAGCATGGAAACAGGCCCTTCAACCCAACTAATCCATGACAACCAAGATGCCCCATCTACGTTATTCACACCTGACTGCATTTTGCCCTTATCCCTCTAATGTCCATGTACCTGTTCAAATATCTTTTAAATGTTTTATAGTACCTACCTCAACTACCTCCTCTGGCAGCTCATTCTATATATGCACCATCTTCTGTGTTAAAGAGTTAACAGAATCTTATTAAATCTTCTCCTGCTCACCATTGGTTCTTGATTTCCCTGCTCTGGATAAAAGATTGTTTATCCACTGTAACTATTCCCCTCACACCTCTATAAGATCCCCTTCAGCCTCCTGCACTCCTCAGGATAAAGTCCCAGCCTACCTAATCTCTCCCTATAGTTTAGGCCCCTGAGTCCTGGCAACATCCCCGTAAATCTTCACTGCATTCTTTCAAGGTAAACATCCTATGGCAGGGTGACCAAAACTGAACACAATATTGCAAATGCGACCTCAACAATGTGCTGTACAACTGTAACATAATATCTCAACTTCTATACACAATAATAGACAATAGGTGCAGCAGTAGACCATTCGGCCCTTCGAGCCAGCACCGCCATTCAATGTGATCATGGCTGATCATCCACAATCAGTACCCCGTTCCTGCCTTCTCCCCATATCCCCTGACTCCGCTATCTTTAAGAGCCCTATCTAGCTCTGTCTTGAAAGTATCCAGAGAACCGGCCTCCACCACCCTCTGAGGCAGAGAATTCCACAGACTCACAACTCTCTGTGCGAAAAAGTGTTTCCTCATCTCCATTCTAAATGGCATACCCCTTATTCTTAAACTGTGGCCCCTGGTTCTGGACTCCCCCAACATCGGGAACATGTTTCCTGCCTCTAGCGTGTCCAAACCCCTAATAATCTTATATGTTTCAATAAGATACCCTCTCATCCTTCCAGAGTAAATTCCAGAGTATGCAAGCCCAGCCGCTCCATTCTCTCAGCATATGACAGTCCTGCCATCCTGGGAATTAACCTTGTGAATCTACACTGCACTCCCTCAATAGCAAGAATGTCCTTCCTCAAATCTGGCGACCAAAACTGCACACAATAGTCCAGGTGTGGTCTCACTAGGGCCCTGTACAACGGCAGAAGGACCTCTTTGCTCCTATAATCAACTCCTCTTGTTATGAAGGCCAACATGCCATTCGCTTTCTTCACTACCTGCATGCTTACTTTCATAGACTGATGAACAAGGACCCCCCAGATCCCGTTGTACTTCCCCTTTTCCCAACTTGACACTATTTACATAACAATCTGTCTTCCTGTTTTTGCTACCAAAGTGGATAACCTCACATTTATCCACATTAAACTACATCTGCCCACTACATCTGCCCACTCACCCTGCATTCTCATGGCATCCTCCTCACAGTTCACACTGCCACCCAGCTTTGTGTCATCTGCAAATTTGCTAATGTTACTTGTAATCCCTTCATCTAAATCATTAATATATATTGTAAATAGCTGCGGTCCCAGCACAGAGCCTTGCGGTACCCCACTAGTCACTGCCGGCCATTCTGAAAGGGACCCGTTAATCCCAACTCTTTGTTTCCTGTCTGCCAACCAATTTTTCATCCATGTCAGCACTCTACCCCCAATACCCTGTGCCCTAATTTTGCCCACTAATCTCCTATGTGGGACCTTATCAAATGCTTTCTGAAAGTCCAGGTACTCTGATCAGATTGGAAATACGAATTGGAAGTAATTCAAGCAACTGGTAGTTTGTAGGATTGAACAGAGGTATTTTGCATTTAGTTTCGAAAGTGTAAAGGAGATCACATTATAATGCATGATACTGGAAGAGGTGTAGGTAAAGCACTGCTTCACCCTGAAAGGTGTGTGCGGGTCCCTAGATGTTGAGAAGAGAGAGTTAAAGGACAGGTATTGTATTTCTTCACTTGCATGGAAAAGTGCATGGAGCAGGGAAATCACTGTTGGTGGAAATGGCAGAGTAGACCTCCCCAGGACAGAGGGGAAATTGTTTTGGACTGTTGGAATTGGGTGAAGGGAGAATAAGATGCAACTGTTAGCGGTGTCATGTTGAAAGTGAGAGAAGTTATGGAACGATCTTCCAATAAATGTGAAGGCTGGTCAGGAGGAGGTTAGGACAAGGGATCTGTGATGGACGGTCACCTTGTCTCTGACGGGGGGGGGAGGGAGATGGGGTTGAGGAATAATTTCTGTAAGACTGAAGAAGCTGAAATTATGGATTGAAGACCTTGGGAAAGAGTTGGAAGGAAGCAGGCTGGAATCCTTGCTGGGATGATTGGCAGAGAAACAGTGGTCAGTGACTAGCAAGGAGAATGGCCTGATGTTGCACAGCATGCATGCAGTCCTATTTTGTAGATTCACACGAATGGCACCTTAATTTTAGCAAGCCCTGATAAAGTCCTTACGCATCCAATAATTCACCCCGTTTTGTGTCCAATGTCTTCAGAATCTATTCCACCTAATATCGCAGTAGCAGCACACAAGCTATGGGTGAAGATGATATTTTGCCTCCATCAGGGGCTCTCAACTAGAGAAACAAGTTTCAAGATAGTGCCCATGGCATTCTGGAAGTTCCGAAGGCAACTAAAAACAAACCCCCAGCGCAAGGAGATGGAGCGGTGGCTGTGAGAGACGAGAGGTCTGTGAATTCGCGGGTTGATGTGTCTGTGGATCAAGTATTGCTGGAGGCCCCATAGAGGCCGAGTGCAAGGATCGTCGCAGCCTGCAGAGACATGGAGCGGCGGAGGACATCCACAGCATCAGCAGGCCAGGCTAACCTCTGCAACACCGACCCAGTGGCGCCACAAGGACATTGGGTCTTTAAGGCAAGATAAGACTATATTCCCAGAGGTTGCTTGATTATCAGAATTTTGCAGTTCTGTGTGTCTCACCAACTCTTACATATTTCCTCAGTGGTGTTTAATTATGGAGGAGTATTGACTCATCAGTTGAAAGAGTGGAGTCACAGGCTTAAGCAGCAGAAGGTTTCCTTGCATACTATCTAATGCCATGAATACTGCCAGTATGACCAGATGTTTGTAAGAAGTACTTTGCAGTGTCAGTGAGGCTGGATATGGTTTATGGCGGAATGATAAGGCTGATACCAAATGCGCTGGCTAAGGGAATTAACATACTTATCCTATTTTATCACAGTTTGGCAGTTCTGAGTGTTATTCAATCACCCAGGAGAACAACTAAGTCCACTGGCGAGACTTTGATGTATATTGGTGAGACCAAACGTAGACTTGGCGATCATTTCACTGAACACTTGCACTCCATTCGCCAAGGCCTACTGGATCTCCCAGTTGCCACCCCTCCCCCCTCTTCCCCTCCCCTTTGTCCCCCACACCCTTCCCCTTTCTTCCAACCCCACCCCTGTGCCCAACTGGACTTGAATTTATTTCTCCCCACCCCGCCCTCCTAGATTCCTTCCCTGGCTTCACAATTTTGCAACGCTTCATACCTACTGGTTTAATATCTGGCCTAGGTTCCAACCATCTGCTGATCAAAAACACCTCTCGCCTGTGTCCCCCAATTACCTGCCACACTTTGTCCAGCCTCTCCTCTCTCCCAGTTTCCTCCCCCCGCCACCACCACTCCCCACAATTAATCTGAAGATGGGTCCCGAACTGAAATGTCACCAAATCCATGTTCTCCAGAGATGCTGACAGTGAGTTATTCCAGCACTTTGTATCCTTAAGAGTCAACCATGAAGCTTTTCATGTGTAAAGATGATAGAGTTCTTTTCCTCATGAGACCCAATTACTTTCTACAATAAGCAAAAAACAAATTGTTGAAGGAAACTCAGCGGGTTAGGCAACATCTTTGGAGGGAAATGGACGTCAATGTTTTGGGTTGAAGTCCTTCATCTGAACTGGAGATGTTATTTGACCCGCTGTGTTCCTCCAGCAGTTTGATTTTTGCTCTGGACATCTGCAGTCTCTTGTGTCTCCACTTTCAACATTAAGCTAATAGTTTTGTAAATTTTGTAATCTTAGTTTTCAACTGCAGAGTTACTTAATTGAATTTGAATTCTCTAACTTTCCTTGAGGATTTAAACTCCTATGTTAAGATCTTGGTCCAATAAAATAAACACCAGACTCCCAAGATAACTTTCAGAGATTGATAATAGTAAAAGATGCTACACAATTTTTTTATTCTATTCCTGTAAAAAAAAACTTTCTTATTTTGCAAGAACTGAATAGCTCCATAATTCCCTGTCAACTAACATGCACTCATCAATATGAATCATTGGGTAGTAATGAGTAAAAACATTCTTGGCTGATCCCAGGTCTCTGATCTTGATGGGTGTGGTCATTTGAAATGTCCTCCTGCTATTTGACTGAGAACAGAGGTTATTTCAAAACTCCCAAAATATTGGAAAGAGTGGGAAATCAAAGCCAGCATTATCAGAGACCCACACCACCCTGGCCACCCACATTTCACCTCTGCCATCAGGAAGAAGGTACAGGAGCCTGAAAACTGTAACATCCAGGTTCTTCTTCTTCCCTACAGCCATTAGGGTATTAAACACTACAACCTCAAATAAGCACTGTACTACATCAACTATTATTGTCATTATTGCACTATTATTGTTTGTTTTGTATGTGTTCGTGTGTGTGTACACTGAACTTTTTTTCTCTTATTTATTATATTGTTTACAGTGTACTATCTTTACATTTTCTGTTGTGCTGCTGCAAGTAAGAATGTAATTGTTCTATCTGGGACATATGACAATAAAACACTCTTGAAATATATTCAAATACTTGTTATGCTTTGGAATAACCAAAGGGAAAAGTTCACAATAACACACCTTTTCCTGCTCCTTTTCGTGTATTTCCTGCTCCCACTATCTCTACCAATTCTCTTTGAGTTCTAAATATTTTATATCTTTTCCCAACAACTGCTCCCTTAATAGATATTGGAATAATTCCTTTATAGGTGTAGAGCACTATTCCGTAATGCCCAACCCTGTAAAGTTAAGCATCAGTTGAATGTGACGGTAATGGGGAACAAAAATTGCTTTTCTTATCTGGGTCATTACTCATCCATAACCATCTACTACCATAATAACCTCATCAAAGAAAGTCCGGCTCTCGAAAGTGGTGATCGGAGGTGAACACTTTGTACATCCATTTAACAAAATGATACAACATTGATCTTGATCAGTAAGGGCATCAGAGATTGTGGGGAGAAGACAGGCGAAAGGAGTTGAGAGGTAAAAATATGATTGAATGGTAGCGTAGACTCAATGAGCCAAATGGTCTAATTCTGCTCCTGTGTTTTATAGTTTACTATTCCAAAATGTCTGTGCATTTTCCCCTTCACACTGCAACCTTTAGCCCCATCATTGGATGTACCTCTATTTGTGCAGGTAGTTGTGTTTCTACCATCATTTACAACTG
>CM075978.1:17353826-17414366 GCA_038087875.1 Malacoraja senta | reverse complement strand
TCCTGCACTCCTAGCCTGCTTAACGTCTCCCAATAGCTCAGGCCCTCGAGTCCTGACAACATCCTCGTAAATCTTCTCTTCACTCTTCCAGCTTAACAACATCTTTCATATAACAGGGTGGCCAAAACTGAACACAATACTACAAATGTGGCCTCACCAATATTTTATACATGACCTCCTGACTTCAATACTCAGACTGAGGATGGCCAATGTGCCGAAAGTCTTCTTGACCACTATCTACCTGTGACACTACTTTCAAGGAAGTATGTACCTGGATTCCAAAATCCCTCTGCCCTACAACATTCCCCAGAGCCCTACCATTCACTGTGTAGGTCCTGCCCTGGTTAGTTATCCCAAAATACAACACCCCACACGTCTCTGTATTAAATTCCATCAACCATTCCTCAGCCCACCTGCCCTACTGTTCAAGATCCTGCTGTAATTTTTGGCAACCATCTTCGCTATTTACAATACCACCTACTTTAGTGTCATCTGCAAACTTACTAATCATGCCTTGTCCAAATCATTTCTATAAATGACAAACAGCAATGGGTACAGCACTGAACCCTGAGAAACACCACTTATGGCCTCTGAAAAACAACCGTCCCCCATCACCTTCTGCTTCCTTGCATGAAGCCAATTTTCTATCCAGTTACAGAGCAGCTTACCACGCAGACCCTTGACAAATGCCTTGCAGCAACATACGTCTGCAGCTCTGCCCTCATTGAGCTTTTTGGTCACTTAGTCAAAAAACTCAATCAGATTGTTCAGTCTTTCCATTTTCTAGTTGTTTGTTGCTGGAGTCAGCAGATGCATTCATTTTAACTTTTAAATTAGAAAATAATAGTACTGGGATTTTAACTGGTCCCATCACGTAATAATATTTCTCCAAGAGATTAGAGAATATGTTAAACATAACAGTAAAATTAGTGGAAGCCCTATATTTAGAAGTGGGTATGATATATTGTGAAGAACTGAGTTATTTTGATAAGTGCATGCAGCATGTGCTTTGAGTCTGCATCTACTTAATTTTGCAAATCATTTCTAGTCGAGTTATTTGCCATATGCACAAGAACGGTGAGGTCTAAGACTGAAAATCTTGCTTGCAGCAGCATCGCAAGAACATGGGCTCCAACAACACACAAAATATAAATTATACAAGACAGTGAAAAAAAGAAATAGTGTGTATAAACAGTACATTTGTGCAAGGTACAATAGTACAAAGATTTTTTTTTAACATTTCAAAGTAGACTTTATTCAGGTAATAAATATATACAATACATGAGCCGTGCAAAAAAATTCATCTGACATTTTCGGAGGCTATACCAATTATTCAATATAGTCTACATACATTGCTCACATTTCACAAATTTATCCCCCACCCTTGCCACTCATGTGGCCCACTGGCGTGGAATCCCTTCCCTTATTTTGAGGGGCGTCTCCACCACACCCTGCCCCCCATGTCCAGCAGCGGGAACCTAGACTGTGGTCCTCCCCCACCGAGCCTTGGCGTTGGCTGCACCGAGATTCAGTGCGTCCCTCAGCATATACTCCCGCAGTCTGCAGCAGGCCCATCGGCAACATTCCCCGACAGACATCTCGCTCCGCTGGGTGGTGAACAACGCTCAGGCAAACCAAAGAGCGTCTTTCACCAAATTGATGACCTTCCAGCAGCACTCAATGTCAGTCTCTGAATGCATCCCTGGGAACAGTCCGTAAATCACAGAGTCCTCTGTGGCAGAGCTGTTCGGAATAAACCGTGACAGGGACCTTGCAGACCTCTCCAGACTCTCTTTGCAAATCCATACACTGCAAAGAGGTGGGCAACCATCTCCTCTCCATAGCAGCCATCCTGAGAGCAGTGTGCGCTGGTAGTGAGGTTCCGATGGTGCAGGAAGGATCTGACTGGGAGGGGTAGTGCGGATCCATTGTGCTCCATTTGTGAGGTATGACTAGGATTATGCAGGTCAGTTCAAGAACTTAATTAATCCAAATTGCATACATTTTAATGCCACGCTGGGTCAAGCAATCTTCTAGCAGTTGGGTGCTTTTTGTTATTTTTTAAACCAGGGCTACAAGCCCAGTTAAATGTCCAGTTTTCTCCATTGAATGGCCCCACTATAATTTTATTTAATCATTTACACTTGCCGTTTGCATAGAGCTTGTGACTGAACGTTCCTGATCTACATGGTCCAATGACTCTGGATAAGCTTAGTGAACTGGAATGTTCTTTTAAAAGAGAATGAGGTGCATGTGCACAAACTATTGATGTTCTTTCCTTTTTTGCAACTATCTTATTTTAATCTTAATTTGCCTTCAGGGTGTCTGAGACTGAAGAACAAGAAACAAGGGAACCATGTCATTAACAGCTGGTTTGAAAACTGATTTTGAGCGGTTGCTTCTGCGCTTTCAGCAGACTGAAAGTGTGCGCTATGAGGAGTTCTCTGCGATCTGGCGAGACATGAAGTTCTCTACTATATTTTAGTAAGAATTTTTTTATACCTGTCAATGCAGTTATTAAGGTGTGCACTTCAAAGGTGTTGGTTATCCACCTGTGTTGTGCTGAAATTTCTAAAGTGATGACAGTTGCAAATATATGTTGCCATGAAATGCATCGCAATTGAGACTGATCCAGTCTGTGCCTATTCCTACTGAGCACATTTTAACACTGTGTAGTACAGTAACAACTGGAGTAACTCAACTGGCTAGGCACTGAGTTACTCCAGTCCTTTGCGTTCTACTTAAGATTCCAGCATCTGCAGTTTCTTGTGTCTACATTTCATTACTGGACTGGTTTTGTGAAAGAGAAATCGGGCATGATCAATTGAAGTTTTAACATGTTTGTGGATAGAAGAAGTAGAAAGCATTTGATAAGGTGTATAGAAAAGAACTACAGATGCTGGTTTAAATGACCCAAATTGTCACCCATTCCTTCTCTCCAGAGATGCTACCTGACCCTCTGAGTTATTCCAGCATTTTTTGCCTGCATTTGATAAGGTGTTCCATCAAAAGCTTTTGGTATGGGAGGTAATAAATTAGTATGGGTAGAAGATTGGCTGGCCAGCAGGAAAGAGAGAATGGGAACCTCAAATGTGGCCTCAAATTTTTAGAATTTATACAAGTGACTTGGTTAAAAGCACTGAGGATATGATTGTAAATTTATCAATGTCATATAGATACTTGGGAATATAACTTGCATCCCAATTGTATTTGTGTCTTTCAGTGGAAAAATGGGCAAAATTGATAGCAGGAAGTTCACCAAGGAAGCACTAGCAATGGCAGGTCAATACTTTTTCCCTCCTTACAGCTTTCAAATCCGATTTGGAGGTTTATACCTCCTTTATGGGCTCTACAATACACAGCTTTGTCAGCCTAAGGAAAAGGTATGCCACACTTTCTTTACCATGAGATTGTTTCTTCGATTGCTCCAAACCGTCAATGCAGTTTTGTATCTATTGCCCTATCAGCTATTCAATGTGGAGATATTTCCATCTTGAGAGAGCCTTGAATTTTCGTCATTAAATATAAAATAGTTACCAATAAATACTAATAGAAAAGAAAAGAGTTTATTTATAGCAGGAAATAATTGCTATGGTGGGCAACCAAAGAGGATGAATAGAAGAGAATGTAGACACAGTTCAAAGAATGGGGATGCAAGAAGGCTTGTGCGGAGTTTAAATACTGGTGTCGATCTCTACAAAGCTGAGGCCACGCGCCAACTCTCGGACACCTCCTACTTACCCCTAGACCATGACCCCACTGACGATCACCAGGCCACCATCTCCAGCACCATCACCGACTTCATCAACTCCCACGCCCTCACCGACCGACCCTCCAACCTCATCGTTCCCCAGCCCCGCACGGCCCGATTTTACCTTCTCCCCAAAATCCACAAACCTGACTGTCCCGGTAGACCCATTGTCTCTGCCTGTTCGTGCCCCACCGAACTCATTTCCACCTACCTTGACTCCATCCTATCCCCCTTGGTTAAATCCCTCCCTACCTATGTTCAAGACACCTCAGACACTCTCCGTCGTTTCCGTGCATTCCATTCTCTAGGCCCTCACCCCTCATCTTCACCATGGACGTCCAGTCACTCTACACCTCCATCCCCCACCAGGATGGTCTCAAAGCCCTCCGGTTCTACCTCGACCAGAGAAGCAACCTATACCCGACCACTGACACCCTCCTCCGCCTAGCGGAGCTGGACCTTACCCTCAATAACTTCTCGTTTGACTCCTCCCATTTTGCTCCAAATACAAGGCGTAGCTATGGGCACACGCATGGGCCCCAGCTACGCCTGCCTCTTTTCGGGTCCGTCGAACAATCCTTGTTCAATACGTACCAGGGCCCCATCCCCGACCTCTACCCCGCTACATCGACGACTGCTTTGGTGCCACCTCCTGCACCCACACACAACTGACTGACTTCATCCACTTCACCACCAACTTCCATCCGGCACTCAAATACACCTGGACCATTTCCGACACTTCCCTACCATTCCTTGACCTCACTATCTCCATCGCAGGTGATAGACTTCTTAGCGACATCCACTATAAACCTACTGACTCCCATGGCTATGTGGACTACACTTCTTCCCACCCTGCTTCCTGTAAGGACTCCATCCCCTACTCCCAATTCCTCCGTCTACACCGCATCTTCTCCCAGGATGAGGCGTTCCACACCAGGGCATCCGAAATGTCCTCATTCTTCAGGGAACGGGGGTTCCCCTCCTCCACCATAGATGAGGCTCGCACCAGGGTCCCTTCCATACCCCGCAACACTGCTCTCTCTCCCCACCCCCCCACTTGCAACAAGGGCAGAGTCCCCCTAGTCCTCACCTTTCACCCCACCAGCTATTGATTGATTATTGATTAGATTTTATTATCATTTGAACCTCAAAGAGGCTCAAACGAAATTCCATTTCCACAGCCATACAAACAAAACAATTTCTACACGACACACAAACAATTCAATCTACAGAAAAACAGAAAAACATCCATCACAGTGAATCTCCTCCTCACTGTGATGGAAGGCATAGTCTTTTCTCTCCCCTGCACTCCCCATTCTCCTCCCGATGTTGAAGCCCCAGGCGGGCAATGTTAAGTCCCACGGCCATTGAGGCCGCGCCGGGCGGTGTACGGCCTCGCTCCGGGCCCAAAAGTCACCATGTTGGAGCACCCGGCGGGCGCTGGAATGTCCCGCGGCCATTAAGCCGCGCCGGGCGATTTACGGCCCCGCTCCGGGTCGTTCCAACCCCGCGACACGGGCGGGAGAAGTTGCGTTGCGGGAGCTCCTGAAAGCGGTCTCTCACCCGGACCCGCGAGCTCCCGATGTCACAGTCCACGGGTCTGCAGCTGCAGCTGGAGCTCCGGAGTCGGGCCGCAGCAGCGAGCCACCATCGCTCCCCACGCTCCGAGGCCGGCCAGCCCCACGATGGTAAGTCCGTAGCTCCGCAGGCTCCGCGACTGGAGCCCCCAGGTCGTCCCGGTCGGAGGCCGCTCCACGGAGCTAGGCCCCAACGACAACGGAGACCCGACAGGGAAAAGGTCGGGTCTCCCGTGCAGGGAAGAGATTTTTAAAGTTTCCCCCTCTTCCCCCCCCCGCCCCCCACATATACACAATTAAAAACAGTATAAAAAACACAAACAACTACATTTAACTAGACAAAAATAAAAAAAAGACAAATGGACTGCAGTCGAGCCGCTGCCGTGAGGCGCCGCCACTTCCTGACCTATGATGGAGTTTGAACAAAATGCCTAAAATTACATTTGGATATTGAGCACTTGGGATTGTTGTTTTTTGACAGATAAGGATAGCATTGAAGAATTGGGATGATGTGCTCAGTTGCCAAGAGGAAATGGTGAATGCAGAACATTTTGATGCTGTTTATATTCTGAACAAACTTCTAAATGACAAAGCCTTCCATTTCACAGCAATGCCTGCATTGGTAAGTACCAGTTAAGGGTCTATTGTTTATCAAACTTTGAACTCTGCAAATTGGTTTTGGTTTATTATTGTCATTTGCACAGAGATACATTGAACAGGTCTTGTTTTTGCGTGTTCTCAGAAAATCATACTATATGTGAGTACAATCAATGCACATATAAGTACAACAGTTGATGCAAAGAGAAAAGAAAGAGAATGCAAAATAAATTGAGGAAATGTAGATTAATATGTCTAAGGGTGAGATGAGAAGATTCAGATATCAGGACTACATCCTTGGCTACTAAGAGGTATTTTATCAGGTTTAAAGAATGGCAGCAAACTCCTATCTGTTTTAATGGAAACATCAAGCTCATCGACCTCATAGAATCATAGAGGCATACAGCAGGGAAATAGACTTCTCCCGCCCGAGTTGCGGGGTTGAAGAGCACCTGGAACGGGGCTTTACATCGTCGCCCCGCGCGGCTTGGAATGGCCGCCGGACTTTGCGAGCGCGCGCCGGGGCTCTAACACCAAGACCCGGTGCGCGACCTTGCATTAACCGGCGTGGCTTTAATGGCCGCGGGATAATCACCATCGCCCGCCGGGGGCTTTGACTTTGACTCTGACATGGGGGGGGGGGGGGGGGAGTGCAGTGGAGAGATACGTTTTTTTGCCTTCCATCACAGCGCTGTGATGGATGTATGTGTAAATTGTGTTGTGTCTCGGGTCTTCTTCGTTTTGTAATGTATGGCTGCAGAAACGACATTTCGTTTGGACCTCAATGGGGTCCAAATGACAAATTTGTCCAAAAGACAAATAAAATTGTATTGTAGACCCTCAGACAATTCTGTACAAGCTGGTACCGATACTATTCCCATTAGCCAGTAATTGGCTTTTGTCGTCTTTGCAGTAACTTATCCAAATGCTTCTTAAATTTGTACGAATACTTGACTCCCACTTCAAGCAGATTTCCAGATTTGAAACACCCTCTTGGGAGAAAAAAAAATCTTCATCCTCTCTAAACTCACGTTCCATTATCTTTAAACCTCAACCCTTCATATATAGATACCTCATTAAAGGTTAGAGTCATACAGCATGGATCAGGCCCTTCGTCCCAACTTGCCCATGCTGACTAGGACGCCCGATCTGTACTAGTCCCACCTCCCTGCGTTTGGCTCATATCCCTCCAAACCTTTCCTATCCATGTGCCAAGTAGATTGTACCAAGATATAGTTTATCTCTAACTTCATGTCCCATATCATTTTGTGCACCCCAATCAAGTTCTGCACTTCAACCTATTCTTCAGTGTCGTTAAAAAAAACTCAGCAAATCCAGTTCTCTCTTCAGATCTGATGTGCTTCATCCAGGCAACATCCTGGTGAATCTGCACCTTCACCCGGAGAGATACTAGAGCAAGAGCAAGGGTCCACTCGGCGAAAAAGCCGTAGTAGGTCATGGGTCATTTTTTTGCGGCATCTTGGGAATCGACTTCCGTCATGGCGTCCACATCTACAAGCGTAGCGTGCTGTTCTGCTATAAATCGCTCGAATCGCCAATGTAGGCGACCTGACCTGTCTTCAGGTTCCCCACCTGTGATGTGATCGCTGCAACGGGAATCATATCTCACTTTTTGCAGTGAAGACGAGAGCTACAATTGGCAAGGGTTGGACGTTTATTTGTGGCATGGTTCTGCTGTATGCGAGAATGTGTCGCTTCTGAATTAGAATTCACAATTTTCAAGACTATGTACAATTCAGGAGGTTTACCGGTGACTCTGGAAATTGCGACCTATTCAAACCCACTTCATATATTAATTATATATCAATTATAAAATGTGACCAAAACGGAAAACTCGTGGGCGCAGTCACAATGAGAGTTTTTATTACTGGCTAGAAACGGGGGAGCGTGCATCGATCCACGGGGTACCATCAAACAAATGTTCGGCGATAAGACACAAAAAGCTGAAGTAACTCTGCAGGACAGGCAGCATCTCTGGAGAGAAGGAATGGGTGACGTTTCGGTCGAGACCGTTCTTCAGACAAACAAATGATCGGTAGTTTTGGTAGATGAGCTATATCACGCACACACATACTGTCCCCCCACAACACTGATTCAACCAAAGATCATAGAAGGCTAAGATCGACCACTCTTGCAAAATCCAATGGACTGACGTGAATTAAACTGCGAGAGGCTTAACGGAAGTAGGAGTCGTATTCCCAAAATGGCGTATTCCACGTCAGTCCATTGGATTTTGCAGGAATAATAATAATAATAATAATAATACATTTTATTTATGGGCGCCTTTCAAATCTCAAGGACACCTTACAAGATTTAACAAGATTTTACAGTAGAAACATGTAAGCGGAATGAAAATAAATAGTAAAGACATCACAAGTACACAAATTAAAAACAGAATTCAATCCGAACACAAAAATCAAAAACACAGTATGGAAGAGAGAGCAGCGGCTGCTAATACGCGCCAGCGTCCACTCCCCCTTCCGGCAGCCAGCCAGTTCCGGAGTGGTCTATCTTAGCCTTCTACGATCTTTGCTCACCAGTGCCACACTACAGGAAGGGTGTGGTTGCATACAATACTTTATTGAGGAATTCGGTCTAGGAATAGTAAGTCTTCACATATTTATCAGGTTCTTGTTATGCTGCAGATCATTATCTTCTTTCACTGGTTCTTTTCTCAAACTGGATAATAATACATCAGTATACAACTAGGTAAGAAATAATTTTAAAATACTCCTTGGGAGGGAAATGCTGAGAAATTGCTTTTCATTCCTATTTTTCAGCTCATTTACAATCGAAAGAGAAAAAAAATTCCCAATGAAGATGTTAATGAGAACTTACGGGAAAAGTCTAATCTGATATCTGAACTCATTAATGCTGAGGCTTTGGAGGTATGACCTTAATGGGGAATGATTTGGGCTGAAACTAGAGATTACAGTTTGTAAAAGAAAATACAAGGAAATAATTGCAGATGCTGGATTACAAAAAATGACACAAGGTCAGGCAGCATCTCTGGAGAGGAGA
The DNA here is from genome assembly GCA_038087875.1 of Malacoraja senta. Lineage (NCBI taxonomy): Eukaryota > Metazoa > Chordata > Chondrichthyes > Rajiformes > Rajidae > Malacoraja > Malacoraja senta. The sequence continues at coordinate 17,405,399 of CM075978.1, read as the reverse complement.
ACATGGATAGGTGAACTTTCAGGTTGGGACCCTTTTTCATACTGAATGTGGTGGTAGTGCCGGGGGGGGGGGGGGGGGGGGGGGAGAGAGAGAAAGCTGGAAGGGAGACATAGCCTGATGAGTGATAGTTGGATACAGGTGAGCGGGGTTTTTGATAGACAGATGGTAGGACAAAGGCCAGAGATGAAAAGGCAAATGGTGTGAGATACGGATAGAACTACACTGCCGGAATCCTACAAGAAGAAGAAGAAGAAGATACGGATAGAAGAGGTAGGACTTGCAAAGCCAGAGGGAGGATTATTGGTGGAAGAAGGTAGGGGAGAAACAGGGGGGGGGGGATGGGGGATGTTTGTAAGTTAGTTAACATAATGTCATTATGGGATGCAAGTGATCTTCTGTAGTTTTCATTGCAATGAGAAATGTGGACAGTTGTTGAGAGAAGGAACACAATGACATTTTACCCTGGGCAGGGAAGGGATTTTTTAAAATCTTCTGAACAATGATGGAAATAATGTATTTTTCCCCTTGCATCTGTTTCTGTTAAAGGAATTAACAAATGTACATGAACACTATCAAGCCATGAAACATACAATCTCTGCAGACAAAATACAGCTGGACAAAGCACTAAGTTTAATTCGAGGGAACTTTGTGTCTGATTTGAAGAATATTGCCGTGAATTTTCAACAGTGGCAAGAGAATAAGGTAAAATTATTTGTGCAATTGTATGCAGTATGATACTTTTTTCACTACAAGGTACATTAAAACTGTTTAGAATTGAACAAGGTACAACAAAAGCAGAGGTCGATGTTCATAGGCGACTTCTTTGTATCCTTGGCGTATGTAGGGAGAATACAGAATAATTCTTTATATCTATGCTCCCACCTGAATCACAGAGAGATAAATGCTACAGCACAGAAACTGTTCATCTGGCTGACCAAATGAGTCATTGTCATGTCTGAACCAGAGCAATTAAGCTTGTCGTTCTCTCCTCCCACCCCTTCCCCACTCTCCCTGAGGCTTTAGAAACATTTTTCTTCCACAAATTCATTCAGCACTTTTTGAATTTCACTTCTCAGTGCATTCCAATTTGAAATAAACAACAATTTTTATGCCTTTTGAGAGTTTTTATTGATCATCTGATATGTTGACCTTTCCAGCAAGAGATCTTTTCTCTCTACTCTGCCAAAACCCCACATGGTTTTGAATATCTCTTCTCAACCTTCTTTGTTTAAAAGAGAGCAACTCCAATTTTTCTTGTTAATTCATAGACATAAGGTTCTTTATTCCTGGAACCATTCTGATAAGCTAATTCTGCAATTTCTAAGTACTTCACATTTTTCCTAAAGTATGATACAGAGAACTGGACACAATATTCTAGTTATGGTCAAACCTATGTCTTGTAAACGTTTATTATGACTTTGCACTTGTGCTTTGTCTGTTCATGAAGCCCACCACTTTTTTTGATTTTAACCTCTTTCTCACTCTGTGCGGCGGTTCTACATTTTCTTGCTATCTTCCTTCCTGTTAGGACTTTCCTTTTTTGTTTAATTTCTTCCTATCGTCTTCTGTTCCTTCATGCGGTTCATAAGATCCCTGTAAAGATGTGCATGGGAGCATTGATGTACAGAGGGATCTTGGGCAGAAAGTCCTAGACTCTTGAAAGTGGCACAACAAGTAGATAAGGTAGTAAAGAAGGCATATGATATCTGTTGAGTATAAAAGTGGAGAAATCATGTTCTATCTAAAACATTGGTCAGGCCATATTTGGAGTATTGTGTGCAGTTCTGGTTGCTGCATTAAAATAAAGATATTGGCGCCTGGTACAGTGCAACAAAGTCAATTTTGCTTTCACAGGGTGAAAATATTCAATACTAGAGTGCATTGATTTAAGGTGAGAGGGGGCAAGTTTAAAGGAGATTCATGATGAGTGTTTTATTTACACTGTGGTAAATGCTTGGAATGCATTGCCAGTGAAGGTGGTGAAAGTAGATAGAATAACAACATTTGAGAGACATTTGGACAAGCAGGGGATAAGGGGATAGTGACCATGCGCAGATAGATGGATCAGTTTAATGTTGGCATCATGGTTGACACAGACATCATGAGTCTCAAGGCCTGTTACCATTCTGTACTGTTCTATGTTCTAAATTTAAAAAATGTGGAATTGTTTACATTCTGTAGTATTGTCAGTCTGAAAAGATGTAGTGCAAAATGCAGCATTCAGTACGACTACTTCTTATTTTTGATTTAACCAAACCAAATAAAACTCTTTTCTCTTTGAAATATCGCAGAACATAAACTTGACTGACCAGTCAGGAAACCCAATCTCAAAATGTGAAGAACCTGGAGAACAAAAGGTGAGAAGGGAGCAACTAAATTGAAAACTGTGGTGTTTGCATGGAGATTTTGAATTTCTCTGATTTCCTGTTACCAAAGGGTGATCTTGTATCAGAAAATTCAAGACTGGAATGTATTGATTTCTGGCACTGTAGAGTTATGCCAAATTATTGCATTGTCTCTGTCTTGGTAGTAATGTAAATTATTCACAAATCCTTGCTTTGCTGAATAGGTGGAAATCGGATCGGTTGGTTAAAACTACTTGATTCTTTGCATTAGAAAAATGTTCATTGTATAAATGAGTTTCAAATATTCCATCTTTGTCACTCATTAATAGCTTTTTAGTTATAGTTGTGGCTTCTAACCTTACTGTAAGATCAATGATACAGAGCTGATTTGTATAATAATTAGGGCCCCTTTGTTGACGGCAAAAATATTGCTGATTGATTTTTCATGACCTTCAGTGAACAGTCTATATAGGATTGGCCTGGGCTAAAATTCGTGTCAGTTCTGTGCTTCCTATTCGGCACTTGGCATGTAGAGTTTTGGATGAATTTAAATCTCAATGAAAATTGAGTTCCACAGCTAAATGAAAGACGCTGAGACTTTTTTTTAAAGGAAATTAAACCTGAATTTAAATGAATGTTGAATATACTGCATTGGATGTAGCAAGAGAGACAGTTGTGAGAAAAGCCAATCATGCTTACTATTTAATTAATGCTTTTGATTAATGTTTATTATTAACTAATGTTTTTGAATTTGAATCATAAATATAGTCTCATTATCAAAGCAGTTTAGATGCAGAATTGAAAAGATCAATCAGTTGGTTGTAATGTGTTGATTTTGGTTTAGTTATGTGGTCTTAGTATTCCTCAAAAACTGCAGATTTTGACCTGAACCATGGTATCCATTGCCCTCCCTGGCCATTGAACAAAGCTGCAACAAGCAATCTCGGTGAACTGAGCAACTGTCGAAATCTGACTTTGCTCGCAGCGCAGATTGCATGCAGCTAGCTGCAGTGTATTCCTATAGCTGAAAACCTCAACCCTCATAATTTTGTTGCCTCTTATTTAGCCCTCCATTTGCTTTAACTTCTCCAAAATTGCCTCCATATAAATCCCATTTACCTATCTGCCTTGTAGAGTTTTCACTAAGGTTGAAAATTTGTGTTATATGATTAATATTAACCACATGGATAAATATTTACACTTGCCCAACGTCCTTTGATTGTCGGGCTACCAATTCTGACTGTCACTGTAGCAGACGGCAGAGTGGCCTGTCTGTAGAGATACGGTCATATTATCTTTGTTCGTCAAGATAATTAGTAATACACTATCCCTGAGGTCCCCTAGCATGTTCTTCTCATCCATGAGTTCTGATTTTATAACTCGTTCCACTCTGCCAAGGTTTGGCAGTTCAGCGGGCTTGCCACCTGTTCCCGGCCAGCAGTTCCTTCCTATACACCTGTTCCTGAGGCCTTGTTTTTAAGTTGACATGGAGTTTTGATCAAGAGTAGCTTGCATCAAGGACAGAATCACATTGAGAAGCTGTTTGAAACGTTAATTCTAGCAGGTAGTGACTTTCTCTCTGTCGTTGATAAACTCTCTTCCATTCCGGACTCTGGATGAACTCGATATCTCTGAACACACAAAATTGACATACAAATTGGTGGAGTTCTGGACAATGAAGAAGGCTGTCAAATGATACAATAGGAAATAGTTTGTGGGCAGAGAAATGGAGGACTATGGCATGTGTGAGGTGTTGTACTTTGCAATGTCTTTGCAATATACTTATTGAAGTATAGAGGGATCCATGGATCTGGAAGTCCTTGACTGAAAGTAGCAACGCAAGTAGATAATGTGGTAAAGGAGAATTATGGTATGCTCGCCTTCATCTGTCGAGACATTGTGTAGAAGAGTCAAGAAGTAATGTTGCAACTTTATAAAACTTTGATTAAGCAGCATTTGGAGTAGTGTGTGCAATTTTGGTTGCCCCATTACAGGAAGGATGTGGATGCTTTCGAGAGTGCAGATGAGGTTCACAATGATGCTGCCTGGATTAGAGGATATTAGTTATATGGACATGTTGGACAAATTTGGATTGTTTTCTTTGGAACATCAGAAGCTGGGGAGAGATCTAATAGAGGTTCATAAAATTGAGAGGCATAGATAAGGAATCTTTTACCCAGGGTGGAAATGTTCAATGCTAGAGGGCATAGGGAGAATATTTTAAAGAGATGTGTGGGACAATTTTTTACGGGTTTTGGGTGCCATACTCGGGTGATAGTGGAAGCAGATGCGATAGTGATGTTTAAGAGACATTTAAATAAGCTCCTGAATGTGCAGAGGTTGGAGGGACATGGATCCTGTATTGGCAGAAGGGATTAGTTGTGAAGGGATGTGGCATTGTGTTCAGTACAGGTATTGCGGGCCGAAGGGCTTGTTCCTGTGCTGCACTGTTCTTCATTCTAAGAATTCTAAGACAGTTGTCAGTGAGCAGCTGAACCCCCTACACATTCTTCACCAACCATCTATGTTGAGGTGTATCCGTCTCCCTTCCCATTTTACATATAAATTCTGTTCTTCAGAATCTGAATCTGAATCTATATTTTCATAATTGGTACATGACAGCAAATGATTCATTGATACTTTGGACACTTGATAAATGTGGAGACAAAAGTTCAATATACATTTGCAGCAGTTGAGTGCAGGGGAATTCCTTGAGTCATAAATGCCACATCTCTTTCTACTTGCTAATTTCTTTCTTGCCTACAGTAAATCTAAAACGCAGTGGAAAGGAAGGACATTAGCTTGGAGGATGTGGAATCGGTATGGGTAGAGCTGCGAAACACTAAGGGGCAGAAAACGCTGGTGGGTGTTGTGTACAGGCCACCTAGCAGTAGTAGTGAAGTTGGGGATGGCATCAAACAGGAAATTAGAAATGCGTGCAACAAAGGCAAAACAGTTATAATGGGTGACTTCAATCTACATATAGATTGGGTGAATCAAATTGGCAGGGGTGCTGAGGAAGAGGATTTCTTGGAATGTATGCGGGATAGTTATCTAAACCAACATGTAGAGGAACCAACGAGAGAGCAGGCTATTCTAGACTGGGTATTGAGTAATGAGGAAGGGTTAGTTAGCAGTATTGTCGTGCGTGCCCCCTTGGGCAAGAGTGACCATAATATGGTTGAGTTCTTCATTAGGATGGAGAGTGACATTGTTAATTCAGAAACAACGGTTCTGAACTTAAAGAAAGGTAACTTTGAGGGTATGAGACGTGAATTGGCCAAGATTGACTGGCAATTAGTTCTAAAAGGGTTGACGGTGGATATGCAATGGAAGGCATTTAAAGACTGCATGGATGAACTACAAAAATTGTTCATCCCAGTTTGGCAAAAGAATAAATCAGGGAAGGTAGTGCATCCGTGGATAACAAGGGAAATCAGGGATAGTATCAAAGCAAAAGATGATGCGTACAAATTAGCCAGAAAAAGCAGCATACCAGAGGACTGGGAGAAATTCAGAGACCAGCAGAGGAGGACAAAGGGCTTAATTAGGAAAGGGAAAATAGATTATGAAAGGAAACTGGCAGGGAACATAAAAACTGACTGCAAATGTTTTTATAGATATGTGAAGAGAAAGAGATTAGTTAAAACAAATGTAGGTCCCTTGCAGTCAGAAACAGGTGAATTGATCATGGGGAACATGGATATGGCGGACCAATCGAATAACTACTTTAGTTCCGTCTTCACTAAGGAAGACATATATAATCTGCCGGAAATAGCAGGGGTCAAAGGAGATGGAGGAACTGAGTGAAATCCAGGTTAGTCGGGAAGTGGTGTTGGGTAAATTGAATGGATTAAAGGCCGATAAATCACCAGGGCCAGATAGGCTGCATCCCAGAGTACTTAAGGAAGTAGCTCCAGAAATAGTAGATGCATTAGTGATAATTTTTCAAAACTCTTTAGATTCTGGAGTAGTTCCTGAGGATTGGAGGGTAGCAAACGTAACCCCACTTTTTAAGAAGGGAGGGAGAGAGAAAACGGGGAATTACAGACCAGTTAGTCTAACATCGGTAGTGGGGAAACTGCTAGAGTCAGTTATTAAAGATGGGATAGCAGCACATTTGGAAAGTGGTGAAATCATTGGACAAAGTCAGCATGGATTTACGAAAGGTAAATCGTGTCTGACGAATCTTATAGAATTTTTCGAGGATGTAACGAGTAGAGTGGATAGGGGAGAACCAGTGGATGTGTTGTATCTGGACTTTCAGAAGGCTTTCGACAAGGTACCACATAAGAGATTAGGATACAAACTTAAATCACACGGTATTGGGGGTTCAGTATTGATGTGGATAGAGAACTGGCTGGCAAACAGGAAGCAAAGAGTAGGAGTAAACGGGTCCTTTTCACAATGGCAGGCAGTGACTAGTGGGGTACCGCAAGGCTCAGTGCTGGGACCCCAGCTATTTACAATTTATATTAATGAGCTGGATGAGGGAATTGAAAGCAACATCTCCAAGTTTGCGGATGACACTAAGCTGGGGGGCAGTGTTAGCTGTGATGAGGATGCTAGGAGACTGCAAGGTGACTTGGATAGGCTGGGTGAGTGGGCAAATGTTTGGCAGATGCAGTATAATGTGGATAAATGTGAGGTTATCCACTTTGGTGGCAAAAACGGGAAGGCAGACTATTATCTAAATGGTGGCCGATTAGGAAATGGGGAGATGCAGCGAGACCTGGGTGTCATGGTACACCAGTCATTGAAAGTAGGCATGCAGGTGCAGCAGGCAGTGAAGAAAGCGAATGGTATGTTGGCTTTCATAGCAAGAGGATTTGAGTATAGGAGCAGGGAGGTTCTACTGCAGTTGTACAGGGTCTTGGTGAGACCACACCTGGAGTATTGCGTACAGTTTTGGTCTCCAAATCTGAGGAAGGACATTATAGCCATAGAGGGAGTGCAGAGAAGGTTCACCAGACTGATTCCTGGGATGTCAGGACTTTCATATGAAGAAAGACTGGATAGACTTGGCTTATACTCGCTAGAATTTAAGAGATTGAGAGGGGATCTTATAGAAACGTACAAAATTCTTATGGGGTTGGACAGGCTAGATGCAGGAAGATTGTTCCCGATGTTGGGGAAGTCCAGGACAAGGGGTCACAGCTTAAGGATAAGGGGGAAATCCTTTAAGACCGAGATGAGGAAAAACTTTTTCACACAGAGAGTGGTGAATCTCTGGAACTCTCTGCCACAGAGGGTAGTTGAGGCCAGTTCATTGGCTATATTTAAGAGGGAGTTAGATGTGGCCCTTGTGGCTAAAGGGATCAGGGGGTATGGAGAGAAGGCAGGTACGGGATACTGAGTTGGATGATCAGCCATGATCATATTGAATGGCGGTGCAGGCTCGAAGGGCCGAATGGCCTACTCCTGCACCTATTTTCTATGTATCTATGTATCTATGTAAAATCAAATGACCAGTTTATAGACCATGAACACTCACTGCTGTATTGACTGCCCGAGACTCGCTGTTCATTTACATTGCAAATCTTTAAAAACTGGTTCTAGAGCTTTTCTTTTGAACCTTTAGTGCTATTGAAATTGTTTTTATATTGTGTATCAGATACTATGACAGTTTAGAATTAAAAATGCTAGTTGCTTTCATGTTGTAAGTGTTATTTTATTTACCATTATCAGTGTATGATATACAAACCAAGGACTGACAATAACCACGGACTCACTGTGTCCGGCACCTGGTTCAGTCCTGACCTTGGGTGGTATCTGTGTGGTGTTTGCACATTCTCCCTGTGACTGCATGGATTTCCTCTGGGTGCTCCACTACCCCCTCCCCTTTCCATACCAAAGATGTGCGGTTTAATTGGTTGCTGTAAATTGCTATGGTAGTAGTTGGTGCTGCTACCTCACAGCTCCAAGTGGAGCATGATGGGAGGGTGTACATGGTTCCTCGAATCAATGCACAGAATATGCCTCTGGTGGATGCAGTTCTTAACCAACCAGTCCATGTTCCTCTGATCACCTGCTGTCACTCTGCCGCTCCCTTGCACATCATTGCAGCATCTGGTCATTGATTAGCCATATTGTTTGCTTACATTTTATAATACATGTTTAGTACTGTAAGGTGATAGTTGAAGCCAAGACCTTGTTGCAAATTGTCTTTGGTGAAAAAGAGCAAGGTTGTTCAATACATTGCCTAAATTTCCATATCTGAATAAAGTAACTGCTGCAAATCTGTTGTTTTTTATGTGTGTTTTTACTAAAATAGTGTCAGTGTGGTGTGACCTTCAGCAAATCAGTATATTCCTTTTTACAAAGGATGATTGATCTGTTGACTGAAGTACTGGGTGTTACGTAAATCTCCTGTACAACAACAGCTTTATATGAACAAAATAGCAATGGTAGATGGGTAGATACTTGGTAGATAAGGGGGTGAGAGGTTACTGAAAGGTGGGGGGGGGGAAATGCAGGTTTGAGGTTACAGTCAGACCAGCAGATCAGCCAATCTTAATAAATGGCAGAGCAGACATGAGGGGCTAAATGGTCTGCTCTTGCTCTTTGTTCACATATTCATAATGTGCATGCAGCTGCAGTAAGTATTACTGACTAAATCTGTGTGGCATACAGTGATATATTTTCTTTGAAGGGGATATGAAAATAATTGTACTTTTAATACTATTTATAATGGAAGGATTTATAACAGAAGGAAAATGCACTCTTCTGATATCAGTGGACAAATGTCTCTTTACTGCCATTAGCATTAGAATTATAGTCCACCTAGTGCTGTTGCACCAAAAAGAAGGTGGAATTGTATTAACTTTAGCATTGTTGTAAGTGCGCATGTCTAGTGTGATGCATTTTAGTGGTTTTAACAGATGTATGTACATCATAGATGAATATGGTATTGATGAATAGAAACTAACTAGCAATATTAGCTTGCTCTAATATGCATTCTCTATGTACAATGATAAATTAAAGTGATGTTTGTTTCTCAAACAGGGTTTCAAACGTGCACAGATCTTAGCAGAGATAAAGTCAAAATCGTATAATTCCGCAATCAAGGTCTGTATGCCAGAATTATTTTCATTACCTACCTATTTATCTCTTATTGAGTAATATTTGCTTTGTAATTGCAAATATAAATATTGAACTTTACTGGATGAAAAACTGATGGCGTATTCTTGGTACAGTCATGATATAAAGTTCACCTACGAAGACTTGAGATTGATTTGAGAAATCAGTATTAGAATATATTTCCTTCTAAAGTCACGTTTCTTATTAAGGATCTTGGGTAATTAACTTTGTTTAGAAATTTGCTTCTTCATGTGAGGTACAAATTGTCTGGATTTAATGTCTTGGTACAGAATTATATATTTTTTTAAACAACGTCATGTTGTTGGTTCATGTGATACGAACAAAGTTATCAATTGTTTGAAAATAATATTTTGCATAAAGGTATCCAGATCCAGGCGGCACCGGCAAGTAAAAGTAGAGCCTGACTGCACGAAAGGGAAGAAATCCCAAAAAGTTCATGCCAGCAAGAAAGGTAATTTTCAAAGTATTTGAATATGTGTGTTGTCATAGAGTCATACAGCGTGAATTTGCCAACACCAACCAACATGTCCCATCTACACTAGTACCACTGATCTGCATTTGGCCCATATCCCTCTAAACCTGTCCTATCCATAGTGTTGCAGAGCATACATTCTTTTCAGAACCGCTCTGCAATTGTAGTGACCTCAGTTGTAATATCCAGTGCCCTCCATAATGTTTGGGACAAAGGCCCATCATTTATTTATTTGCCTCTGTACTCCACAATTTGGGATTTGTAATAGAAAAAATCACATGTGGTTAAAGTGCACATTTCAGATTTTAATAAAGGCCATTTTTATACATTTTGGTTTCACCATTTCAGGGCACCATAATGTTTGGGACACATGGCTTCACAGGCATTTGTAATTGCTCAGGTGTGTTCAGTGTACGATCAGAGATGCCACTCTATAATTTTAGAATTGATCTGTTCCAATGGGTGGTGATTTTTTTCCTCTTGCAACTTTAAAATGATGCCCTGAAAAGATAGATAGATAGATAGATAGACATTTATTGTCACATACACCAATTGGTGCAGTGCAATTTGACTTGCCATGCAGCACACAAATAAAGATTACATCAAAGAATTTAACAACATAAAAACATCCCCCCACAACGGTTCCCACTGTGGGGGAAGGCAGCAAAGTCCAGTCCCATCCCCAGTTCACCCATAGTCGGGGCCTATTGAGGCCTCTGCAGTCGCCGATACGGCAGCCCGATGCCTCAGGCCCTCTCGCCGGATGATGAAGCTCCGGCGTCGGGTGAACACTCTCAGCGGCCCGGAGTGTCTGGAGCGGCTGCCTCCTCCCAGTAGACCGCGGCTCCCGAAGTGCACGAGCCGCGCTGGTCGATGCTCCGACTCTGGCGACCTCGTCGTGAGATCCCAGGCTCCGCGGTGTTTAGGGTTCAGCGCCGCCCGCGGCTGGAAGCTCTGCTGACCGCTGACCGCAGACCGCTGACCGCAGACCGCAGCTTCGCGATGTTGGTGCCGGCTGTCACAGCACTCCGGAGCTTACTGCACGGCGACCCGGGTTAGACATCGCCCGCTCCGCGATGGTGCTTCAGCGCTGTGCCGCCGCCGAAGCTGAAGTCCTGGCCGGTCCCGGCAGGAAAACGCCGCTCCAGTCTGCCCGTAGGCCGCGAGGAAGGGGCGAAGATACGGCTCGGAGAAAAGCCGCAACTCCGACCAGGTAGGTACTGAGAAAATAGTTTCCCCCTAACCCCACCCCCCACATAAAAAGACTAAAGACCTCCAAAACAAACACTTTCAACTAACTAAAATTAAAAAAAGGGTGAAAAAACTAACAGCTGCTGGCAGGGCAGCCATACTCGATGGCGCCCCAGGTGGTTGCTGGTTCAAAGCAAGTGGGCACTAAGAAGCTAGTATATGCTAAATGAGTTTTAGTTGGACAGCCCTCAGATGCAGTCCCGTGGGTACTTAAAGTTCTTAAGCCATGTCTGTTGTGGACTGCTATAAGTTATGTGAGGTAGAGAAGTGAACATTATTGTCCATTAGCATGCTTTTTATATAAGGTTTCAGTTGTTTTGTTTATTCACTTTGGGTCCCGCTGTGTTGAACTTCACCCTTGCGGGCACATTGGACACTGAAAATAAATGATCAAGGATGTTTATATTTGTAATTATTTTAATATCTTATTCATCCTAGCTAATGTGATATGGTGATTAATTTGAAATGAACTCACAAATAGTAAAAAAAGTTTAATGATATTTTATGCTTTTAGTTTCTTCCTGGGAAGTGACAAAATTCCATTTTGCGTCAAAGGCTAATTAGACTGACAGGCTCTTCAGTCCACCTTGTCCTTGCTGACCAAGTTACATACTGGGCTGGTCCCATTTTACTACATTTGGCCAATAGCTTCTCTTGCTCTTCCTATCCATAACAGTCCAAATGCCTTTTGCATTTCAAAAACAGGCCAACTTATTGGAAAATATTCCACTAAATGTTTTGAAAAGTTTTTACATTGATATTTGTTTATTGAATTGCTATGAATTTACCTTGAATGTAACATTTTAAAATCCTGTACATTATTGAATAACATAAAATACTGCAGTTTTCTCTTAACCTTTCATTCTAAAGTGATCCCGTGAGTCAATGGCTCCCAGAAAGATTGATAGCATTTCACAGAGCAGATCAGTTGACTCTATTCCCCACCATTTTCCCCATCTTTTCTATCAAAAATCAATTTTAAAACTTGAATGGGTTCTGATTGAACAGTTCATGTCCAAACTATACACTGACCTAAATGAAAATGTAATGTCACCTGCTAATCTCTTCCCTTTAATCCTCTGGTGGTAAATTGATAGTGACGGCATTTTACAACGTTGATGGAAAATGCACCCTGATCTCAATCTTGGCGTGCTTCTCGAAGACAGTTCAATATTTTAATCAACAGAGTGCAACACTTTGAGATTTGGTTTTTAAACCTTGTATATTTGTGAAATCCATTCTCGCTTATTAGAATTGGATGGTCAGAATTGTGTACAGTCATGGTCATTGAAGATTCCATCAAATCTATATTATTTGATACAATGCAGTGGTAGAATATTGCACGGTTGCCCTGGAAACTAGGACGAGCAGGCTCAATATGCCACTGATAATTTCAGACTCAAATAAATATTTAGAATATTAAGTGGGAAGAAGACAAGGAGCAGGAGAGCCAGTATTTGCTGCTGATTACACTATCTGCACTCTTGTATCTATTTATTTACTTAGTATCATAGTTTTTACTGCTCTTTCCCAATGTATTCAAAGTGAATTAATTTTCTGGCTACTTCCCGTGTTTCTTTTATAAAGGGAGTTTAAAGTGATGGTATGCATAACAAACTTAACATTTTAAAATATTGATTAGCTGGTAAATTTAGTTATGGGAGATGGAATTTTAATCCCAATAAGTGCAAGGTGATGCACAAGGATAATATATACACTATGAATGGTGGGGCCCGAGAGTATATTGAGGAACAGATGAAGTTTGATGTACAAGTCCATAGATCCCTAAAGGTAGCAGTGTAGGTAAAGCAGTGAAGCAGGCTGAAGATAGACACAAAAAGCTGGAGTAACTCAGCAGGACAGGCAACATCTCTGGAGAGAAGGAATGGGTGAAGTTTTGGGTCGAGACCCTTCTTCAAACAAGATGCTGAACTTCATTAGCCAGTGCATAGAAAATAAGGACACAGAAGTCATGGTACCATCTTTATAAAGCTTGGGTAAGGTCACAGCTAGAATATTGTGCAGTTGTCGTCGCTACACAATGGGAAGGATGTGAATGCATTGGGGAGAGTTCAGAGGAGATCTACCAGGACGTTACTTGGAAAGGGGCAAAAGTGTGGCTAGCTTTGTTTTCCTTGAGGTGATAGAATGTTTTGGAGTGGAGACACAAAAGACTGTTGATGCTGGAATCAAATCCGGTCAGGGTCAAGTAGGTCAAGCAGCTTCTGTGGGGGCAAAAGGGACGTGTTGATATTTTGGGTGGAGATCATGCATTATGACGAGGTTGGGGGAAGATAAAAAATGGCCTATATAGAGAAGTGCAGAGAAGCAATGGGACAGGAACTGATAGATTTGTGACATGAAATTGGAAAATTCAACCTTCAACATTGTGCGATACCAGGTGAAACAGATACCAGGTGATACCAGGTTATAAAACAGTTATAATGGGTGACTTCAATCTACATATAGAGTGGGTGAATCAAATTAGCAGGGGTGCTGAGGAAGAGGATTTCTTGGAATGTATGCGGGATAGTTTTCTAAACCAACATGTAGAGGAACCAACGAGAGAGCAGGCTATTCTAGACTGGGTATTGAGTAATGAGGAAGGGTTAGTTAACAGTCTTGTTGTGCGTGGCCCCTTGGGCAAGAGTGACCATAATATGGTTGAGTTCTTCATTAGGATGGAGAGTGACATGGTTAATTCAGAAACAATGGTTCTGAACTTAAATAAAGGTAACTTTGAGGGTATGAGACGTGAATTGGCCAAGATTGACTGGCGATTAATTCTTAAATGGTTGACGGTGGATATGCAATGGAAGGCATTTAAAGACTGCATGGATGAACTACAAATATTGTTCATCCCAGTTTGGCAAAAGAATAAATCAGGGAAGGTAGTGCATCCGTGGATAACAAGGGAAATCAGGGATAGTATCAAAGCAAAAGATGAAGTGTACAAATTAGCCAGAAAAAGCAGCCGACCAGAGGACTGGGAGAAATTCAGAGACCAGCAGAGGAGGACAAGGGGCTTAATTAGGAAAGGGAAAATAGATTATGAAAGAAAACTGGCAGGGAACATTAAAACTGACTGCAAACGTTTTTATAGATATGTGAAGAGAAAGAGATTAGTTAAAACAAATGTAGGTCCCTTGCAGTCAGAAACAGGTGAATTGATCATGGGGAACAAGGACATGGCGGACCTATTGAATAAGTACTTTGGTTCCGTCTTCACTAAGGAAGACATAAATAATCTGCCGGAAATAGCAGGGGACCGCGGGTCAAAGGAGATGGAGGAACTGAGTGAAATCCAGGTGAGCCGGGAAGTGTTGTTAGGTAAATTGAATGGATAAAAGGCCGATAAATCCCCTGGGCCAGATAGGCTGCATCCCAGAGTACTTAAGGAAGTGGATAGTGGATGCATTAGTGATAATTTTTCAAAACTCTTTAGATTCTGGAGTAGTTCCTGAGGATTGGAGGGTAGCTAATGTAACCCCACTTTTTAAAAAGGGAGAGAGAAAACGGGGAATTACAGACCAGTTAGTCTAACATCGGTAGTGGGGAAACTGCTAGAGTCAGTTATTAAAGATGCGATAGCAGCACATTTGAAAAGTGGTGAAATCATTGGACAAAGTCAGCATGGATTTACGAAAGGTAAATCATGTCTGACGAATCTTATAGAATTTTTCGAGGATGTAACTAGTAGAGTGGATAGGGGAGAACCAGTGGATGTGTAATATCTGGACTTTCAGAAGGCTTTCGACAAGGTCCCACATAAGAGATTAGTATACAAACTTAAAGCACACGGTATTGGCGGTTCAGTATTGATGTGGATAGAGAACTGGCTGGCAAACAGGAAGCAAAGAGTAGGAGTAGGAATGGCAGGCAGGGACTAGTGGGGTACCACAAGGCTCAGTGCTGGGACCACAGCTATTTACAATATATATTAATGATTTGGACGAGGGAATTGAATGCAACATCTCCAAGTTTGCGGATGACACTAAGCTGGGGGGCAGTGTTAGCTGTGAGGAGGCTGCAAGGTGGATAGGCTGGGTGAGTGGGCAAATGCATGGCAGATGCAGTATAATGTGGATAAATGTGAGGTTATCCACTTTGGTGGCAAAAACAGGAAAGCAGACTATTATCTAAATGGTAATTAGGAAAAGGGGAGATGCAACGAGACCTGGGTGTCATGGTACACCAGTCATTGAATGCAGGCATGCAGGTGCAGCAGGCAGTGAAGAAAGCGAATGGTATGTTAGCATTAATAGCAAAAGGATTTGAGTATAGGAGCAGGGAGGTTCTACTGCAGTTGTACAGGGTCTTGGTGAGACCACACCTGGAGTATTGCGTACAGTTTTGGTCTCCAAATCTGAGGTAGGACATTATTGCCATAGAGGGAGTGCAGAGAAGGTTCACCAGACTGATTCCTGGCATGGTCTGGTGCTGCTATCCCATCCTGGGATGTTAGGACTTTCATATGAAGAAAGACTGGATAGACTCGGCTTGTACTCGCTAGAATTTAGGAGATTGAGGGGGGATCTTATAGAAACTTACAAAATTCTTAAGGGTTTGGACAAGTTAGATGCAGGAAGATTGTTCCCGATGTTGGGGAAGTCCAGGACAAGGGGTCACAGCTTAAGGATAGAGGGGAAATCCTTTAGGACCGAGATGAGAAAAACTTTTTTCACACAGAGAGTGGTGAATCTCTGGAACTCTCTGCCACAGAAGGTAGTTGAGGCCAGTTCATTGGCTATATTTAAGAGGGAGTTAGATGTGGCCCTTGTGGTTAAAGGGATCAGGGGGTATGGAGAGAAGGCAGGTACGGGATACTGAATTGGATGATCAGCCATGATCATATTGAATGGCGGTGCAGGCTCGAAGGGCCGAATGGCCTACTGCACCTATTTTCTATGTTTCTATGTTTCTATGAAATGTGCTTGGCCTTACTTTAGCATTTACTAAATAGGCCTTTGATTGCACAGCAACAGGAAATTGAATGAGATTGGGTAGTTTCCTGTAGCTGATGTGCTTCTTTTCCCCATCAAACCATTGTTATTCTTTGTTATCTGTGGTCATACCATCCCCCTTTTCAACACTTCCCATTTAATGGATGTTCTCTTATAAGTAGATTATTTGTTGTGCTTTGGATTGCAAAGACTGATGCTAAAACGTTGTTTGTTTCTAGATACTGCACTATCCAAGAGAAGACGATAACATTGAAGATAGGTTGAATTATGCATGTCGAATGACCAGAGCTAATATAGTAACCGCTACACTTTCAGCAACTTCTGCAGATTAGTCAGGAGGAAAACATTTTCATAACTGAGTGGTTTAAAGCAGCAATCCCATCAGTGCTGGTGGTTTGGATCTAAGTTGCACATTAAAGTGTTATATTGAATTTGTGCTGAAAACAAACAAATATCTTTATCGGCTTTCTAAAACAAAGTATAATTAGTATATGGCAAGAAGATGTGTATCGTATCCAAATACTGAATTGTAAGAAGATTCTTGATTTGTTTTCAAGTCTTGCACATGAAATCCATGCAATTGCCGCTCGGGTTAAAGGTAGGTAGGTTTGGGGAAATGGCACACCCTGCCTCCTCTCTCCATCCTATCCCAATTTTAACACATCTATCACTTGCTTGTCAGAGTCACTCAAGTTAGAGTAAAACTTTATATACTGTGTCTCAAGATCCTCTGCACCAGATGAGTATTCTCAGTTTCGCCTGTTGAATTAAATAATAGGTGCAGAATTTCAATTAAAAAAAAAATCTGCATTCTTACTCTGAATAGGAACTGAATAAAACCTGTTCCTATTACACATCTTCTCAAAAACTCCAACACAGGCTGAATCCTAAAAGTGTGTTTTTTGGCTTCACATTAATATTTACAACTTAATTTGGCAATGAAATATGCTTTTATCACTTGTGAATTAAGTTGTCGACAAACATTCTGAAAAATGAAACATGGAATTTTACTTTAACTAATTGCCTGTCTATTCCAGCAGTGCATAATAAAGTTGATTTTGTTATTTACCTTCAGCTCATGATGTGTGAATACTTAGATATGTATTTGTTGATATGTCGAATGAGAACCGGCCCAAAGCAAGTATCTCTCAAATATGTCTCTTGTTAGTTGGAATCACAAGCGATTGCAGTAATTAAGATACTGGCAAATTCCCACATCCTAATGAATGCCCTGGTAGCTATGGTTCAATTTGTACTGGAATGTTTAGTGAAGAAGAGACAGTGCTGTTCGTGACAATATAGTGTGGGTGATGATAGAAAAGTTTTGCTGCTAATCTTTCCAGGACTTTCAGGGTTGATGGCGATAAAAGCATAGCCGAGGTCAGTTTCTCAATCCTTTGTGCAACCTAGGATATGGGAAATGAAGATTTTAGTGAATAGGATGGGAAGCTGACTGGAGAAGAAATGGTTATGTTGAATTTTTTTTAAAGGCAAAGAAGGTGGTTCATGAAATTGACAGGCGAAATTGATGGGTTTTGTGAATAAGTGGATAGAACATTAGGCTTTGGAAAGTATAAGCCTGTGCAATTATTTCCATGGTGTTCCAGTGCACGAGAGGAAATATTTACAAATTGAATAACCTTAGTGAAGATGCCCCTGGGTAGCAGTGATCATAATGTGATTGAATAATACATTCAATTTTAGTGAGATAGAAAGAGTCCATGATCATAATTTAAAAACAAAATGAGGGTAATTATGAGGGCATGACAGCAAGAGACAGCAAAATTGAACTGATAAATTGGGATAAGGGACATACAGAATCAATGTGTACATAGAGGAAATAAAAATTTCAAGGAGAATATCCACTGCCCATGTTAAAGATTATATCACAGTTAAAGAGAAAGTACACAATTACACATAACTGGGAAGCAGATCAGTAGATTGGACAGAATGTTTTTAAAAAAAAGACAGCTGCTAGTGATTTTAAGATTTATAAGGAAAAACACATTTGAACATGAAACAAAGGGTAAAAACTAATAGTTTCAGTAGATATTTAAGGATGTTAGAAAAAGTAAGCCTTGGTCTCAAAGAGTGCAGGAATTAAAGATGGAAAATAAAGAGCTGGCAGATAAATATTAAATAGCCATATTTTTTGTCAGTCTTCACTCTAGAGGATACAAGTAACATTGCAGAAATAGCTGTTAATAGGGAATTGGAACAAAGGGAGGACTTGAGAAAATTACAATCACTGAATAAGTGGCTGGAGCTGTGGGCTAACTCGTCTCAGGGTCTTGGTGGACTTTCTCCTAAGGTCTTAAAAGAGGTGGCCGGTAAGTTTTAATTTTTCTAACTTTATAGATTTGGAATAGATTAGGTGATAATTGAAAATAACATATGTAACTCTTTTATTCAAAAAGGAATGGAGACAAGGCAATAAACTACAAGGCAATCCGTTATATTAGCAGGTTACTTTAAAAAAAATCAATAAAATTCAATATGGTTTTGTGCAAAAGAAACCTTGTTTGACCATATTATTGGAGTTCTTTGGAAAAAAGCACGCGATGGCTAGAAGATGATATATTGTACTTAAATTTCCAGAAGGCATTTGATGAATGCCACATCCAAGGTTATTAAATGATTCAAAGTAAAAGTACAAGGGTTGACACATCATGTTAAAACTGTACAAGTCGTTGGTGAGACCACACATGGAGTATTATGTGCAGTTCTGGCTGCCTAGCTATAGGAAGGATGTCATTAAGCTTGAAAGGGTGCAGAAAAGATTCACAATTATGTTTGGGACATTTGAAGGCTTGAATTATAAAGAGAGACTAGATAGGCTGGGCCGAGGTACCTGATAGAGGTACATAAAATCATGAGGGACATGAATAAAGTGAATGGTCACAGTCCTTTTCCCAGCTTAGTGTAGTCTAAAACTAGAGGGCATAGATTTAAGGTGAGGGGGAAAAGATTTAAAGGGACTTGTGGGGCAACTTTTTTCACACACGATAGTGGGTATGTGGAATAAACTGCCAAAGGAAGTGGTAGAAATGGGTCCAATTGCTTTGTTTAAAAGACATTTGGACAGATGTGGGCAAGGACCAAATGCAGCCAAGTGGGACTAGCTGAGGTGGGCAATTAGATTGGCATAGGCAGGTTGGACCATATAACTTGATTTTGTATTCTTAAAAAATCATTGTGTAGGGAATAACATATTGGTATGGACAGAGATTAAAACGGAGCAGACTTTAGGTAGATCCTGTTTTAGTTGGTCAGATGTAACAAGTGGTGTGCCACAAGAATCACTGTTGGAACGTAAACCTTTTGCATCTTTATAAATATGTGTGGATCAAGGCACCAACGGTATGATTGTTAAATTTGGATACGTGATTGGGACAAATCTTGTAAATGTGAGTATAATGTGAGAAATGCAAAATTGGCTTTTTTTTACTGTTCCAATTCCTATCAATTTTGCTCAAAATCCAAAAACCTCTATAACAAATCTACCCTCAGTATTATACATTATAAGTAATGCAATCCCAGTTTACATAGACTTTCCTCGTAATCCAATCCATATAGGCCTGGTGACATTCAGGTGAATCTGCTCTGCACTTCCAAGGCCAAAGGAGTTTTCCATCTCCAAACTCATGGAACTTGGAGTCAACACTCCCCTCTACAACTGGATCCTCGACTTCCTGACTCTCAGTCTACAATCAGTGACAATAGGTGACAATATTTCTCAACATTGGTGTCCCACAAGGATGTGTTCTGAGCTCCCCTCTGTACTCCTTATACACTCACGACTGCAGCCAAATACCAATCCAAATCCATCTACAAGTTCATAGTCGACATATTGAATAATGGCAAGGAGATTGAGAACCTTGTAGCTTGGTGCCAAGACAACAACCTCGTTCTTAATGTCAGCAAGACAAAGGAGACTGTTATTGACTTCAGGAAGTGAAGCAGTACACAGACCCCAGTCCACATTGATGGCACTGAAGTAGAGATGGTAAAAAACGTTTAAGTTCTTAGGAATATATATCACCAGCAGTGATGGAAATGGGGGGGGGGGGGGGGGGTACGCAGGGGGACGGCGTTCCCCTACTTTTCAGTTTCCAATTTATGTCCAATTTCTGTACAAGAAGGGAGTCAGAGTTGTTAAATACTTTTTTTTTAAATGACCATGGATAATCGTTACGAGTCATGCTGCATCGGCCATGAGATGGACGATTTGTTAACTACCACTGTTAGCACTTGTTAACAGCAGTAGTTAACACGTAGTTTTACAATGTGTCATCAATACATCGATCCACATTCCTCAGTATATGTAATTGTGTTTTGAACATGTATTAATGACACCGCGTTCCTTTGAATAAAATTCATGGGGGAATTTAATAAACCCACTGTCATTGCTCCGGACCGCGAGCACGGGCTTCATCTGGTGTGCAGGTAGTCACGTTATTTTATTCCATGTTATTTTATTATTGTCTTGCCCTCTCTCCCTCTCTCACTGTGTCTGTCTTTCTCTCTGTCCTTCCCTCCCTCTCTCGCTGTGTTTGTCTGTCTTTCGCTCTCTCCTTCCCTCCCTCTCTCTGCCTTTCGCTCTCTCCTTCCCTCCCTCTCTCGCTGTGTCTCTCTGTCTTTCGCTCTCTCGAGGATAGTCTGTTGCCTCCCTGGTGCCAGGGTTCAGGATGTCACGATCCAAATTCAGAACATCCTCGAGAGAGAGAAGGTGAACAGCCGGCAGTAGTTGTGCACGTAGGCAAAAACAACATCGGGAAGAAGAGGAAGGAGGTTCTCCAACATGAGTTCAGAGAGTTGGGAAGAAGACTGAAAGGCAGGACTTCTAGGGTGGTTATCTCTGGATTGCTTCCAGTACCTTGTTCTAATGAGGACAGGAACAGGGAGATAGGGGATCTGAATGGGTAGCTGAGAGGCTGGTGCAGGGAGTAAGGATTTAGATTTATAGACCACTGGGATTGCTTCTGGGGTTGGGGTGACCTGTACAAAAGGGATGGGTTACACCTTAACTGGAGGGGGACCGACATTCTGGCAGGCAGGTTAGCTAGGGCTACACGTGTGGGTTTAAACTAAATAGTGGGGGGGGGGGGGGATTGACATATTGGGAGTATAAAGATGGAGTTGAAGGGGAAGTGATTACAGGAAAAATTACATACGGTTCTCGAATTAATGGGAAGGAAAGTTCGAGGGGATAAACGAGTAAGGTCAGGGCCAATTGTGAGGGGGGATGTGAATACGGAGGTCATAGTGTTTTATATGAATGCGCGAAGTATAAGAAATAAAGTGGACGAGCTTGAGGCTCACTTAGAAATTGGCAAGTATGATGTTGTGGGAATTACAGAGACATGGCTGCAAGAGGGCCAGGGCTGGGAACTGAATATTCAAGGGTATACCACCTATCGAAAAGACAGAGGGGTGGGGTAGCTCTGTTGGTGAGGAATGAAATTCAGTCCGTTGCAAGGGGTGACATTGAAACAGGAGATGTGGAGTCAGTATGGATAGAATTAAGGAATTGTGAGGGTAAAAATACCCTAATGGGACTTATCTACAGGCCCCCAAACAGTAGCCTGGACATAGGGTGCAAGTTGAATCAGGAGTTAAAATTGACATGTAGCAAAGGTAATGCTGTGGTTGTTATGGGAGATTTCAACATGCAGGTAGACTGGGAAAATCAGGTTGGTACTGGACCTCAAGAAAGGGACTTTGTAGAGTGCCTTCGTGATGGATTCTTAGAGCAGCTTGTATTGGAGCCTACCGGGCAGAAGGCAATTCTGTCAGTGTTACAGTTGAATAAAGGGAACTATGGGGCCATGAGGGAGGAGCTGGCCAAAGTTGACTGGAAAAATACACTAGCAGGGATGACAATGGAACAAAAATGGCAGGTATTTCTAGGAATAATACAGAAGGTGCAGGATCAGTTGATTCCTAGGAGGAAGAAAGATTCCAAGGGTAGTAAGGGGCAACCGTGGCTGACAAGGGACAGCAGGGACAGTATAAAAATAAAAGAGAAGTACAACGTAGCAAAGATGAGAGGGAAGTAAGAGGATTGGTTAATGTTTAAAGAGCAACAGAAGATAACTAAAAAGACAATACGGCGAGAAAAGATGAGGTACGAAGGTAAGCTAGCCAAGAATATAAAGGAGGATAGCAAAAGCTTCTTTAGGTATGTGAAGAGGAAAAAATTTGTTACGACCAAAGTTGGACCCTTGAAGACCGAAAAAGGTGAATTTATTATGGGGAACAAGGAAATGGCAGATGAGTTGAACAGGTACTTTGGATCCGTCTTTACTAAGGAGGACACAAACAATCTTCCTGATATAGTAGTGTCCAGAGGATCTGGGGTGACGGAGGAACTGAAGGAAATCCACATTAGGCAGGAAATGGTGTTGGGTAGACTGATTGGACTGAAGGCTGATAAACCCCCAGGGCCTGATGGTCTGCATCCCAAGGTACTTAAGGAAGTGGCTCTAGAAATTGTGGATGCTTTGGTGATAATTTTCCAATGTTCTATAGACTCAGGGTCAGTTCCTGTGGATCGGAGGGTAGGTAATGATATCCCACTTTTTAAGAAAGGCAGGAGAGAGAAAACGGAATTATAGACCAGTTAGCCTGACATCGGTGGTGGGGAATTTGCTGGAGTCAATTCTAAAAGATGAAATAGCCGCACATTTGGATATCAGTAACAGGATCGGTCCGAGTCAGCATGGATTTACGAAGGGGAAATCATGCATGACTAATTTGGAATTTATTGAGGATGTAACTCGGAAAATGACAAGGAAGCCTCACTGGATGTAGTGTACCTGGACTTTCAGAAAGCATTTCATAAGGTCCCAGATAGGAGATTAGAGGTCAAAATTAGGGCACATGGTATTGGGGGGTAGAGTGCTGACATGGATAGAAAATTGGTTGGCAGACAGGAAACAAAGAGTAGGGATTAACGGGTCCCTTTCAGAATGGCGGGCAGTGACTAGTGGGGTACCGCAAGGCTCGGTGCTGGGACCGCAGCTATTTACAATATACATCAATGATTTCGATGAAGGGATTCACAGTAACATTAGCAAATTTGCAGATAACGCAAAGCTGGGTGGCAGTGTGAACTGTGAGGAGGATGCTATGAGAATGCAGTGTGACTTGGACAGGTTGGGAGAGTGGACAGATGCATGGCAGATTAAGTTTAATGTGGATAAATGTGAGGTTGTCCACTTTGGTATCAAAAACAGGAGGCAGATTCTTATCTAAATGGCGTCAAGTTGGGAAAAGGGGAAGTACAATGGGATCTGGGGGTCCTTGTTAATCCAATCCAATCCAACTTTATTTGTTAAGCACTTTAAAACAACCAATGTTGGCCAAAGTGCTGTACAGAAGAATAAACAAGACATCATAAACAGACAACATAACAGAACATAACATAACAGCTCACATGAGGCGCAAAAAAATTACATATGAAATACAACAATAAATTAAAAGACATAAAACATGAGTAAAAATAATAGCCACGCAATAAAAGCAATCAAAATAAGAAATTAGAAATTAAATCAAGTAAATAAAGTCGACATCTTACTGGGTATCAAAGGCCACGGAGAAGAGATGGGTTTTAAGAAGTGATTTAAAAACAGACAGAGAAGAGGCCTGTTTAATGTGGAGAGGCAGATCGTTCCATAATTTGGGTGCCGACACAGCAAGGGCACGGTCCCCTCTGAGCTTCAAATAAAAAAGTAAAAAAGGTAGAATAAAAAAAGACACAACACGGTGACTTGGATAGGCTGGGTGAGTGGGCAAATGTTTGGCAGATGCAGTATAATGTGGATAAATGTGAGGTTATCCACTTTGGTGGCAAAAACTGGAAGGCAGACTATTATCTAAATGGTGGCCGATTAGGAAATGGGGAGATGCAGCGAGACCTGGGTGTCATGGTACACCAGTCATTGAAAGTAGGCATGCAGGTGCAGCAGGCAGTGAAGAAAGCGAATGGTATGTTGGCTTTCATAGCAAGAGGATTTGAGTATAGGAGCAGGGAGGTTCTACTGCAGTTGTACAGCGTCTTGGTGAGACCACACCTGGAGTATTGCGTACAGTTTTGGTCTCCAAATCTGAGGAAGGACATTATAGCCATAGAGGGAGTGCAGAGAAGGTTCACCAGACTGATTCCTGGGATGTCAGGACTTTCATATGAAGAAAGACTGGATAGACTTGGCTTATACTCGCTAGAATTTAGGAGATTGAGAGGGGATCTTATAGAAACGTACAAAATTCTTATGGGGTTGGACAGGCTAGATGCAGGAAGATTGTTCCCGATGTTGGGGAAGTCCAGGACAAGGGGTCACAGCTTAAGGATAAGGGGGAAATCCTTTAAGACCGAGATGAGGAAAAACGTTTTCACACAGAGAGTGGTGAATCTCTGGAACTCTCTGCCACAGAGGGTAATTGAGGCCAGTTCATTGGCTATATTTAAGAGGGAGTTAGACGTGGCCCTTGTGGCTAAAGGGATCAGGGGGTATGGAGAGAAGGCAGGTACGGGATACTGAGTTGGATGATCAGCCATGAATATATTGAATGGCGGTGCAGGCTCGAAGGGCCGAATGGCCTACTCCTGCACCTATTTTCTATGTATCTATGTATCTATGACACACTATGAGAGATTCAATATGAACATCCCCCCACAGCAGAGTCGACACTCCACCGTGAGGGAAAGGCACCAAAATGTCCAGTCCTCCTCCTAGTCCACCCGAGGTCGGGGCCAGTTTGAGGGCTCCGCAGCCAGTCGCCGCAACGGCAGCCCGATGATTATAGGCCCACCCGCCGGGAAGCTGGAACACCGGCATCGGGTGGAAAGTCCTCAGCGGCTTGGAAGTGTCTGGAGCGGCCGCTCCCTCCCCGGAGACTGCGACGCCCGTAGTCTTCAGGCCGTGCCGATTGGAGCTTCGACTCTGACTCCACGATGTTTTCGATCCAGCGGGACGCCCTCAGACCGCAGACCACAAACCGCAGACTCGATGTTGGTGGTCGGCGGTCACAGCACTCCGGAGCGGCGACCCGGCAAGGCATCGCCTGCTCCGGGTTGGTGTCCCAGCGCTGTGCCGCCGAAGCTGTGTTCCCAGCAGGAACGCTGGTCCAGCCCGATGGAAGGCCGCATGGGGAGAGCGAAGAGCGAAGATGCGATTTGGAGGAAAGCCGCATCTCCGACCAGGTAGGACTGGGGTTGGAACAGTTTCCCCACCCCCCACAGAGAAAGAATAGACCTCCAAATAAAAATGATAGACAAAAAAAAAGGGTTAGAGGACGGACTGCAGGCAGGCAGCCTGCACAACCGGCGCCCACTCCTGCACATCCGCCATCTTGGGGGAAAAAAAGAAGAAGAAAAAAAAGTCTATGAAAGTAAGCATGCAGGTACAGCAGGCAGTGAAGAAAGCGAATGGCATGTTGGCCTTTATAACAAGAGGAGTCGAGTATAGGAGTAAAGAGGTCCTTCTGCAGTTGCACAGAGCCCTCGTGAGACCATAACGAGTATTGTGTGCAGTTTTAGTCCCCTTATTTGAGGAAGGACAATCTTGCTATTGAGGGAGTGCAGCGTATTCCCGGGATGGCGGGACTGTCATATGCTGAGAGAATGGAGTGGCTGGGCTTGTGCACTCTGGAGTTTAGAAGGATGAGATGGGATCTTATTGAAACATATGAGATTGTTAAGTGTTTGGACATGCTAGAGGGAGGAAACATGTTCCCGATGTTGGGGGTGTCCAGAACCAGGGGCCACAGTTTAAGAATAAGGGGTAAGCCATTTAGAACAGAGACGAGGAAACACTTTTCTTCACAGAGAGTTGTGAGTCTGTGGAATTCTCTGCCTCAGAGGGCGGTGGAGGCCGGTTCTCCAGATACTTTCAAGAGAGAGCTAGATAGGGCTCTTAAAGATAGCAGAGTCAGGGGATATGGGGAGAAGGCAGGAACGGGGTACTGATTGTGGATGATCAGCCATGATCACATTGGATGGCGGTGCTGGCTCGAAGGGCCGAATGGCCTACTCCTGCACATATTGTCTATTGTCTCTCCTTCCCTCCCTCTCTCCCTGTGTCTCTGTCTTTCGCTCTCTCCTTCCCTCCCTCTCTCGCTGTGCTTCTCTGTCTTTCGCTGGAGTAACTCAGCGGGTCAGGCAGCATCTCTGGAGAGAAGGAATAGGTGACGTTTTGGGTCGAGACCCTTCTTCGGACCCTCCATAGATCCAGCCTGACCTGCTGAGTTCTCTAGCACTTTGTTTTGCTCTTAAAATAAATCCATGGTCCGCTGAAGAAACAACACGATAGACCACCCTGGAAGTGCCAGTTTTGCTGTACACTTCATACTGTAGAACATATCATAATACACCCTGAGTGATTTAATGGGGTTAGATTTTTTTTTAATCTGTTGTCTACAATTAATCGATACCCACCCTATGAACCTTATATCAGATTTAAATCGGAATTCCGATTTTTTTGTTTTCCTATTTGTCAATTTTTTGTGCCTGATTATTTGGCGGCCAATCAACCGCTGTCTCTAAGAAGGTTGCGTCCAATCACCGACGAGCTTCCCTTAAAATTCCCATCCAATCAGCCGCTGTCTCCAAGGGCATTACTTTTTCTATTATCTGCCCCCCAATAAGAAAATGCATTTTCAGATTAAGTGTTTCAGTTAAATTAGAATGGGTGGGGAGAAAATTAAATAAGTAGTACCAATAGTTTTTTCCAGCCTAAATCGTGAGTGGTGAATATTTTATTGTGGGTGGTTTTATTTAGCAAAACAATAGTGCAAGCGGAAATATTTTATTATATATATTATATATCACTATCAAATTTTATTATATATCACTATCAAATCACTATCAAATATCTATAAATTTCAGATTTGTGTACCCCTGTGAAAATGAGCATATTGAGATACTTTAAAAGACAGCGGAAAAAGCAGAAAGAAAGAGGTGACAGAAAAAAATGGAGATTATATACCATTATGGAACATTTTATAATGTAAACAGAGAGAGAGAGAGAGAGGCAAGAAAGCAGCTATGATATATAATACACAATAAAGGATATTATAAATACACAATAAACAAGTTATGCATTATTGTACTCTTACATGGGTATGACAGCACATAAATAAATTTCCCCCACCCCTTCCTTCCCCTAAGAAAGCATACCATCGCCTATACGTTCTTAGAAGGCTTAGGAAGTTAGGCATGTCCCCAACAACCCTCACGAACATCCACAGATGTGCAATAGAACGCATCTTATCAGGATGTGTCATAACGAATAATCGGCAATAACGGACACCATTCACTCCCCATCCCCGCCCATGGTCTGTTATAGTCAAGTCAAATCAAGTCAAGTCCATTTTATTTCTATAGCACATTTAAAAACAACTCTCGTTGACCAAAGTGCTTTACATTAGTGCAGGTACTAACGTGCTACAAACTGTGGTACATAGATCAACAATACATACATAAATACATATATACAACGCTCCTTCAGAGGACCTCAAGACAGGCTTGAGAGTAGAAATACGTTTTAAGTCTAGACTTAAAAGAGTTGATGGAGGGGGCAGTTCTGATGGGAAGAGTATAGAGAGGGTTTACTGTATTTCCAAATACACCAGTGCATAAACATCCCAACTGCTGGAGAAACTGAGCGGGTCTGGAGAGATGCTGCCTGACCAGCTGAGTTTTTCCAGCACTTTGTGTTCTATACAGCATTTCAGCATTTGCAGTTCCTTGTGCCTGCATAAACACCTATCTCTCCAATCTATGAGTTGCTTGTTTAATAATATTGAATATAAAATTCCTAAATCTTTTAAGGAAGTAGAGGTGTTCGTGTGCTTTCTTGGTCATAGCTTCAATGTGGCTGTTCCAAGACAAATTGCTGATGATATATAATCTTAAGAACTTGAAGCTTTTGACCATCTTTACCTTGGCGCCATCAATGTAGGCAGGAGTGTGTGTACTACTTCACATCCTGAAGTCACTCACAATCTTCTTTGTCTTGCTGACATTGAGGGAGGTTGTCGTTTTGGCACCAGGTTATGAAGTTCTCAATCCCCCTGTACTCCCTCTTGTCTTTATTTGAAATCTGACCCACTACAGTGGTGTTGTCGGCAAATTTGTAAATTTAGTTGGATTGATCTTTGGCTGCATAGTCGTGAGGAATATAGTAGGGGGCTGAGAACACATCCTTGCAGGGCACCAGTGTTGAGTATTATTATAGAGGATGATCTGTCACCTATCCTCACCGATTGTGGTCTGTTGGTCAGGAAGTCGAGGATCCAGTTGCAGAGGGGAGTGCTGACTCCAATTTCCACCAGTTTGGAGATGAGCTTGGTTGGGATTATGGTATTGAAAGCAGAGCTGCAGTCTGTGAATAGGAGTCTGACACGGGTGTTCTTCTTATCCAGGTGTTCCTCTTATCCAGGTGTTCCTTTTATCCAGGTGTTCCAGGGATGAATGTAGGGCCAGGGAGACGGCATCAGCGGTTGTTGCGGCGGCAGTTAAATGGTACTTGTTACAAAGACTTTCACATCTTCTGCAGGGAAGCGAAAAGCACTGTGTAAACGCAAGCCTCTCTTCGAGCTCTTGCCCGGGACCCAGTGAGTGCTTCCCGCGACCCGCCAGAGACGCCCCGTTACATGGCAATAGCAATTGAAGGGTGCAAGAGGTGCGGGATTGGCGGCGAGCGACGTGCGAGGCGGAGCCAGGGAGATTGCGGAGATCGCAGCTCCAACAAGCTGCTGAAAGGCATCCGCCTCTTGCTCGGGATCTGACCGTGGAGTTTCCACCGAGCGAGGAACGGGTGGACCCGCGGGCTCACCCTCCGCCGCACAAGCGCCGGGTTATGGCGATTGACAGTAAGTAACCCCGTGCAAACGCCCTGAGCTATCAGACAACAGTGGGCTTGGTGCTTTGCAACATCCATCCTCGCGGAACCATAAAGACGAGTCTGGGCAGAAGCTGGGTCCGGGCAGCACTTTGACAATTGCAGTAACTATTCCAGCAGTTCCTTGTGTCTCCAACCCGAAGAACACGGTTGTCTTCATCGTGCGGGTTGGTTTCACTTCCAATACAGACAGCTCGCTGTTGGGACGGACCTGTTGTGGGACCGTGTCTGATATTGATTAGATAGGCCGACAATTTCGTCTAAACTCTGTGCAACGATCGCCACCTGATAGGAGGCGTGAAGGGCGATGGGGTTAATTGAGTTGAAGCCAATTCTGAAATGAACGGCAGAGTTTCTGTTGTGGCGCTGCAGGGACATGGGTGGCAGTTACCGCCCTGTGCCCATAGCTGAAATAACCCATCGTCTTCCTCTTATGAAGCGTTTTATTAGTAAATTTGAATGCAGTGACATTTAATATCGCGCGTGTGTGTGTGTTGAGGGCGGTGGCTGGGAGTTTTTGAGTGAGGGGGATGTTATGACGAGAACATACCTCACCCACAAGGTGCCGCAAGATCATATCTCCGTCATAGACTGTAATAAACTCAAGGTGATCTCTGATACTTGAAAGCCATTCTGGTTTTGGTTAAATATGAGGAGGAAGTTCCTTTACTCAAAAAGCGTTTTCTTACAAACTGCCAGTTGCCACCAAATGTCGCATTTGTGGCAACCAGCAAATATCCACAGAAACCAGATGGGAGAGAAAGGAACACATGCAAATTCTGCGAGGATATGGAGGCCTCTTGGAACAAAATCAGATGGACATTTCCTCTGCTGTTAATTCAACATAGTGTGAGTAAGAGGTTCATAAGGAAAGTGAACAGTCTTTGGAGATCATTAAAAGGATGCATCAGGTCGATATGGCTATGGATAGGCAAACAACGCTTGAGAGGATCTGGTCCATGTACTGCCTCAGTAGGGTCAATTATGCATTCTGGGGGAGGAAGTGCAGAACTGTACACAGTGGCAGAAGGGGCAAATGCCGTTGACAGCAGAATGATTGGGAACAAGTCTCGGGCTAATACAGGATTTGCGGGTTGAAAGAGATAAAGAGTAAATCCAGGCGGTAAGTTGAAGTAAAAAGTGCAATTGTAGCCATTTGTCTGGGCCATGTGAGACAATTTTGTATGTTCAGAATGGTAGTGGATGGGACATGGTGATCCTGATAACGTGCTTTGTCAGGGAGGGGTAAAAGGTGCCTGACAGCAAAGTGTTATAAATGCCCAAACTCATGATGGTGTGTTATATTCAAATAGTAACTTATAATAATGATAATGTTTCTAGTATTGCTATTTCAGCAAAGCATACACAAAACTATATACTGTAACATGATCAGTCCAAAGGTTGGCTAACTGGGCCAAAATAACACAAAGGGCTGGAGTAACTTAACGTGTTAGGCAGCATCTCTGGAGAACATGGACAGGTGACATTTTGGGTTGAGATCCTTCTTCAGACTGATTGAGGGAGGGGGGGGAGAGAGAAAGCTGGGAGAGTTGCAAATTGTGAAGCGAAAAGAGGGAATGTGGAGAAGGGGAGGGGAGAAATGGGTGTATAACCCGATGGGGCACTGGGGAGGGGATGGGGGGAGAGAAAGGAGGGATGTGGGGAAGAAAGGGGAGTGGGATGGGGGGTTGTTAGAGTTTGTGTAAAATTGGGGGTTTTCAATGTTCATAGCATTGGGTTTTAAGCTGAATATGAGGTGCTGTTCCTCTACTATGTGTGGACTCACTCTGGCAATGGAGGAGGCCCAGGATGGGAAGGTCAGTATGGGAATGGGAAGGGGTGTTGAAATGGTTAGCAACCAGGTGATCCAATAGGCCTTGATGAACCGAGTGCAAGCGTGCGGTGAACGGTCACAAAGTCTATGCTTGGTCTCAAAAATGTACAGGAGGCCACATCAGGAACACCAGATGCAATAGATGAGGTTAGAGGAGGTGCATGTGAACCCCTTTCTCAACTGGAGGAACAACACCTCATATTCTGCTTGGGTAGCTTACAAGAATGATATGGCCATTGAATTCTCTAATTTTAGGTAACCTCTAACAACCTTCCCTTCCCCCTGCTCCCCACGCGCACCCCCCACCCCCCATCCTTTTGCTCCTCCTTCCCTTCCCTGCGCGCCACCTGAACTCGCATCTATTTTTCCCCTTCCCCTCTTTCTTCCTCTGGCTTCACAATTTGCCTCTTCAATCGGTCTGTCTTACACCTGCTTTAATCTCTGCCCTTTGTTCCAACCATCTTCCTAGCAACTCCCCCCCCCCCCTCAGTCTGTGTCCATCTATTATGTGTTACACTTTGTCCTGCTTCTCCTCTCTCCTAGCTTTCTCTCCCCCAACGCCCCTACAATGTGTCTGAAGAAGGGCTTCGACACGAAACATCACCTATCCATGTTATCCATGGAGATGCTGTCTGACCCGCTGAGTTACTCTAGCACTTTTATGTAAAAATGCTACAGTAACTCAGGTGGTGTCTTTGATGATATTGGTTGCTCTCTTGCGACAGCGGAGAAGATCACTAGATCACCCCAACCAGCAATTCAAGACTTATACCCATCTCGCTGTCGCAAGAGAGCAACCAATATCATCAAAGACACCACCCACCCAACACACAAACTGTTCACCCTCCTACCATCCGGCAAGCGCTACCGCAGCATGCGGAGCAAAACCACAAGATTCAAAAACAGCTTTTTCCCTCAGGCCATCAGACTACTCAACACACTCAAGAAAATTCCATGAACATTACACAAAGACCAACTGACTGTCAAATTAACTTTAACCCAATGTCTGCAGTATGCTACTTGCACTTTTCTATATTGCACCTTTTATTAATGAATATTTTATATAATGTATATGTCCATTGTCTATTTTTATTGGTATACTGTCTGTCTGTGTTATAAATATTACTTGCACATTGGAGTATGGGGAAACGCAATTTCAATCCTCTGTGTAACTACTTGTTACATTATTTGAATTGACAATAAAGTTACTATTACTAAAACCAGGGTCATAGTTTCTTGTTTCTATGGCTGTTTGGGCCACCTAGATGTATATTCCTCGTGCTTCATCACTGCCAAGTTCTCTATTTACTTTTCTCTCTTGTATTCATCCAGTTTCCTCCCAACCTATTTGCAAATGCCACTCCCCACATCAGCGAGCTCCAACATCTAAACATTCGCTAATATAAATTCATCATTTCCTTACTGGATATTTGTTTACAGCATCTTATTTTTGAATCCTGTCAGAAGAAGTAACATTGTTTCCAAAACCTTCCCCTCATCCCATTCCTAGTTTTAAAATCTTTTTTATTATGCATCATTTTAAAATAAAGGAAAGACATCCAACACATTCCAACGTTCCTGAGTGCTAGAATTCTTCAGTCCTGACACAATCCTTGTATACCTCTGTTGTACTCCTTCCATTCTGTAGTATGTAGTTTATAGACATACTCCAATTGAGGTTGGATTAAGAGCAGAGATAGTTTGGGAAAAAATCCTGGAATGCTACAACAAGGCCCAATGCAAACTTGACGAACAACATCTCATTTTTCTTTGATGCCTGATGTAGCCTGCAGGTCTTAAATCTGAATTCTCCAACCTCAAGTAACTTGCTCTTTTTATCAGTTTGCATTCAGGTCTGGCCATTTTCACATGCCATCTCTCTCTTTTGTATATTCTGGCCTGCTGGGCATGTCCCATCAGACAAGACTTTACAACATTACCTGAACTTTACAACATTAGCACCACACTGCATGGACAAAAAGCCTGACTGTTCTTATTTGGCTGCATTATTATTTCATACTATCAAAGAAATTCCATTTGTGCCACTCATTGGCCTACCCCAACTTTTCTGATGCCCAGCCTAACTTATTTTCTCTGTTGTAGAAACAAGGAATTGCAGATGCCGGTTTACAAAACAAGATGTAAAGGGTTGGAGTAACTCAGCATGTCAGGCTGCATACATGGATAGATGACATTTCAAGTCGGGACCCTTCTTCAGATGTCTGAAGTTAAGTCCCGACCCGAAGCGTCATCTATCCATGTTCTCCAGGGATGCTGCGTTACTCCAGCACTCAGTGTCTTATTTTCTCTCTTTCTCAGTGTTGATAAAGGGTCTTTATGTTAACAGTTTCCCTGCTGTCCGATCCATTGAGTCATTCTAGTATTTTCTGTTTATATTTCAGATGTCTAACAACCATGGTTTTATTTATTTTCATTTTGTGGTCTGACCAAGGCTCTGTATATTATAAATTTAACATTATTGTTTTGATTTATATCCTAGCCCTCTATAAATGAACCACAATTTGTTATTTGTGCCTTTTATGGGTTTAAGCTATTTGTAGGTAGCCCTCCATAATGTTTGGGACAAAGTCCCATCATTTATTTATTTGTCTCTGTACTTCACAATTTGAGATGTAATAGAAAAAAATCACATATGGTTAAAGTGCACAATGTTAGATTTTAATAAAGGCCGTTTTTATACATTTTGGTTTCACCATGTAGAAATTACAGCATTGTTTATATATAGTCCCCCCATTTCAGGGCACCATAATGTTTGGGACACTGCAATGTCATGTAAATGAAAGTAGTCATGTTTGGTATTTTGTTGCATATCCTTTGCATGCAATGACTGCTTGAAGTCCGCGATTCATGGACATCATCAGTTGCTGGGTGTCTTCTCTGGTGATGCTCTGCCAGGCCTGTATTGCAGCCATCTTTAGTTTATGCTTGTTTTGGGGGCTAGTCCCCTTCATCTTTCTCTTCAGCATATAAAAGGCTGGGTTCAGTTCGGGTGATTGACTTGGCTACTCAAGAATTGACCATTTTTTAGCTTTGAAAAACTCCTTTGTTGCTTTAGCAGTATGTTTGGGATCATTGTCTTGCTGTAGAATGAACTGCCGGTCAATGAGTTTTGAGGCATTTGTTTGAACTTGAGCAAATGTGTATGGATGTGTCTATACACTTCAGAATTCATTATGCTACCACCATCACCAGTTGTATCATCAATGAAGATAAGTGAGCCAGTACCTTCAGCAGCCATACATGCCCAGGCCATAACACCCCCACCACCGTGTTTCACACATGAGGTGGTATGCTTTGGATCTTGGGCAGTTCCTTCTCTCCTCCATACTTTGCTCTTGTCATCACTCTGATATGTTAATCTTTGTCTCATCTGTCCACAAGACCTTTTTTCCAAGAACTGTGGTTGCTCTTTTAAGTACATTTAAATACGTCTTGGCAAACTGTAACCCGGCCATCCTATTTTTGCGGCTAACTAGTGGTTTGCATCTTGCAGTGTAGCCTCTTATTTCAGTTCATGTAGTCTTCTGTGGACAGAGGTCATTGACAAATCCACACCTGTCTCCTGAAGAATGTTTCTGATCTGTCGGACAGGTGTTTGGGGATTTTTCTTTATTATAGAGAGAATTCAGCCGAATTCAGAACATCCTCGAGAGAGAAGATGAACAGCCGGAAGTAGTTGTGCACGTAGGCACAAACAACATCGGTAAGAAGAGGAAGGAGGTTCTCCAACATGACTTCAGAGAGTTGGGAAGAAGACTGAAATGCTGGACTTCTAGGGTGGCTATCTCTGGATTGCTTCCAGTACCTCGTGCTAGTGAGGACAGGAACAGGGAGATAGGGGATCTGAATGTGTGGCTGAGGGGCTGGACCAGGGAGCAAGGATTTAGATTTATAGACCACTGGGGTAGGGGTGATCTGTACAAAAGGGACGGGTTACACCAGTTACACCAGAGGGGGACTGACATTCTGACAGGCAGGTTTGCTAGGGCTACACGTATGGGTTTAAACTAAATAGTAGGGGGGAGGGATTGACAAATTGGGAGTATAAAGATGGAGTTGAAGTGGAAGTGACTACAGGAAAAATTACAAAAGATTCTCGAATTAATGGGAAGGAAAGGAAAGCTCGAGAATGGACAACAGAGTAAGGTCAGGGCCAATTGCGTGCGGTGCGAGAGGGGAAGTGAATACGGAGGTCAAAGTGCTGTATATGAATGCGCGAAGTATAAGGAATAAAGTGGACGAGCTTGAGGCTCAGTTAGAAACTGGCAAGTATGATGTTGTGGGAATTACTGAGACATGGCTGCAAGAGGGCCAGGGCTGGGAACTGAATATTCAAGGGTATACCTCCTATCGAAAAGACAGACAGGTGGGCAGAGGGGGTGGGGTTGCCCTGTTGGTGAGGAATGAAATTCAGTCCCTTGCAAGGGGTGACATTGAAACAGGAGATGTGTAGTCAGTATTGATAGAACTAAGGAATTGTAAGGGTAAAAAGACCCTAATGGGACTTATCTACAGGCCCCCAAACAGTAGCCTGGACATAGGATGCAAGTTGAATCAGGAGTTAAAATTGGCATGTAGTAAAAGTAATTCTGTGGTTGTTATGGGAGATTTCAACATGCAGGTAGACTGGGAAAATCAGGTTGGTACTGGACCCCAAGAAAGGGACTTTGTAGAGTGCCTTCGTGATGGATTCTTAGAACAGCTTGTATTGGAGCCTACCAGGGAGAAGGCAATTCTGGATTTAGTGTTATGTAATGAACTGGATTTGATAAAGGACCTTGAGGTTAATGAGCTATTAGGAGGCAGTGCCCATAACATGGTCAGGTTTAATCTACAATTGGAGAGGGAGAAGGGTAGATCGGAGGTGTCAGTGTTGCAGTTGAATAAAGGGGACTATGGGGCCATGAGGGAGGAGCTGGCCAAAGTTGACTGGAAAGATACACTAGCAGGGATGACAGTGGAACAAAAATGGCAGGTATTTCTAGGAATAATACAGAAGGTGCATGACCAGTTCATTCCTAGGATGAAGAAAGATTCCAAGGGGAGAAAGGGACGACCATGGCTGACAAGGGACGTCAGGGACAGTATACAAATTAAAGCGAAGAAGTACAACGTAGCAAAGATGAGCGGGAAGTAAGAGGATTGGGTAATGTTTAAAGAACAACAGAAGATAACCAAAAAGACAATACGGGAAAAAAAGATGAGGTACGAAGGTAAGCTAGCCAAGAATATAAAGCAGGATAGTAAAAGCTTCTTTAGGTATGTGAAGAGGAAAAAATTAGTTAAGACCAAAGTTGGACCTTTGAAGACTGAAAAAGGTGAATATATTATGGGGAACAAGGAAATGGCAGATGAGTTGAACAGGTACTTTGGATCTGTCTTCACTAAGGAGGACACAAACAATCTTCCTGATATAGTAGTGACCACAGGATCTGTTATGACGGAAGAATTGAAGGAAATTCACATTAGGCAGGAAAAGGTGTTGGATAGACTGATGGGACTGAAGGCTGATAAATCCTCAGGGCCTGATGGTCTGCATCCCAAGGTACTTAAGGAAGTGGCTCTAGAAATTGTGGATGCATTGGTGATAATTTTCCAATGTTCTATAGACTCAGGATCAGTTCCTGTGGATTGAAGGGTACCTAATGTTATGCCACTTTTTAAGAAAGGCGGGAGAGAGAAAACAGGGAATTATAGACCAGTTAGCCTGACATCGATGGTGGGGAAGATGCTGGAGTCAATTATAAAAGATGAGATAGCCGAACATTTGGATAGCAGTAACAGGATCGGTCCGAGTCATCATGGATTTACGAAGGGGAAATCATGCTTGACTAATCTTCTGGAATTTTTTGAAGGTGTAACTAGGAAAAGGGAGAGCCAGTGGATGTAGTGTACCTGGACTTTCAGAAAGCATTTGATAAGGTCCCACATAGGAGATTAGTGGGCAAAATTATGGCACATGGTATTGGGGGTAGAGTGCTGACATGGATAGAGAAGTGGTTGGCAGACATGAAACAAAGAGTAGGGATTAACGGGTCCCTTTCAGAATGGCAGGCAGTGACTAGTGGGGTACCGCAAGGCTCGGTGCTGGGACCGCAGCTATTTACAATATACATCAATGATTTGGATGAAGGGATTCAAAGTAACATTAGCAAATTTGCAGATGACACAAAGCTGGGTGGCAGTGTGAACTGTGAGGAGGATGCTATGAGAATGCAGGGTGACTTGGACAGGTTGGGGGAGTGGGCAGATGCATGGCAGATGAAGTTTAATGCGGATAAATGTGAGGTTATCCACTTTGGTAGCAAAAACAGGAAGGCAGATTACTATCTAAATGGCGTCAAGTTGGGAAAAGGGGAAGTACAACGGGATCTGGGGGTCCTTGTACATCAGTCTATGAAAGTAAGCATGCAGGTACAACAGGCAGTGAAGAAAGCGAATGGCATGTTGGCCTTTATAACAAGAGGAATCGAATATAGGAGCAAAGAGGTCCTTCTGCAGTTGTACAGAGCCCTAGTGAGACCACACCTGGAGTATTGTGTGCAGTTTTGGTCCCCTAATTTGAGGAAGGACATTCTTGCTATTGAGGGAGTGCAGCGTAGGTTTACAAGGTTAATTTCCAGGATGGCGGGACTGTCCTATGCTGAGAGAATGGAGCAGCTGGGCTTGTACACTCTGGAGTTTAGAAGGATGAGAGGGAATCTCATTGAAACATATAAGATTGTTAAGGGTTTGGACAGGCTGGAGGCAGGAAACATGTTCCCTATGTTGGGGGAGTCCAGAACCAGGGTCCACAGTTTCAGAATAAGGAGTAAACCATTTAGAACGGAGACGAGGAAACACTTTTTCTCACAGAGAGTGGTGAGTCTGTGGAATTCTCTGCCTCAGAGGGCGGTGGAGGCAGGTTCTCTGGATGCTTTCAAGAGAGAGCTAGATAGGGCTCTTAAAAAATAGCGGAGTCAAGGGATATGGGGAGAAGGCAGGAACGGCGTACTGATTGGGGATGATCAGCCATGATCACATTGAATGGCGGTGCTGGCTCGAAGGGCAGAATGGCCTACTCCTGCACCTATTGTCTATTGTCTATAATTCTGTCTTCAGTTGTGGAGGGCTTCCTTGGCCTGCCAGTCCCTTTGCGATTAGTAAGCTCACCACTGCTCTCTTTCTTCTTAATGATGTTCCAAACAGTTGATGTTGGTAAGCCTAAGGTTTGGCTGATGTCTCGAACAGTTTTATTCTTGTTTCTCAGTCTCATAATAGCTTCTTTGACTTTTATTGGCACAACTTTGGCCCTCATGTTAATAAACAGCAATAAAATTTGCAAAGGTGATGGAAAGACTGGAGGAAAGACTAGGTGCTGAGAGCTCCCTTCTACCTGCATTAAGGAGGCAATTACAAATGCCTATGAAGCCATGTGTCCCAAACATTATGGGGGGCTATGTATAAACACTGCTGTAATTTCTACATGGTGAAACTAAAATGTATAAAAATGGCCTTTAATAAAATCTGACAATGTGCACTTTAACCACCTGTGATTTTTTTCTATTACAAATCTCAAATTGTGGAGTACACAGGCAAATAAATAAATGACGGGTCTTTGTCCCAAACATTATGGAGGGCACTGTATAATAATAATAATAATACATTTTATTTATGGGCGCCTTTCAAGAGTCTCAAGGACACCTTACAAAATTTAGCAAAAACATGTAAGCGGAATGAAATAAATAGTAAAGACATCACCAGTACACAAATTAAAGACAGAATTCAATCCAAAGACAAAAATCAAAAACACAATATGAAGAGAGAGCAGCGGCAGCTAATCCGCGCCAGCGTCCACTCTCCCTTCCGGCAGCCATCTTGGATACAGAATAAAATAATCATTTACACACAAAAAAACGTCCCCCCAAAATGGTTACCACTGTGGGGAAAGGCACAATGTCCAGTCCCCATACCCCAGTTCACCCATAGTCAGGCCTATTGAGGCCTCCACAGTTGCCTCTACGGAGGCCCGATGTTCCTGGCCGTTCTCGCCGGGTGGTGTTGCTCCGGCGTCGGGAGAGTCCTCACAGCGGCTGGGATGGCTGGAACGGCCGATTCCCTGCCGGAGTCGTGGCTTCCGAAGCCGACAGGGCCGCGTCGGTTGGAGCTCCGAGGCTCCCGATGTTAGAGTCGGCGCCGCTCCGCTGTCCCGCAGCTCGACGGTGTTGATCA
The DNA here is from genome assembly GCA_038087875.1 of Malacoraja senta. Classification (NCBI taxonomy): domain Eukaryota; kingdom Metazoa; phylum Chordata; class Chondrichthyes; order Rajiformes; family Rajidae; genus Malacoraja; species Malacoraja senta. Next base: position 17,366,295 of record CM075978.1, on the reverse strand, counting down.
CGGCGGTCTCAGCATACCGGAGCTCCAGCGCGGCGACCCAGGCAAGGCATCGCCCGCTCCGCACCACGATAGCGCTCCAGCACTGTGCCGCCACCGAAGCTGAAGGTGCTGGCCGGTCCCCGCCAGGAAAACGCCGCTCCACTCCTGCTGGTAGGCCGCAAGGACGGGTCGACGGTGCAGCCCGGAGAAAAAGCTGCCTCACCGACCAGGTAGGGACCTAGAAAATAGTTTCCCCCTTCCCCCCACATAAAAAGTTCTAATTCCCCAACAAACATAGGACAAAACTCACTAAAAACTAAAAAAGAAAGTGAATTGAACGGACAGCTGCTGGTTAGCAGCCGTTCCCCAAGATGGCTCCTCCTCTATAAGAGAAGTGCCTGGCTTCAATTGCAAATAATGGTGACCTCAACCTGCTTTGAAATGTGAATGTTCAAATCCTGTTGATTAGAGCAACCCATTGTTCAACTGAATGTGTATATCTGCCTGATTGCCATTTAAAGCGTAAGTGACTCCTATTGACAGGACAAAGCATATATAAACAAACATGTTTTGGATATTAATAGTTCAGTTTGTTTTTCAGTGGAGCAGAGGGATTAATTAAGTCCTGTAACCATGCACAATATACGAGCTTCATCTCAAATTCCACAACCAACAATTTGAAGGGTATTAATTTGTTTATTGAATCAACTGCATTTGAGCCGTTTCCAGACTTTACTGCCATTGAATTGTTTGATCGATACTGGTGGCTTGTATAAACCATTATATTTTTTATTAAATGTAGTATAGCCTAATTTTGTATGTCTGATGTAATCAATCCTCCAAAATGGCTCAAGAATTACCCAGTGTCAGATTTACAATAAAAGCTAAGATTATTTGCTTTGTAGGACCTCTCATAAGGAATCTAGGTGTAGAAATGATTTGGTGGTAGGTTTGGTTTGAGAATATCAGTTGTGTGTTGCCTTCTCTCCCAGTTTTTGGTTCGATGGATTACAAGGAAGTTAAGTGTCATGAGGGGTAGACAGTATTCTAGTGCCCATTCAGAATCGCAATCAAGGTTCAGATTCTCTTTCAGGAGCACTCTGGGATGAGAAAAAAGCAGTGTTGGAGGAACTCAGCAGATAAGGCAGCATCTGTGGAGGGAATGGACAGACTACGTTTCGGGTCAGGGCCCCTCTTCAGACTGATTGTAGCAGTAGGGAGAAAGCTGGAAAAGAGAGGTGGGGATGGGACAAAGCCTAGCAGATTTTAGTGGATACAGGTGAGGGAGGTTTGATTAGCAGATAGGTGAAGAGACAAAGGATGGTGGTGAAAGGAGACGAAAGGGTGTCAGAGAAGGAAAGACGAAGAGGGGGAATGAAATGTAAAGCCAGCGGGAGGAATGTGGATGCAGGTGGACAGAGGGGAGAGGAAGGGGGGGGGGAAACGGAAATGTGGGACTCGGGGGATGAGCATATGATGCAAATGAGCAGTGTTAATTGGGTGATGGGAGAAATGCGTGCACACCAAAGTGGGGGGGAGGCAGGGTAAAGAAAGGGGTGGTGGTATTACTTGAAATTCGTGAATTTTATGTTCACATCTTTGGGTTGTAGTTACCCAAATGGAATATCACAAGATCATGTGATAGGAGCAGAATTAGGCCATTTGGCCCATCAAGTTTACTCCGCCATTCAATCATGGCTGATCTGTCTCTCCCTCCTAACCCCATTCTTCTGCCTTCTCCCCATAACCTCTGACACCTGTACTAATCAAGAATATATCTATCTCTGCCTTAAAAATATCCATTGACGTGGCCTCCACTGCTTTCTGTGGCAAAGAATTCCACAGATTCACCATCCTCTGACTAAAGAAATTACTCCTCATCTCATTCTTAAATGACGTGCCGAATATGACGTGTCATTTTTCCAGTTTGCTTGTGACCTCACTCTGGTAATGGAGGAGCCAAGGACAGAATGGTTGAAATGGGAATGGGTAGGGGAGTTACAATTATCAGCAACCGAGACATCCATCAGGCCTCGGCGGACAGAGTGTAAGTGTTTGGTGACAATGTTGTCTAGTTGATGTTTGGTCTTGCCGATGTAAAGGAGGCCATCAAATACAGTAGACATGGGTGGAAGAGATCTGCCCTGGCAGACCCATTCTTTCTGCCTGCATCTGCCTCACCAGACTCATCTCCAAATACCTTGATTCTATCTTCCGGTCCAGTCCCATCCAACCCTATCCTGAGGTCCCCTCACATGCTCTTCATCACTTCAATGCATTTACAAATTCTAGCCCCACCACAGCCTCTTCTTCACCAGTGTCTCTTTCTCCATCACCGATGACAGAAGCCAACTGGTATCAGCTACAAACCCATGCAGAAGCTACCTCAACAACATATCCTCCTACCCTGCCTCTTGTAAGGATGCCATCCCTTACTCTCATCTTTGATGCGCCTTTGCCGCATCTGCTCCCAAGATGAAGCTTTCCTCATTAGGACATCAGAAATGTCCTCTTCCTTCAGTAAACATGGTACCCCAACTGCTGTTGTGGATGAATCCCTTGCCCAGGTTTCCTCCGTGCCCCGCAGTTCTGCTCTCACTCCCACTCCCCCAGATGGAATAAGGATAAAGTTTCCCTGGCCCTTATCTTTCACCCCACGACCCTCTTTATTCAATACACCATTCTCTGACATCTGCCACTTTCAATGTGATCGCACCACCAGTCCCATTTTACCGTTCCCACCCCTTTCTATTTTCTGTAGAGACTACTCCTTCCGCAACTCTCTGGTTTGCTCATCCCTTCCCATCCAACTCACCCCCTCTCCAGGCACATTCCCCTGCAACCACAGGATATCTAACACCAGTCACTATATTTCCTCTCTCACTTGCATGCACCTCTTCCAAACTCATCTACTGCATTCAGTGTGACCAATGTGGCCTCCTTTACGACGGCAAGACCAATTATAGACTAGGCGACTGTTTTGCCGAACACTTGCACTCCATCCGCCCAGGCCTACTGGAGCTAACCATTTTAACTCCCCTTGCCATTCCCAAACCGGCCTTTCTGTTGTGCCCCCCCACCCCATTCAAATGACGTGCAGGTTTGTAGGTCAATTGGCTTCTGTAAATTCTTCCTCGTGTGTAGGATAGAACTAGTGTACGGGCGATTGTTGGGCTGCATGGACTTGGTGGGCCGAAGGGCCTGTTTCCACACTTTATCACTAAACTAAACTAATCTAAACTATACTAAACTGTGTGTAATTACATTGATGGACCTGTTAAACTGCAGCAAATAAGAATTTCATTATTTCATATCTTTGTTTTGATCTTTAATTTTGTACCTTTTCATTTCCCATTGCACTAGATTCTTTAACTCCCTAAGTGGCTTTATTGCCTCTAGGTTATAAAGCTCTGCTTCTGAGTCTGTGACCAAGTCTCTTTAAAGTGAATTGGATTCAATTTTCTTCATTTCAGTCTATATTTTTTAAAGAATGTTATGCTTTGAAAGCAAAAGCATAATGGTTCGAACACATTCAGTATTGCATCAGTGAAAGCTTGTTGCATGTGGGGAACAAAATGTAATTTATAAATTGAGTACTGTGACCTTAACAGAGAAGATTGCCATAAATATGACAAGTAGTGTTTCAGCGCTGAATGTTTAATAGATTTTTGAATCCATATCACATAGCTCTATAGAATGCAGAGCAGTGCAGCATAAGAACAGGTCCTTTTTCCTGAAATGTCTGTGCTGACCATGATGCTGATCTAAACTGATCCCATTCACCTGCACCAGGTCCAGATCCCGCTACTCCCTCCCTGTCATGTGTCTGTTTAAACACTTCTTAAACTTTGCTATCATATCTGCTTTCACCATTTCCCCAGCAGTGAACAAAACCATGTAAATCTCCATTAACCCACCCCACTCACCCACCCACTTCTCACCTTAAATCGATGCCACAGAACAGCACAGAAACAGGCCCTTCGGCCCAACTCGTCCATGCCGACCAAGATGCCCCAAGATGCCCCAAATAAACCACTGTTCCCTTATTCTGAGAAGCTAAAATAAAAGGGCACCACAGTGATACAGCTGGTAGAGCCTCTGCATCACAGTGCCAGAGACCCGGGTTTGATCTTTACCTCGTGTGCTGTCTGTGTGGAGTTTGCACATTATCACTGGGTATTCTCCGGGTATTCCGGTTTCCTCCCACATTCCAAAGACGTGCAGGTTTGTAGGTTATATGCCCTCTTGTATTTGACATTTCAATCCTGAGGAAAAAGCTCTAATTGTCTACCTTTCTAAGTCTCTCATAATTTCATGTCAAACTTTGTGCCTGGCCTCTATTATAAATGGATTATTCCATTTCCCTTGGCTCGAGGGTCCAGAATTAAAGGAAAAACTCAGAGGATGAATGCTCAGCCATTTAGAACTGACATTTGTGAAGCTTGGATCTGTTTTGCAGAGGGCAGTGGATCTTGCATCAGTGAGTATATTCACGGCTGACAAAGCTCCATTGTCACAGAACACGGATTGACTTGGAAAGCGGAATTAAGGTCGTAGCCCAGCCATGCATTGATTAAATGGCAGGGTAGGCTTGGAGGGAGCTCTGGTAGCTTAAACTGGCTTCTGTTTCCTATGTGTTCATTTGATGTAGTGCTGTGGTTGTGATGCTCGACTGGCTGTCTTCAGAGACTCCTGCGAGGGTAACAACACAAATCCAGGGGACTACAAGAAGCAGAGAGCTGCAGTTAAAGACTCAAAATAGAGTTACTTAAGTTTCATTAAAACAAAATAAAAGTAAAGCATCTGCAATAAAGAGAGGGTTAATATTTAATGATCAACCTTTGTCATTGAGTTATGGCGCTTCCTGCAACCTGACCATTTCTAGGAATAGCTAGTAGTCTAAATATAATGTGCATTATATAATGATGCGCTGGGAGCTTTTCATCATCTTTTCACATTGTTGGGCCACTTGTTGGTGCTCTGGAATAGCATATTACATATAGTCCAGGAAGGATCTAAAATTCTCTAAATGTCGAGTTATAAGCAGGAAAGAGGGAGTCAGCATAGCAATTTAAACAAAATAAGTGATGGTGGATAAGCTGTAATGTGAAGAGGAGAAATTGAATACTTGTTTTAATTATACAGGTCCAAGTAAAGTTTCTGTAAAGAGGATTCTTGGTACATTGGTTTCTTCAGATGCAGTAAATAAACATGCAGTTCGAGCAAGCAATTAGGCCACGAGTTAAAAACAAAAAAATGGTGGGGATGCTCAGCAGGTCAGTTTCAAGTTTTTCAAGTTTCAAGTTTCCTTTATTGTCATTCAGATCTTTCGGTCTGAACGAAATTGTGATGCCTGCAGTCATACACAGAACTGCAGTCAGGCAGCATCTGTAGAGAGAAACACGGTTAACATTTCAATTTGATGACTTTCATTCAGAGCTGAAAAGTGAGAAAATAAGCATGTTTTAAGTCGCGGAGAGGGGGCAGAGAAGATTGGGAATATCTTGTTACTTTATTTTGTCTGTTCATTGTGCCTCTGGTCAATAGTTAAATCCAATATAAATTATTTAAAGATTCTAAGTTCCCCATTCTCTGCAGACCAACAGAATGTAAACATTTTGACAATATATAAATTTTTTTTGTACTATCTTATCAATAATGTCCTTTCACAACAAGACCTTTGCAAAACGTTGGAACACTATGTAAGCATAATGCTCCTTCTCCATTTCATGGCTGTGTTAATAATGAACAAACAGACCTGCTTTAAGATTTATAAAGAGTTATGGCATTTACCTCGTGGTGAATACCTTCAGGACTTAATGTAACGAGAAGCAATCTGTGGTAATTGTCATATTTGTACCCATCTAACCACTACAACTACTTACAAAATATGGGTGAGATAAAATATTCCTTCCTATTAAACACATAAACCAACCTGAAAAATAAAGCTGATTCAGATTCAAATTAGTTTATTGTCACATACTGCAGGGTGTAATGAAATTACTGGTTCTCATGCAGCTCATAAGCAAACAGTATGCATACAGTAATTTTAAATACAATGATGAATGTAAAACAGCAGAATGGTGTCAAGACTATAGTGCAATCTGAAGTAGTGCAATAAGAAGAACTAAAGTACAATACTGGAATAACTGAATGAGGTAGAGTTAAGAGTAAGCATAAGTGGCAACACCCCGGAAAGTGGAAGAGGTGATTGCCTCAGGAGTCTGATAGCAGTGGGGAAGAAGCTGTTCTAAAGTCTGGACATCATTTATCTTCACCACCAAACTCCTCGCCCCACAGTCCAAAGCACTTGGATTTTAGTTTTGAGGTAGTTGAGAAGGTTAGTGCCTGTTGTTGGTGATATGTAGGAAAAATCTCTTTATTTTCCATATGTTATAGAGCATTGGCATAATGTATTTTTAACATATGTATTGTCTTACATACCTTGTCCATAATGTAATGGTGACACACAGATTATCTGCACTTCTGACTCCAAAAACATACTGTGCCTTTTAAGACTATGCGAAATATCTTGAGCAGCAAATTGCTTTTACAAATCTTGTGGTGGATGTGCACTTTATGAAAAGTGAAGAAAAGTAGATGCAAATCTCCCCCATATGCATTATGCCCCATTTAGCTGTGCCTTTTATCCTCCAGGTGAATTGCTCATTATGTTAAAGCCTAGTTTAAAAAAAAAATCCTATATTTGTCAATACAACTACTTACTTTCATTAAAATTCCTGCATGCTCCAGTGACAGATCTGGTCATCAGATGATGTGCGTAATATATTTTTAAAACTAAAATGTAATCAACATTGGCAGACTGAATCTGTTTTAACATACAGGTCAGTTTTGCTGCATTCATTTTGCAATATGTTTCTGTGCACATTTTGTTCCATTGATAACTCTACCAAGTGGGTCTTGTTTGTGTAGTAGCCTTACTTAGCATTTATTGAGCACTGACAGACACTTACGACACAAATCTGATCTTGTTCCCATGATAATGACACGCATACTAACTGTTCATCGAGATTTAGTGTATATCTGAAACAGGAAACCTATGATTAGAGTCGTTCGCTCGTGTGTCAGACGATGTAGCTCGCTGTTGGCTTCTGTCGTCGTCCAACATGTTGACAGAATTGTCGCCCAACGCGTCACAGAGTGCATCGCGTCGTCGCTTCCAGGGATTGCCACGAGGAGACCTGTCATGATCCCCATGATTAGAATGAAATACGCTATATCAGATTCAGCAAGGATTTTCACAAAGCAAGTTTGGTCTCAGTGGCTTCCTGTTCCAAGTGAGAAGCCAGCAGTAACAGAAACCTGCCACTGTCCGGGCTGCAGCAGTTTATCTATTCTTGCATAAGAGAATCTTCAGTCCATACACGGACTCTCGAGCTAGAACATTTATGCAGTATCTTTCAATGTCATTAATAGAGGGAAAAACATATGAGGTCCAGGGCAACATTCAGTTCATTATGTGATCTGTAAAGAGACTAAATGCTTGCCTTTGGAAGTCCTTGGCAAGTATGAAAGGCTTCTGGTTACGCTGTTGCCTAATACATACATACTTTTAACCCAATGCATTTAGTTCTTATTGCATGCTCTGGGCCTTTAGTTTGGATCGGAGATATAGCATGGAAAGAGTTCTATTGGCCCACTGTGTCCACACCAACCATCGATCATCCCACTTCTCATCCATTCCCTACACGTTAGAGGTAATTTACAGAGACCTATTAACCTACAAATTAATCTGCATGACTTTGGGGCCTGAATTCCAAGAGGCCATTTGATGTTTGGGGATCACTGGTTCATCTAAAGGCCAGTGGATACTGAATGCATTTCTATGCTCAGTGTTGGGTGGAGCACAGATACAAGACTCGTCCCATAACCATCCTGATGACAAAGGAATAGATTATTTTCTCTGTGTTATCAGTGAATCATGTATTTCTTAATGGACATATTTTATAATGGGATCTACTTAATAATTTTCATTATAGAAAAAAACATGAATGCCAAAACTATGACAAATGTTCACTGCTCAAGCGAATAAGAAAATCTTGCAATTTTACCAAGACTTTCATTTTCTTGAGGCTGTACCAAAGTGTTAGTTGGCCAAAAAAGTACTTTTGTCAGTGAAGCCACTGTTTATTGAATTCTCTATGCTGTGCTATAAATCAATTTTATTTGATTTGGCAGCTTTAATATGTCAGTATTCATAACATTATCCGAGACAGCGTCTTGGACCTCAGGAGTTATCAGAAGAGTTGGACAGGCTGGGTCTGTTTTTCCTGAAGTGAAGGAGGATGAGAGGTGACATGATTGAGGTCTATAACATTATGATAGGGTAAATAACCAGAGTCTGTCTCCATGGTCTAAAACATGAGGGCCTAGGTTTAAGGTGAGAGGGAGGGGGTTTAAAGGAGATTTGAAGGGTAGCTTTTTCACACTAATATTGCTTAGTATCTGGATTGAGCTGCCAGAAAGAAATGGTGGAAGCAGGAAGTGTAACAACATAGAAGAGGGATCTGGACAGGTACTTGATTGAGCAAGGCATGGAAGGATTTTGAATTAATACAGGCGATTGGGTTTAGTATTGATAGGCATGGTGGTTGGCATTCAATTGGTGACCCAAAGGATCTGTTTTTATGTTGTACAACTCTTTGATACTATGACATAATAAAATGCTTTGGTCCCAGAGTAGATGTCTTGATGGAGTGGAGATTGTTCTCCTACCATGGACCTTTGCACTTTGACTGCAACACCTTGTTTCTAATTCCTGGACATTGTTCTGTCTGTAGCAGTTCTGATTTGGAGATTGGTTTGTTACACATCTGAATAAGGCAATTGACAGAGAGGTTAGAATCATAGTCCTACAGCACAAAGGTCCACCATGTATGTGTCGCTGATCTTTTAATGACATTTCACATTAGGACGGTATCCTTCTTGGTCTTGCTACTTATATGCCCGCATTGATGTATCTTAAATATAGTGATTATGCCTGATTCTACCATCTCCTGTGGTTGCACTTTGCTGATACCAAACATTCTCTTTAAATCTATGCTTTCTTGTTTTTAATATTCCTGCGAAAAAGATTCTAACTATCGACTCCAGCCATGCCTCTTACACTTTATATAACTTTATCAGGTCATCAAAGACACAAAATGCTGAAGTAACTCCGCGGGTCAGGCAGTATCCCTGGAGAACATGAATAGGTGATGTTTCGGGTCAGGATCCTTCCTCAGACTGATTTCAGAGGGGCAAGGAGAGAAAGCTGGAAGAGAGAAGGAGCAGGGGCAGGGCAGGGCAGAGCATGGCTGGTAATAGCTGAACGCAAGCGAGGGTTTATTTTTCGATAGGCAGATTGTTGGACAAAGGCCAGAGATGACAAGACGGGTGTGAACCCAGACTATCCAATCTTTCCATATAACTAAAGTCCATCATTCCAGGGAAATGGTGACCCTCCTCCACGCTCTCAACACCTGGCTGTGCAAGAAAAGGGGAATAATAGCAGGGTAAGATTTCACTGGTTTCCTGACAAAGTGATTCCTCAGCTTGGGTCACCCTGGTTTCACCATGTGGAACAATGCTTCTTCTTCTTAGGCCTCCTTCGGTTGTGGCTGACCATGGGTGTCTCCAGGCACTCAACACTTCCGGGTTTTATAGTCCCTCCAGAAGGGGCGTGGCCTTCAGGGAGAGAGAATCTCAACATTTTTTAAACATTAATAACTCTTTTATTTTTCACCGATGGGAAAAATCCTCTTGTCCTGCGCAGCGGAGGGGGACTCTGAGCAAGATGGCCAAAAATCACAGCCGTAAGTGGCAGCGTTTTTTCTAAAATCAATATACAGAACAACAGGAAGTGGTGAAGATCAGACTTTTAGTAATATAGATATAGAAATAGATGCTCCAACTTATGAATACTTCCATACCATGTGCCTTCTTCATCACTCTGTCTGTGTTGCCACTTTTAGGTAACAATAGATTTGAACCTGTTCCTATTTCAACACTGCAGTGTCTATTTCAAATGATAGGGAATTGCGAATATTGAATTAAAAAATGAAAGCTGCCAAAATAAAATGAAAACATGTTTTACATTTTTTAGTATCTTTGTTGCAGCATGTAAGATGTGCATGTTTAGGCATATTGTAGTTAGATATTGATGTCCAAGCCAAAGGTCAGATTGATAATGTTAATATATTATTAATATGATTATCAACCATGAAAATAAAGCTGGTACATTCATTTATTAAGTGAAACTTTATTTCTCCCTGTGGTGTATTTTGGCTAGACTTTGTACGAACTGCAGTAATAATTACTCCCAATCTTAATGTGAAAAATCTGATAAAACCTAGCGATGATAAAGTCATAAAGTGAGTATAGAGCACCTAGTGACTGGGAAACACTCTCAACAGACTCCTTGCATTTCCAATAAAATTGTTAATAATGGGCTTTTTTTATTAGAAAATCCAAGAATATTTTAAAATATTTTTCTGCCTGTGTCAGTCAGAGTCCCAGTTGTCTACTGACTCTGTTGAACATTCAGATTTTACTTGCCTGGATCTGAGATGGCTTGATGATTATCTGCAGACGGCAAAACGTAAATGTAGGTCAGGATGAGTGTTATTGAGGCTGCTGTTCTGCCATCTTGCTGCATTTCGTGTTACTGGAGATAGACACAAAAGGCTGGAGTAACTCAGCGGGACAGGCAGCATCTCTGGAGAGAAGGAATGTGTGACGTTTCGGGTCGAGACCCTTCTTCAGACTGGTGAGGGATAAGGGAAACGAGAGATATTGACGGTGATGTGGGGAGAGATAAAGAACAATGAATGAAAGATATGCAAAAAGGTAATGATGATAAAGGAAAAAGGCCATTGTTAGCTGTTTGTAGGGTGAAAATGAGAAGCTAGTGTAACTTGGGTGGGGGAGGGATAGAGAGAGGGAATGCCAGGGCTACCTTAAGTGAGAGAAATCAAAAATTGTTACCACCGGGCTGTAAGCTGCCCAAGCAAAATATAATAATAATAATAATAATAGATTTTATTTATATAGCGCTTTTCAGGACTCAAAGTCGCTTTACAATTGAGAGTCAGGAATAAACAAAACAAAATAGAGCAGTAAGACAGAGGGGAGGGGAACATGGGACTAAGGGTATGCAGAGGTGAAGAGATGGGTCTTGAGGCGGGACTGGAAGATGGTGAGGGACTCCGAATTTCGGACCGGTTGTGGGAGGGAATTCCAGAGCCTGGGAGCTGCCCTGGAGAAGGCTCTGCCTCCAAAAGTGCAGAGGTTTGATTTCGGAGTGGAGAGGAGACCAGCTGATGTGGATCTGAGGGACCGTGAGGGTTGGTAGGGGGAGAGGAGGTCAATGAGATAAGGGGGGGCCAGGTTGTTGAGGGCTTTGTAGGTGAGGACCAGGATTTTGTAGGTGATCCGGTGGGAAATGGGAAGCCAGTGAAGTTCTTTGAGAACTGGGGTGATGTGGTGCCAGGATTTGGTGTGGGTAATGAGTCGAGCGGCTGCATTTTGGACAGTTGGAGTCGTTTGATGCTGCTGGAATTGATTCCGAAAAGAAGAGAGTTACAGTAGTCCAGTCGGGAGGAGATGAAGGCATGGATGAGTCTTTCAGCAGCGGGGGGGGGGGGGGTGTGAGAGACGATCTGATTTTTGCAATGTTGCGGAGGTGAAAAAATGATGTTTTGACAACATGGCGGATGTGAGGCTCAAGGGAGAGGGTTGAGTCAAGGATCACGCCAAGGTTGCGTGCCTGAGGAGATGGGGAGACAGTGGTGCCGTCGATAGTGAGAGTGGGGTTGTTAATTTTAGTGAGTGTTGATTTGGAGCCAATGAGGAGAAATTCTGTTTTGCTACTGTTTAATTTAAGGAAGTTGAGTTGCATCCAAGATTTGATGGCTGATAGGCAGGAGTTGATATGGGAGAGAGGGGGTGGTGGGGGGACTTGGTGCTGAGATAGATCTGGGTGTCATCAGCATAGCAGTGGAAGTCCAGGTTGAAGTGACGGAGTATATGACCAAGGAGGAGGATGTAGATGATGAAGAGGAGGGGACCAAGAACGGAGCCTTGGGGAACGCCTTGAGTGACAGTGGCTGTGGCAGAGGTGTGGTTATGGAGAGAGATGAAGTGGGATCGGTTGGAAAGGTAAGAACGGAACCAGCTGAGTGCAGAACCTTCAATGCCAAGGTCCCTAAGTCTGGTGAGCAGGATGTTGTGGTTGACGGTATCGAAGGCTGCACTCAGGTCGAGGAGGATGAGGATATTGAGGGAGCCAGAGTCAGCAGAGGTAAGGAGGTCATTGAGGACTTTGAGGAGAGCAGTTTCTGTGCTATGGAGGGGGCGAAAGCCAGATTGGAGGGGTTCGAATAGGTTACACACGAGGAGGTGGGAATGAAGTTGTGATGCGACGATGCGCTCCAGGGTTTTTGAAAGAAAGGGGAGGTTTGAGATGGGGCGGGGTAGTTAATGAGAGAGG